>JARUPZ010000020.1:4035812-4308312 GCA_031213475.1 Nereocystis luetkeana
TGTGAAAAGGCTTCAAAAATATGGCCGGGTACCCGGTACCCGGCAAAAAAACGGGTACCCGGGTAGCCGGTCGTCAAAATGGCATTACCCGGCGGGTAGGGTAGGGTCCGGGCTCCAAAATTCGGCGGGTACCCGTTTTTGGCGGGTACCCGCAGGGTCCTACCTCTAGTGTCAGGTCAAAGCTGCCACATCGGTGGGGACCTTTGGAACTCTACGAAAGTAGGGGAGTCCATATTGGCGAAACGGCGATCGCCAGTCTATCATCTTCAATGGATATTACCTCAAAAGGGGCCGTGCAACTGCTAGCATCCCTATTACGGGGGACCATCGTAAATAGGACCAAATAATATATTGTCAGTAAAAAAAACGAAATATATCGTTTTTTGTGTGTACCGTAGATCCTACTTAATATGGTCCCCCGTAATAGCAGGAAACGCTCGTCGACCCCTGCTTTGATTGCACGTTGCGTTACCGCTGCTTCAGAGGATGCGTCAGTCGAACTGAACCCAACTCTTGCACGCGAGACAGTCAAGTGTCTCTTACGACATCTTCTGTCTGAGCTCCGGTCAAAATCAGATCTTTTGGGGGGTATGATTGTTTCATGACAAGGTTTGCTGCGTTTCTCGTGGATACAGCTGTAGAAATCGCGGCAGTCGACGGTGCATCAGTAGTTTAAGCAGTCGTAGGGGATGTCTGAATTTGAGATCCGCCCGTCGTGTTACTCGAATTACTAGGGGTTACGCTATTACGGGAAACCACAGTAAATAGGACCAAATATTGTGAGTAAAATTAGGTAAATATATAGGTTTTTGTGTATACCATAGGTCCTATTAACTATGGTCCTCTCCGTAATAGTGTGGGTGGTTCGTTCATGTGGAGTTGGAGTGGAGCTTTGGCTTGGTGAGACAGGGCTGCTTTCAGTTTCTGACATGCGAAAGTAACCAGCCAGGTTGCGTGCATTTTCGTTTCTAGCGTTGTGCTGGCTCGAAAAGTGGGAACCGGTTGACGGATTTTCAGCAATCGTACCAGTAGCATGAGCGCTAGAGAGCGAGCGATCAACAGAGGGCGGTTGACCTGCAGAGGACAGGTGATCGGTAGCAGAAGTGACAGAGACTGACTGATCGGAAGTGTGACTCGCGAGCTGCGGTGTGGGTTGTGGGTTGACACGGGTTGCTGTTTTACTGCTGAAATTTCAGGGTTGATTTCGGTATTTCGGAAATCACTCACCCGCTCGAATTGTTCCTCGGTTGTGTCATCATCCCTTATGGCAAGGCGAAGGAGCCAGGTGGGCGGTTCCTCCTTTTGTGTCTCCAATTGTGCGAGGGCCCAGCGAAGCTTTACCGTCGGGAAGGTAGTCTGGGTGGTTTTAGACATAGCAAGGTCAAAGCTACCACATCACTGGGGGCCTTTGGAACTCTACGAAAGTAGGGAGAGTCCATATATAAAGGCAGATCCTGCACAACCTCTCACAACGGCAGGCGAGGAACCAGCTCATCTACGGTAGACAGATCAGATAGATCATGATCTGTCTATCCGAGGCGTGAAGTATTTCTGCACTGAAAAAGTCCTTGCTTTTCGGAGATGAGAGTGTGGTGCTCTACGCATTGGATTCCGACACTTGGAGCATCATCCTCTAACCGAGCAGATATTACGGTGTTGCGAGCCTTTCTGCTTTGTGTGTGCATGCTGTAATCACCAGTTTCGGTTCGTTCCATCATTTTTTTTGTTTCCCTCTTTTACCACCTTTAGGACTGCTGTCCCGTTTTGGGGACGAAACCACTTCGAATTTGAGAGGTTTGTCCCCAAAGCGGGGGACGGCGGTCCTACAAAGGGTTGAAAACTAAAAGGGGTATATGCTGTGAGCCGGCAATGTTTTACGACCTCGATTTAGTCGGTAGGGTGCCGTCAGCCTAGCCAAGTGACTTTAGTGGGCAAGTCGGCTGGCGAAGCCAGCTGATGGTCAGGCGACTTGCCGACTTTATAAGTCGGGCGAGCGAAGCGGAGCCTTAATCAGCGAACACTCTGTCCAAGCCCCCCCCCCCCCCCCTCGCCCAAAACCAAAAATGAAGAATGTATTTACCGCCTGCAACAAGCCTTTCTACAAGCATGGAAACCCAACCAATGAAGTCGGATAGTTGGCACCTCCAAGAAACGGCGAACTACTAGACCGACTAACTACTGTATGTACTGTAGTTGGTATATTGTCCCTTTTATACCTGGTATACGACTGCAGCAGTCTCGTTTTGGGGACAAACTACTCAGGATTCGAGTGGTTTGTCCCCAAAACGGGACAATTGCAGTTTGTCCTAGAGCGCCCAGCAGGTCTTGCCGACGCATCTTGCCGACTCACAGCTCTAGTAGTTGTAACACTTTTTCACCACAGCACCAACTAGCCATCTTCTATTTCCAAGTAAGTTCTCGCCCAAACCGTGTGTGCAGGCTGCAGTCGCAGAGTAGAGGGGTTACACCCGCACCCGCGATTTTGGCGGCACTACCTAACTGAAAATTGTGTACGTAGGACCTTTTTTTTGCAGCGGTGAAAGAGCTGTATTGTAAGATATAACCCTTGAGGGTGTGCCTTAACCCCCCCCCCAGAGAGCATTGGAACGAACCGAATGGAATGGTATTTGCCGCATGAATTGGTGTTGATTGGTTGTGGGAAACGAATAGATTCAGTGCAGCCCGAGAAAAACAGTTTATCTAGGAAGAGGAAGAAGTAGTGTTGCACCCCTTTTTATTGTTTGGGAGGACCGAACGGTCCGACCGAACGGGAACAAATAGCAGATTATTTGACGTAGATGGACACCACCGAAGATGGATGTGGACACCAATTTGCCGTGGCATGTGCAAAATATACTGTTCGTGCCGATTCGGCTGGCGAGGCCCAGGATTCTGCATGGACCCAAACGCGTTTTTTAGATAGGAACGAAACGAATGACGACGAACAGCCTCGTTCCGTTCCGCTGGTTCCCATGCTCTTTGGTGGGAGTTAAGACACGCCCTGAAGGACTGCAGTCACCGTCCCGTTTTGGGAACACACCGGTCAAATTCTGAGTAGTTTGTCCCCAAAACGGGACTGCTGCAATCCTAAAGGGGTTGAACTGTTTTTGTCCCCAAAATGGGACTGCAGTCTTGAAAGGGTTGGAAGGCATGTATTCTATTTACGGGGGACCATAGGTAATAGGACCAAATAGTGTCAGTAGAAATGTTCGGGGACCATAGTTAATAGGACCAAATAGTGTCAGTAGAAATGTTGAAATACATGGGTTTTTATGTATACCACAGGTCCTATTAACTATGGTCCCCCCTAATAGCCCTTGTTGGAGGGTGGCGCTGCGAACCCTTCCTTCTCTCTCCCCCGCACGAAGCTGTTCGTGGTGTGTTTTCTCTGTATCGGGCTTTGTAGACGCCACGGTTTGTAGCGGAAGAGGGGGTCGTTGTACGAGGCCGTCGTATCTTTTGCCGCCCATGAACGAACGAGAGTGGAGGGGCAGGGAAGTTTTCTCAATGGAATATGCCAGCCATCGATCGATCGACCGATCGATCGATCAATCGATCAAGGATCATGGCATTTCCAATGAAAAAAAACAAGCAACTCTTCAATCGATCACAAACATTCAATCAATGCAACGCAGCACAGCAGCGGTCAAGCGATGCTGTACAGTGCGAAATCAATCAATCAATCGAGCAATCAATCAATCCATCAACCAACAATGAAACAAACCAACTAAAACCAACCAATCGCCACGAATCGATCAACGTCTGAACCCCAACCGCAGCCCGCCCCCCCCCCTCGGCCTTACCCCGACCCCCCCCCCCCCCCTCGTTACCTGCTCATGCTACCGTACACATAATGACAGATCACCCCTAAGAGGACAAACGTGCCCGGATTGGCGGCACGAGGCGGACGAGGGAGAGGTCGCGGCCGCGGCGGTGGCGGCGGTTACTACGTTGAGCCCACGTTCCGGGGTCGGGGTCGGGGGAGGGGGAGGGGGGGATACCGAGGGGGCTACCGGGGGGGCTACCGTGGCGGATACCACGGGTATCAGGCCTACTAATGTGGGATACTAATATAGGAGGCGTTTTTGGGTTTAGGGGGACGCGGCGACGTCGATTGGGAGAGGGTTGGAGTCGGGATACACTGGGAGTTGCACGGAGTAGTAGCGGTAGTAGGGTGGGTGGTGAGGGAGGGGGGTGGGGGGACAGGCGGGACTTTATGGGGGGGTGCATGTTCCGGAATATGGCGTGCGGTGCTTGGTTGGGTGAATTACCGCGCTGGGGACGGGGAAGGAAGGGAGGGGGGGGGGGGGGTGCTGACTGCGTGCGTGGATGCACGTGTATGCGCGGTTTGTGCGTGTATACGCGTATGAGCTGTATGCGCGGTTTGTGCGTGTCTGAGCGGTATGCGCGTGTGTGTACACGTGTGTGAGCCGCTTGTGCGTGCGTACGCTCGTGCAGGAGCTGTAAGCGCATATGTGCGGAGTGTATGCGCGTGTAGTCTATGCACGTGCCTTTTGTTCTGTTTTTTTATCATGACGTGAGACGTGTCGCAAAGCAAGAGCTGGAGTTTCAACTGTTTGTTCTAGGGGACTTTCTACATCAAATCACGGCGCTTCGCTTCAGCAGGGCTTCCTGCATGCGGGCCCTCGGCGCAATCGATGGTGCTTCTGGGAGGGGAAATAATTCAAGCAGAAGGCGGGGACGGCTGTGCTTTTCTTGTGGGGGGGGGATATAAAAAAAACTGAAGAGGCGGGATGTCCGTGTTTTTCGGAGGACAAAAAAAACAACGATGCCCCTTGATGGCCTCGATTTGACCACCAAGGCCTCTTTAAGCTTAATATACTAGTTTTAGTGTAGGGAGTTCCATGACGGTCGTCCGTGGCGGCGGTCTGTCAAGGGTCAAGAGCCGTAGACCGGCATGTTTGCAAAAAAAGAGGCGGGATTGCTCGGGGGGGGGGGGGGGTACTCAATATCATACATGGCCGTAGTCGTATATCCATAGACCGTCGCATCCCTACAATGCCGGGACGGACACGTCGGGTTTTCACCGACCAGACAGACATTGCGTGCAACCAGCGCAAAGCGCCGTGAGATGTTCGGGAGGGGGGGGAGGGGGTTGGAGGGAGGGATTATAAAACAGAGGCAGGATAGCGGTGTTATATCCGGGGGGGCAGGGGGGTTCAATCAGCACAGGTGCCAGTTGACGGTCTGGTTTAGTCCCGCCAAGGCCTCTTTAGACCTGACCTACTGGTTTTAGTGTGGGGAGTTCCGCGACTGACGGCTGTCCCGTCCGTCAAGGGTCAAGATTGCCGTCAAGTAACTTGTTGAAACAAATGAGGCGAGATGGCATTGTTTTATTGTTCTGGAGGGAGGAGGATGAGAGAGGGAAAGGGGGACCCCCCCCCCTCCCCTCCCCTCCCGCCTCCCCTCCCCTCCCCCCCCACCCCTCTTTGCGGTTTGAGGGAGAAGAGGATAAGGCAGACCAGCCATGTTGTTTGCTTTTCGGGAGGATAAGAGGGGGAGAGTGGCAGCCAGCCAGCCAGCCAGCCAGCCGTGGTTGCTTTTGAGAGGAAGGAGGATGAAAAAAAAAGGAGGTGGGATGACCGTGTTTGCTTTTTGGGGAGGGGTGCGGATATGAACAGAGGCGGGGGGGGGTGAACGTGTTCTTCTTTGGCAGGGGTGAGGGTATTGAAGAGGCGGGATAGCAACGCTTTCTCTCGGGGAGGAAGGAAGCTGAAAACAAGGCGGGATAGCGGTGTTGTTTTTTCTTGGGGGGGGGGGGGCAGGGGGGAAGATGAAAAGAGGAGGTGTTATATCTGAGAACGAGGAGGTCTGGCGGTGTTTGCTTCGGGACGGAAGGAGGTTGGAAGCATATATATACAAAGAGGCAGGATAGCCGTGTTTTGGGGGGGAAGGATGATGGAAAAAAGAGGCGCAGGAGAGCCGTGTTGTCTCTGGAAGGGGAGAAGGATTCAAAAGAGGCGGGGAAGGTAGTGTACTCTTTGGGAGAGAGGAAGATATCAAACAGGCAGGATGCCTCCCGGCCTGGCCGCTTTTTCCGTGTTCCTTGTCTTTCGATTTTGTTATTTTCTTGATTTGTTTCTGTTTTTCTTTTTTTTCGCGGACCCGTATCGTGTGGCTCGGCCTGCCTGTCGCGAGAGATGATCCCCTGGCCTGCCCCGCCTCCTGCCTGGACTCCCGAGAAAGGTTACGTCATCCACGTGGCGTCCCCTCCACGCCGCTCGGCCTCTCGGTGTGCTTCTAGGAAGAGGATGAATCACTCTCTGAAGAGGGCCACCCGCCCCCGCCCCCCCCGCCCCGCGCGCGCGCTCCAAAACGTAGTGCCATCGCCGCGATTGAGCTTTTCGCAAACAAACGCGGACCGCATGCCGGCCGGCCGAGCGAGGCCGTTGAAGCTCTCGCCGCGTGCCGTGCCTCGCTACTATGGCTGTCCCCCCCCCCCCCCCCCCCCCCTCCCCCCCCCTCCCTGCTCTCTCTCTCTCTCCTTTCCTCCCCCCGCGCGTTGTGTCTCGCCCTCACCCCCCCCCCCCCCACGCCCCTAGTTCCTTGCCGGTTCTCTAGTTTCCACGCGCGCGTTCTCCATCTTCCCTCTCTCTCCCCCCCCCATCCCTCTTGTGCTCTTTCTTTCCCTTCTCAGTCCCAGCCGCGGCCCACACCCGACCTTCAACGTGCCCTCCCGACCCCGAGGTTATCGTTCATGTTTCTCTCGTTTTTGTACGCAGGTTGTTATACAGGTGGGGATCAAATCTCAGCGCGGGGCTGTCGGGAGGGAGGGAGGGGTTTTCTAGAGAGTTCTGGCGCTTTTTTCTTCTTCCTCGAGATATGGTTGGGTTGGTGCTTGGTGTACTGTACGTACACAGTCGTCGGGGGAAAAGTTGTTGCGCCTTTTGCAGGGTCTCCTCGTTTTTTTTTAGGCTTTGGGGTTGGCGTACGTACGCGTAGGGGAAGTATCCAAGGATAATATGCTCGGTAGGGTGTACCGGTACCCGGGGTATTTTTGATGGGCGTACCGATTTTACCGACGTTTCAGGTACCGGTATCGAGTTCGTACCGAACCATACCGGAGTAGAACGGTATTCGGTAGGGTATTGAGGCCGTACCGAACCACTTCGGTAGGTTATACGCCCTCGGTATACTCTGATACCTGTTGCGTACCCTACCGAACATTCCCTTGGAAAATTCTTTGCGCTCTCCGCGGAGTCGCCTTGGGTTTGGAGGCGTTTATGGGATCGGGGAGAGAGGGGGGGCGGGGGCGGGGGGGCGTTGTTGCCGGTCATGCGGAGAAGGTGTCCATCCCCTGCGAGTGCTTCTAGTTTTTTTTCGTTGATACCGCCCGTCTGTGGTGATTCTCGTAGATCGGAAGGAACTGCCGATGTATCGTAATGATCTATGGACAGATCGTAGTGCTCTACCTACATATCTTCGTGATCTATCATACCGGCATGTCTTACTGGTCTACCGACAGATCCGTGGTGACACACCGACAGATCGAAATGATCCACCCACAGATCCTGGTGATTTTTCGACAAACCGTAGTGAACTATCGACAGGTCGTAGGGACCTGTCGGCAGATCGTCGGGATCTACGGACAGATCGCTGTAGTCTAGTACAGATCGTAGTGATCTACCGGCATATCGTATGGGTCTACTGACCTATCGTAGTAATCTATTGATATTACAGATTGTGGTGTGTGGTGATCTACCGACATACTGGTATTGTTTTGATATACCGTCAGATCGAAGTGTTTTTTGGACCCACCGACGATCGTAGAGATGTTGACCACACAGATCGCAATTGTCTACCGACAGATGGCAGTTTCGCCCCTGTTGACAGATTACAGCCAGTGGCCTACCGACCGATCGTAGTTGATATATACCGACCGATCGCAGTTGACCTACCGATACGTCGTACGTAGCGATTTGGCCGACAAATCGCCGTGTTCTGCGGGCTTATCGTTTGCCAGTGATTTACGACAGATCGTAGTGATCTCCCGATAGGTCGTGGTGATCTACGCGCCGTCCCCGGCGGCTTGGTAGGTGGTCCGCGCAAGGCGGTCCGCGCACCTTCTACGCAAAAGATCATTTCCGTGGGTTCGAGTCTCACCGAGTGCATACCCGTGGGCACTTTTTTTTTGCATTAAAAAAATGAATAGCGGAAAGCGCGAGAGCGTGAGATATCAACACTCAAAGAAAATCGACGAGCTGTGGGAATGCTGAACCCTATGCGCGATAAAAATGAAGGCACGTACCGGGGGGCGAGAGAGACGACACCTGTGACCACGGCTTGTCCAGAAGATCGCCGAGGGTAAAACCTACTTCGAGTTAGGCTGAAATGTAAAAATGATGATTGAACAAGAAAAAAAAACGCAGTGATCTACCGACAGATCGTGGTGGTCTACCGACAGACAAACCGTAGCGATCTACCGACTACAATCGAAAAACATTGTTTGAGCCAGTCTGGCCCGCTGTCAGGTGCGATCCGATCGGAATATATAGCTGGCGGTGTAGTATAACCGGAAAGTAGTTTTCTAGGGGCATATGATAGGCCGCGAGATAGCAAACTTTTTTGTAGTAACGGTAATTGGTGTACGCAGTTTTCCTATTATTGGTCGACTTTTTCGGAGGGGATTTTTTTATTGGTCGGAAATCCCTGGTGGTCGACCAGTAGTCATCCGTGGCTTGCAAAGTTGAGTATCAACTTTTTAACCAGTCGAACTCACAGCTGACGCATTTCATAATTTTATATAAAATGGCCGTGGATGTGCTGGCGTCAATTTGTTTTCAGGGCTCTTCACGGATCACGACCCGACAAGCCGGTTGGGCCAGGGTTTTTTCGAAATCTCACGAGTCGGGTCGAGTCGGGAGGTTTTCAAACTCTCACTAAGCGGGTCAGGCCACCCTTACTCGAACCGACCCGACCCGACCCGCGAGATTTGACCCGATCAGTGAACAGCCCTGCTATTGTCTCTTTTACCAGGTACCAGGTATGTGGTTCATACGTACGTACAGTAGGTAAGCGTTTAGGGTCAGGAAAAAAAGTAGACCCCGCGGCGGAACCGACCACCACGATACTATATACAACAACGCGTTGTTAGGCGGGAGGGAGGGAGGGAGAGACTAAAAAGTGGCCGCGATGCCCTCGAGTTTACAGGACTATGCTTGCTCGCGCCAAATCACCGAAAACAAGAAAATGATCAAACAAGCTTCATACACGCAGCAAGGATGATAATTGTTGAACGAAATTCTCGGATCTCTCAGCTGAGGTGGTGTTTTTTTTTTCGTTTTTTCGTCTTTTTTTAAACGTTTACGTTCGGGCAAATCCAGGGCTTGCGTCGCAGAATCCATCGGGGGGGAATATGACGGGCGGGGGAGGGAGGGAGAGAGGGAGGGCAGTTGGTCTACTGAAAGGATGAACATGGCGGTGGCAGTCGGTGAGCTTCGAGTGTTGACTATTCCTGAAATGATACATTATTAGGAGTGCGCGAGGAAGAAGAAACGTCATCACTGCGGGAAACGGGGAACGACATTATTCGTTTTTTCGGAGCTGATGACCAAACAAAAATGGTGGTGTGCTCTTTTGAACGGAGAGAGACCTTGCGCCTTGTGATGGCCCACTCGTGCTCGGCAATTGTTGTGCGGGTGGATCATCCGCCGCGGCTGCTTCCTGTTTAGTGTATCAAACGTGAGGCGGTTGAGCTGGCTCGTAGAGCGGAAAAGGAGGCCGCATGTTGGTTCTTGAAAACACACATGCACTCGCATATATCAGCGGTTCTTTACTACGTTCACGTTATACCACCTGAAATAATGGGCGCGCGCGTTATTTACAATCCATGGACTGGTGCAGCACATATTGGTGCAGTGTACGCGCTAGTACGAATCGCGCTACGCGCTCACGGCCTCCGGCGGCTCCTGCGGAGGGCTGACTACTAAAAATATCTATGCACCACTGAGTGGAAGCAAGGTGCCAAATGGAATCAGGTCCCGCTTGGGGTCAGAGGATACTAACGTTTGTTGTAGTATTAATAGTAGAAGTGTTGACCGATAAAGTATGGAGGTGGGTGTTGTCTATTTAGGGTATACCCAGTTTCACCCCGTCGATAGAACACTCACGAATGGCGGTGGACTGCACTACTACTTGAGCGCTGCAGAGTCCATGGGTTGCAAATATGCGCCGTCCCTGGAATAACTGCTTCATCAACTACACAAGGGGTGTGGTGTGTATCATTAGTCACCTTGTATGTAATTCAGCGTATACGGGTTGGGTTGGCGTCGGTTGGCGTCGGTTGGCGACGACGCTGTAAAACACGCCTCTCACTGCGTGAGCTAGACAACCAGGGTACTATTTTTTTTTCTTTTCTTTGGCAGTCACCACGGCTGGCGGTCGAGTCAGATCATTTTTGTGCGAGGAGAACCTTAACTCCGCACATGGGGGATGATCGTATCACGTATGAGAAGTGTGCGTACCCCACGAGGCAGTTACATAGTATATCCATTTTGCTGCCTCTGGAAGTGGCCACACTAGAAAATTAATCAATTCATCGACGCTGTCAGTAAAAGAAGCTAGAAATTCCGCCTCACAATCGGTTCCTAGTAGGATGCAGCTCACCCTTCATGCGACTCGCCCAACATCTCGCGGCGCTTCGCGCTTGGTGCAAGCAATGTTTGCCTGGTGGGTGAAAACCCGACGTGCTCCGTCCTGGTATTATTGTAGGAATGTGAGGGGTGTATGGTCATAGGACTGCGGCCATGCATGATAATGAGTACACCCCCCCACCACCACCTTGTTTTTGCCAGGGTTGTCCACGTGTCGTTAGGGTCTTCAAAAACTTACGGATCGGATCGGGTCAGGAGGAGGTCTTCGAAAATTCACGGGCCGGGTCGAGTCAGGAGGTCTTCAGAAACTCACGGATCGGGTCGGGAGGTCTCCAATAACTCACGGGTCGGGTCGAGAAGTATATCCATTATATATCGGGTCGGGTTGAGTTAGGTGACCTCATCCGACCCGACCAGCTAGTTTTGACCCGACCCGTCCATAACCGTGCTTTCTTCTAGTGATGGGGCACCCGACCCGCGAACCGCCCTATTTTTTTTCTAATGCTGTGGGCGTCTGTTTGTCACGCAATAAATATATTCATACATCCTTCATTCACCCTTTCGTTTGTTGTTGTAAATAGAAATATGTTGAAGCTTCCTCTTGACGAAGCGAGGACGCGAAACGCTCTAGAAAAAATGAGGATACCAAACACCCCTGTGATAAATAAAGCAGGGAAACGACAAAGTACTTGGAACACCTGGTGGGTGAGTAGGACACGGGATTACTTGAAGCGAGGACATGAAATGTCTTAAAAAAGCGAGGGCGAGAAATTATTTGGAAAGGCGAGATAGATATTTCGGACGGACACATTTGGACTTTCCGAAGAAGACGTTAGGTTACGTCAACCGAGGGGGAAATTATGTGTTGGATCTGTACTTTAAACTGACAGATGTTGCACAACATGCCATTGCAGTGGTTAGACCTATGCCAATGGTACAGCGAAGTTCAAAAGTTTTTTTCAAATATATGGCTTCAAAAACACAGCCGAAATTTTTCTCGTGCCGCCGCTGTGGGAAAAAAAGAGAAAAAAGTTTGATTTTTTTTTTTTTCCCCCCAACGGCTGCAGGCGGCGCAATTTGTTTTTTCTGGTTGCAAATTGTCAACACGGTGATAGAAACCAGCTCGTGCGACGATCGACGCTCGATCTCGACATAGACTCAGCCCACGGCCAACCCGCTCGGGATCTGGCAAGGCCAACGAATATAGATGACGGCCTCGAAGATATCAGGTGGACCCATGGTCTAGGGGGCGAGAGCTTGCCGGCGGCGTCCTACGGTATCCTCCCAAACCTGAAAAAAAGTCGATTTTCTGCCATTCGAGACGGATGGAGAAGTTTTGTCTTCTGTTTTGTGCAAACCAGCGACCAAATGTTTTTTTATCATACGCCTGGTCAGTTCCCGCCACGTGACACCGGCCATGGTGTGAAGACATTGACCCGAGGGTGGGTCGAAGCCCCTAACGAGCGCACTCCGTTCAGAATTCATGACGCAATTAATTGTTGGTTTTGTTGATCGATGTCTGTCGAGGACTCGGAATCTCGCCGCTTCGAACCAAAGATCGGCCTGAGTTTTTCTCAAGCCGATGTTGGGCCAACATCGGCCCCAGATTTGCTTTTTCCGGGCTTTTCCAAAAGATAGGAACTTTTTTTTTTTTTACGTGGCCCATAGGAAGCGTGTTCTGAAATATTTTGGCGGGTATCTTTGAAATTCAAACTTTTTATTGAAACTTCGCAGTACCATTGGCATAGATAGGTCTTAGGATCTAGATTATCTAGTTCGTTGGGATCTAGATGATCTACAGTAGATCGTTAGGATCTATATTATATCCAGATCGTTAGGATCTGAACATGCCATCGCAGTGGTTAGGATCTAGATTATCTACAGTAGTTCGTTGGGGTCTAGATGATGTGAGGTAGATCGTTAGGATCTAGATTATTTATCCAGATTCGTTAGGATTTGAACGATTTACGAGTAGCTCGTGATATATTATCTGGCCGACGTGTGAAAGGTCAAGGTTTTATCTACTCATCATACGTATTACGCATAAATATACATAACGCATTATTACGTAAATGTTCTGTATCGTAGGGAGTGGTGGTTGGTGCAGGGGTGATTTCCTCGACAAGACGTTTTCATGCTGCTGATGTTGGCGCCTAACTCACCATGCATGCACGCATTGCATATATATATATATATATATATATATACATATATATATATATATATATATATATATATATATATCTGTCGTGATTAAAAAAGGCAAATACTTTTTTTAGATCAAGCCGGAAGGAAGAGAGCGGCCGACGAGTACAACAGCAAGCACTCTGAATAATAAGGAGGCCTTACAGAACGATATTGGGCGTTATTAGTAGGGTGTTCACTGCCGTAGTTATCCCCTCTATGTAAAGAGAGGAGCAAGCCGGAAGCCAAAAACAAGATAGCTGCGGCGAGCGGTGACGTATGCATGCTCAAGAACAATCTCCCTCTTCAATACTACATGCTACTACACTGCTAGAGTCGGAATTTGTCTCCGAATTAATGCATCGCGGCGAGGGTGAGAGACCGAATTAATTGTCCAAGAACAAAAACTGAACTCTCCCGAAACAATACGCTGCATCATTCATGATGATGGAGATCATGATACCATTAAATATGAATATGTACCTACACGAGGCTCTTATGTTGTATTGAAGTTGCGAGGAGGGGTCTCAGAACAAAATCGAAAAAAAAAACGGCAGAAAGCATTCACCAGTCGTTGATGTCACAACGTCAGCAGCACAATCGATGCTCGTTGTGCAAAAAGGCCAAGGTTTTTCTTTGCTGCTCCTGCCCCGCTCGCGCGCAGTAAAAAATGCTGGCGACGACAGACAGAAAAACTGAGAGAGACGCGAGTTATCTCACCATCACCATGCACTATTATTGTGTATGGTATAAAAAGGGCCAGCAAACAAGGCGCAACCGACCGTGTCCGAGTCCGATCAACAGAATAACAGGAGGAGGACGAGCAGATTTTGTCGGAAAAAAGAGTAAAAAGAAGAAAATGATTGCGCTTAATTCGCCCACTTAATTAATAAAGGGAAAGCATAATATCCCTTCGTTGCTATTGACGAAAGCATGGTCAACCTGAGAGCACACCTCGTCGGTGATGCACTCAGATGCCGACAGAAGCAACACCAATTCTACGAACACGAACACCAATCGCAGGAGGACATGGAACTCTAATTCATTAATAATAGCTATTAATTCACAGCAATCAACACCGTCCTCAGCAGCAGTAACACCACGCTGACAACACGCCCCTCGCCTACGCCCCTCGCCAAACTACCCTACACTGCGACGATGCACAAGCACACACAGAAAAGCAATCAGCCACCCCCTCCCCTCCTATTATATACTATGTCTCGTGCCGCGCACAAAAACTGCGGGATGGGACGACAGGAGCTGCAACACCAAAAAAAAAAAAAACTATAATAAAAGGCTAAACAACGTGCCAAGAAACCATCAGGCAGGCGGGGGCAGGCGCGTCGTCAGTTGTTGCTGCTGCTGCTGCTGCTGCTACCCTGCTGCTGTTATCTGTTGTAGGCAAGACCAAGGGTACTTGTCTTACCAGCGCTACTACAACTACTTCTCCTGTATGTGTACTGCTGCTACTGTGTGCCAACTTCAACCCCAGCCTGCAGAGCGCTACCAACATTGAACGCTAATATAAGGACGGTATGAATACTAATATGCATATTCATAGGCTCTTACATTTTCGTCCGGTGATACGTCTGACCCCCGATACTACCGGTGTGTTTACCACTCTTGTCCGTTAATATAAGGAACTTCTAGGATTGGATATTGATTTAAAAACTGTCCTTATATTTTCGTATTTGTGGGGTGGGGGCGAGAAAAAAAACTCCTCCGAAAAACGACCTTCATCCATCGGTGTTTATACCCCATCACACCCAATCGAACACAAAAAAAACGAGTCAGTGCATGCTACACCACATGTGCCTCTGGGATACAGCAGTAGGCTTTGCTAGCAGCAGCAGATCGCTGCAATGCAGCAGCCGCAGCCACAGCAGCAGCAGCCGCAGCAGCAGCCGCAGCAGCAGCTGCAGCGCTGCAGCTGTGCAGCAAGATCTCTCTCACGTGTACTCTACGTATACAAAAACGAATACCTGGTATAAAAAAAATCTGAAAAAAAAAAATCGGATCCGTTTCAAATTTCGTTCGTAAAAATGTACCAAAACCAGTCGAAGTGTGCTTCGCTCGTACATACGTGGAAAAAAAAACGTCAACAAACTGCGGGTCTACGGGTAGTCACAACAAACACCATGCAGCGCGTCATGATAATTGCTGGGCAATAGGGAAGGAAGGCGGACACAACTATACCAGCTGTCACGTACGCGTGGAAACACGCGGCGAACGAAAAGTTCTCAACAAAACGGAAATCCGAAATTTCCCAGAACACGTGCTCGCACCGCCTTTTTCATCGAACCCTACGAGTCATACGCAGACATACGATACCTACTCTGTAGTACTGGTATGAAAAAATATATATACCTGGTACCTGGTATTATTTAGTGTACCGAGTATCACCCAACCATCCAAAAGATTCCTCACAGGCGTACAGCAAGGCCCCAACTGATCGTACTCCGGTATCATGTATGTGCAGCTGCATCATCCGCTCCAGGGAGCGGCGAACGCGCATTCAACAATGATGCGTTCCGGAGGGGAAATATGATGAAGGGTCGTCTAGCATCAATTCCTACGTAGCGGCGACCTGGACCGTGCGTCTTGTGTGCTTCGCTCTTCTGCCGTACATCAACTTTCTAAAAACTGAAAACTGACTCTCCCTGCTGTTGGATCTCTTCGCTTCCAATACAACAACAGTTAGTTATTGATAGTATGTACGGACACAACAAGTTCAACAGCAACATCACCACCAGCACCGGCCGCAGCGCGATCAAGCACATGTTGCTGCTTTGCTTGCTCGCCTTGCCACTGGTTGGAGATCGCCTACTACAGGAGGACCACCATACCTGTCGAGCGACACCAGGGCGCCACTGCCGCTTGCCAGCACGGGGCCGGTACGAGCAAATAAACAGTGGATAGACACGAATACAAGTACCTTCCTTTCTGTGCTACACTGCAAACAAAAAGAGCGTGTGAATCATGGGCCAAAGACAACCAGCCCCCCCCCCACCACGCTCACCCAAACAAATGGAAACAAAAAATAAATCAGCGTTTGCCCAACCCTCTCTCTCTCTTTCTCTCTCTACACCCCACCCCCTTCCAATCAACATAGCGCCCAACAACGGTACGGTGCATGCATTCATGTTTATCACGTACTACTGCTTATGGAGCTATCAGATTTGCCCCCTCTCGTCCTCCTGTTCAGTGCTGGCTTCCCAGGTCTTGGCTTTCCCCCTCTGTGCGTGCCCACCGCGAGTACAGAATAAATAAAAACTAGTACTCGTAGCGCGCACGTACGTACGCAGGGACAGACAAGACAGATAGATGATAGACCCTTCCCCCTCTTTTTCTCTCTCTCACTTGGCGGCGGCGGCGGCTGCCGGGCCTGCCGCGGCTGGCGGTGTAGATGGTGGTGGCGACGCGACGACAAGGGGGTTCTTCGCCTTGTCTCCGCCCGTCGCCAAGCCAGTCTCGGGAGTACGGTAAAGGAAATCCTATGCCAAGAGAGCGAGAGAAAGAGAGAGAGAGCGAGACCGGGTGAGATCGGGGACACGGCACCAGCAGCACCAGCAAACCAATCAGGAGGTGCGAACTATTGCGCCGCGAAGCGTTGTGGGCGATTGGGACTTAAATAGCTCCTCCGAGGCTCGCAGGCACAGCAAGGTACACGCGAGGACTCGACCACCTCTTGTCTGGTATACAGTTGAAGTTTCAAAAGCGACCTTGTGAGACCTCGCTACGTAGCATGTACCAGTACACTTTTTACGGGAACAATAATTTTACGGGGGATGGAGGATAGGAAGACTTTCTTCGTAAAAATACTCGTAGCATGCGTAGTGGTCGCAAAGGGAAGTGCTGTCCAACACACGAAGCGATAGGAGAGACGTCGAAGGTTCGCGCATCGTAGCGGTGAGTGCATGCAACCAAAGCGTGCATGCATGGTGGTGCCTAGCGATTGGCACATCGGCCCTATCGCGGGGCAATACGTACAGGAAGTACCAGGTACCACACAGCACAGAACCAGGTAAACACCGACAGGAAGGACGCGACCGATCGATCGACTCGTGTGATCGAAATATTGATTCCGCGCCTCTACGTACGAACATACAGCACGCGAACTCACGAATTGCACGCCGGAGTCCATGATAATACTCGTAGGTGTTGTTGTAGTAGCCCTGGTGGTGCAGCTGGTGTATAGGGTGAGGGTCGGGTTGCTCTGTCTTGGTGCTCGCACGTACTGGTACAGGCTGTGTGGAGTGCGGAAGGAGCGCGAAGATCTATCTCTTGCAGTTCGCGGTGAAGCTGGTGGGTTGGGTTGTGTGCGGTGTGTGCGTGTGTGTCGTGTGTTTGTTTGTTTGTTGTGTCTTGCGTGCGAGTCGTGTGTGTTTCGTGCCAAAAGAATCAAATATACGAGTACCAATCACTTTTTCCGTTCACAGGAACCGGTATATCGGTAAAAACGTGTGACCCGGTGACCGCGTAGCCACGCGTACTACACTGCTGGACGTAAAACAACAACAAACAGCCGTGGACACCACATCATACTCGCTCGTTTGTAGATTCAACATAACTCGAGTGCAAGTCGGTGACGTCTACTACTACTGCTGCTGTAGAGACTACATGACATTTGCTCAGCAGCTCTGCTTGTGGTTTACTATGTACTGCTGCTGTAGTTCCGAAAACCTCAGCTGGTTGTAGGTGGTGCTCGGTTTTCCCACAGCTGCGTGATGTTCTGAAACAACGGGCCCGCGTGCGCTTTGGTGATGGCCTTTTAATAAAATGCGCCGATTTTCTTCCCTATTTTTTTGCTCTGTATACGTACTCGCGGGAAGGTTCGGAACGCTTTGGTGTTCCTGCACGCCACCCCGCCATCGGACACATGACTACGTCCGAAGACCTCTCGGGGTGCCAGGGCCGAGGATAAGAACATCGCTCCTTTCTATTCGTTAGATACTCTGGCTGTGCAAGCTGCGGTCGCGACTTCGAAGCGCAGGGATTTGCTGCAGCAGTACGAAGAAACTACTGCAGGCAGACCTGGTCCCAGGGTCACCTTTTAGAACGGGTACAACAACCCGTGTTGATCTTAAATAATTCATGAAAATTATAAGTAAAAATCCGACATGTCCCCTGTGGCTGCGGAAGTTGCGAAACATCTTGAAATTGCGGGAAATTGTACAAAGGGCCAAGATCCTTGTGATTCGGATGATCCGCACATACATCCGCCGCGCCCATGTTGACGGTGCTCTTTTTATGTTCTTTTGATGCGACGGTGATGTCGCGAAGTGTGGGCGGAGCCCCGGCTGTTGCTCGATGCCCTGGTGCCTTGTGGATTTTCTCTCTGTAGTGGTGGCGGCAGTCTCAGCAACCAGCAGTCCGCAACCAACAACAACGGCTTTTTCTTCTTCCTGTGCCGGGAGAAGTAAATATGTTTGCGGATACTCGTACCTCCTCTGGATACCTCTCGAATATCTTCTGGATCGAAGTCTGGATACTACGTAAAGATTCGCGTACCTGCACACACCGTACACACGCGTACCTGCGCGGGATATAGGCGTATACCTGTTTTTGCTCGAGTATTTTACCTGCGAGTGATGATCCGCACAGCTTGCTGGTACGTTTTTTTGATGCGGCTGTGATGTCGTGGGGCGTGAACGTCGCAGAGAGCTCGACTCTCGCTTGATGCACTGGTGCGTTGTGGATTTATTTTCTCTTTGTGGTGCGGTGGTATAGTGGTGGTGGCAGCGACCACAGCAGCCACAAGTACAAGTAAAGTATGTGCTTGTACGTACTCGAAACACAACAGCATGCGCAGCATGGATGTTTTCTTCTTCTCACCCGCCTTTTCGAATACTAAAATAGTAATATCAATAGTAGTACTCGTACTACTATTTCAAGGATATGCCGTTCATACATTTTTGCTCGAAAAACACCCGCAAGCATCATACTCCGCACATACAAGTAAGTGTGGATACACAATGCATGAGCACGCGTGCGCGGGTCGTCACGCTATTCGTGCTGCTGCCTACATCAGGCAACCAGTACCAACACACACTACACAGCAGCAGCGAGCAGTACACCTGCGGTAAGTTACCGGGGAGTTTCTATACTCCACAGAGTGCACACCAGGTCGTATAGAGGCGTAACTACATATGTACCTGGTATAGTATTATTGTGGTGTCTGTATGATACGTACACTTTTTTTTTTGTAAATCATCACTTTTGCTTTACAGCCTAACTCGTAGGAGGTTTTACCCTCAGCGATCTTCTGGACAAGCCGTGGTCACAGGTGTCATCCCTTCTCCCCCCCGGTACGTGCCTATATTTTTAGTCACGCATAGGGTTCAGCATTCCCACTGCTCGTCGATTTTCATCGAATGTAGCTAACTCGCGCTCTTGCGCTCTTGTTATGATACTGCTTTGTATGAGGTTCAAAGCCCGGTAATTACCTGGGTTCTGGCACTGGGATCGTATTTGTAGTACTTGGAAGGCGTATCTTGGGTGGAAAACCAGGGGTTTCCCAGAGAGGCACTAGCGTGGTCTCAGTCTCCGTCGTGCATGAAAGGAATAAAGTGACTCTTCTATCTCTAAGCGAACATCAACGTGAATACCAACGAGTGCCGGCTTAATAAGCAGACCTGTCCACGGATACAAAGTGTCCTCCTCTCTGTGATCTTAACAACTGGCGTCGTCGGCAGGACCAAGTTGTGCTTGGCGTAGAACAGCGCCTACCCTCGCAAGACAGGGGCGCTCACGACTTCGGCCACTTGCAGAGCCTGAACCGAAGACAAGGGCCAACTTTGAAGTTTTACTGCAGGGACTTGCTCAAACGGACTTGATGGGCTCCTCTCCTGACTCAACAATGAGAGGGCGTCGCGAAGCGGTTGGTTGGCCGGGCGGCCCCAAAGGAGCAAAATACGCCGACATTCTAAACGCAGTCGGGCCTTGACTGCCGCCGAGACCCTCGGGGCGACCTCGGCGGAAACCGCCCGCCGGCGGGCGCAGGCGCTCACGGTGGCCGAGAATGAGGCATCAGCGGCCGCTCGCACCGTCGCCGACGCTACCACTGCTTCGGAGGCCGCAAACAACGCTTCGAAGGCGGCCGCCGTGGCCTCGGAGGACGCCGCGCGCTCCGCCTCCTGCGCCCAGGACTCCATATCCCGCGGCAGGGAAGCTCTGCGGGTGGCGCGGGCGGACAGCAGCACGAAGCCCCGTCGTGTTGTCGAGACAAGGAACTCAGGGGAGCGCCTTCCCCTCGCCGAGGCCGCGACAACCGCCACTCCAGCCCCTGGTTTAGGCTCCTCCGCCACGCTCCTTTCTAGCGCCATCGCGGTCAACGCCCGGATCAAGCGTACCGGGGATCAGGATTTCTTCCAGGGGAGTGTCGCCTGCATGGCCGCCGGCCCAAATTCGTGCTTCCCCCTTGAGGCGACTTTGAGGATTGTCTCTGCCGCTCGCGAGCTCCGACTGGACATGCCCGAGGACGACCTCTCCGTACACGACGCTTGGCTCGTCATGGCGGGTGACAGTTGGCAAGCCCAGCAACGTAGGGAGCACACCATGGCTCTCGTGATAAGCCTGCGGCCGGCGCACGACTTGTGCTCCACCACCGTTTTTTGGCCGACTCCAACGGAGTATGGACGCCACTGCAAGCGCCAGACCGACCTCGGCGCCCAGGGACAACGGCTACCGGACGTCGGACAGGGCTCGGGTCAGGCCCACGCCCCCTCCAACCCCCTCTCGGACGACCGGGCTTACCGACCCCCGGGGCACCAACACCCGGGAGTCCCCGATAGCTCTGGGGCCCGTGACCGCCTTTACCGTCGCGATGACGGGACCGCCGGCGCCCAAGCACGGGGGGAGCCTCGGCAGGCCATGACGGCAGGACCCGCCGCGGACAGAGTTCAGATCACGGCCGGAGCACATTTCGGCGAAACGGGGCTGGACGGCGGCGAAATCGGGGCCAGGGGAAGGACAGCTCGAGCGACGGGCGAAACTGGAGCTACCGCCCGCGTGGAGACGCGTCGCAGGCAAACTCTTCGAGATCCTCCTCGGACGGCAGCGGCGAAAGCCCCGTTCCGGAGGTCACCACTGGCTCCAAGAGGCAAGTGGTTCCCTCGCTGGTGGAAGTTGCTTCCTCCGCCGCGCTGCTTGGTCGCTTGACCATGCCCGATGACCGCGCCATGCCCGTGCCGTCTAACCTTGCCCACGCTCGCACGGCGGCGATCGACTCTGCCGCCGCCGCCGCCGCGAAAAAGCACACCGCAGACGCCCAACAGGCGTACAAACACCTGGGACTGAAGGGTGTTTCGCGCAGTTCTGTTCTACCTTTTCCCTCCTCGATCAACCCTTTTGACGCCGCGCAGCAACTAACTCGTTCGGTTAAGGCCTCCACGTTTGATATTCTCATGAGGTGCAACGATGGCAGCCACGAAGGCCTCAGTTCTACCGATTGGATCCCCGGTTGGAAGTACCCCCTCAAGAAATCCTTCGCGCGCGCCATCGCACCTGACAAGTCCACGACCGCCTTCCTCACTACTTTGATGGATGATTTTTTTGGGCAGGTGTCGCGCGCTCTCGCAGCCGGATCGACGGGACCGGAAGCGTTCACGCTCCTCCTGAGGCTGCCGAGCAACGACTTCGACCGCACCGACACGGGGGCCAGCTACACCAAGTTGCAAATTTTTGACTTACCTAACGGGACCCCCTTTTGCGATTTTAGCCGTGCTTTTCGAGGGGTGGTGTCGGCAGCGACGGGGACTGAGCGTGGTTTGGCACCGGGGGTGGAGGTTGTTTTGGAGGTTGTTCGGATGGCAGTGAACGAGCAGTTCCCCAGCTTGATGCCCACGCTGTACCCGGGAGCTTTGGCTACGGTGTTGAGGCCGTTTGGTACTTTGGACGCCATGTGGTTGGCTTTTGAGACTCTCGCGAATAATAAGACACCTGCCATCAACGGCGAAAAATATTTTTCTTCGCCTGCTTCTTCGACGAGTGTGCGGTCATCCGCCCCGTCGGGGCCCCGGCCCGCCGGTACTGGTCGCGGCCAGGGCCGGACGCTTCCCCAGTCGCCTGTTTGGCAGACGGGGTCGCGCAATAATCCGATTGTGATGAACGTCCACAAATCCATCCCTGACTGCCTTGACCCGTGGCTTGACACCGCTTCCAGCTGCTGGCCCCTAGAAGAACACCACTATGCTGAAGTTCACGCTGTTTGCATGTCCATCCATCCAGACCGAGGAGCCCCCCCTCTGGAGCGGTCTACTTTCATCGTCCGCCCACGCGGCCATCCTTCGCGAAAACCGAGGCCGCTGTTTGAACTGCCACCAAGATTCACACTCCCTCAGACAGTGTAGGCACCCCTTTCAAAACCTCAGCGGTATTTTAAACCCCGACCTCGGAACTCTCGGCGACGACGGAGCGGCGTTCCGTCGTTGGCAAGAACGCATGACCCGACACCGCCGCGAAAATGATTCACGGCCCAACAAGAACAACCACAAGAAAAAAAGGCGTCGTTCCGGCCATTCGCGTGGGCAGCGTCACGGCCATGGCCACAGACAAGGTGACGGTTACAACACATACGCCGAACGAGGGCACCAACAGTCTAACTCCGGCTATCACGGTGGTGGTTCGACCACCCCTGCCTATTCCACCCCGGCTTCCACGTCGGGGGTTCGCTACGGTGCCTCGCATTATTCGGACGGTAACCCCAGCGGACGCCATCCAGGCACCTTCCGCGCCGGTAACTGACAGGTCGACGGTGGTTCGGCTCCTCCTGCCCGCCCGCCGCCGGCATTGCCGGGAGAAAATACATTGATTTCACAAGATACACGCGTCCCAGGCTCGCTCAGCACTCAGCGTCGCCCTGCGCCGCTCCCCCCCCGCTCGTTGATCCGTACTTCGGACCGACGCAGCGACTCAGCTCCACCGGTTCTACCTGGGAGTCCCCGGGCGTCTTCGCCGACATCGGGAACCCGCGCCTCGAACGCCGCTCCCCTCACCCTGGGCCCGAGAGCAGGCGAGATAAATGCCCCTCTCCCGAACCACGCACCGCGCGGCACCACGCGTGTCGCGCCGTCGCGTCGTTCTTTTCAGCGAGGGTGCCCCCCTCTTTCACCTCCCGGCCATGCGGTGGCGGTCGGTTTGAGGTGCGGGAAGGCAAACACCGAAACCCGAGATCTCGGTTGAAGCTCGACTCGGCGTTTCCTCGCAATAACGGTGGCCGCTCCATCCTTTTTCCTGTCAAGGAAGAGTCGACAAGATAAGCTACCTCGCCCCCCTTCCCCACCAGGTCTACAGAACGGAAGCCCTCTCCGGGGGACCCTTTGTTGCCCCCCACCGGAGCACCGTTCTTGAAGTCGTCTACAGGGTCTGCAGGCCCTCTTTCGTCTTCGCGCACGCCACTCCACGTGCGCTGCGCTCCTTCGGCTCCAGTGGAACAGGAAAAACCTGGTACTGCCCGTCGAGCCAGTGGTGACTCCACAGCCTCCGGTCAGATCAACCGAACAGCATACCCGTTAAATTCGGAAGAATCGCAGCTCTCGTCAAGCAGAACGGGCTCAGAGCCCCCTGCCCCCTTTGGTCCAGGACAGAGATAATCTGGCGCAGTAAGAGAACCTTCTGGCAAATTTTCGCCTACGGGCAGTGGTGACACTGAGCCAGTAGACATGGAACCGGACTCGCCTCGTGCACCAGGGGCTCAGTGTTCTCAGCGAAGCACACTCCCCGCCACACACACTCCAACGGTGGCCACCGACGACTCGACACCTTCGGGCTTTGACCCTACTCTCGAGTATTCAACGGAGCGGGTGGTACTTTTCTGGCAGCCCCCCTCCTATTTTTTGCAGTGACCCTCCTCGGTTTTTGTCATTGACGGGGTGACATATACCTGCGTGGAGCAGTATATGATGGCTGAAAAGGCTCGCCTTTTTCTGGACCACGATACAGCGGAGTGAATTATGGCCTCGCCAGACCCTCGCGAGCACAAACGCTTCGGTCGAGGCGTGCATAAATTTGACTGCGCTACCTGGGACCGCGTTTGGGAAGACGCCGTCTTTGCTGGTTCCCTTGCCAAATTCACGCAGAACCCGGTCATGAAGCAGCACCTATTGAGCACTGGCAACAAAATTTTGGCTGAAGCCAGCCCTTTTGACCCCGTGTGGGGCATTGGTCTCCGGGCAGACGACCCCGAGGCTCAAGATCCCTCTCGATGGCGTGGGAAATTTTTTCTCGGGAAAGCTCTTTCCACCGTTCGTGACACCCTCCGCTCAAGTGAGGCCGGGTTGGCAGCCCCCGCCTCCTTTCATCGATTTTGCACTCCGACCACGACTGACAGAATTCATGAGAGTTCACCAGCGCCGCCTCGCCCTGTGGCCGTGGCCCGCGCTTGCCCAGGTCCTCCCTTGGAGTTTTCGACCTATTTTTCTGACGCGGCTGCTGATCACAGCCCCGAGGTTTTGGCTGTCGCACCTAGTGTCGACCCCTCCCTCGCGCTGCCAGAACACGGCCCCGGCCTCGTCGAGGGCACCATGACCCTCGATGACGCCTCTTTTACAACCAAAATCGCGATCCACAGCGGAGCTGGCGTTCTTGCACATTTTGGCTGCGTGGCGCTTCTCGACACTGGCTCCCCACAGACCTTCATTCGGCGAGATGTTTTGGATCGCATGCTCGCGGTTGGAGCGGCATCCATCGCGTGCGAGCAGAAATGCGCCCCTCGTTCCTGAGGGGGTTTTGGCGGAGCAACCCCTCTGCAGACATCGACGAGCGTGCGCCTGAGCGACCAATTTTTCGACAAAACGAGCCTACGTGCTCCCTCGCAGTTTGGGCCCGCGTCGTTCCCCCCTGAGTGATGCAGTATGCAGTACTCCTGGGACGTGATGGCTGGATGCGTTTTAATAGCCGCTCCTACCGCTCTTTACCACGCCGCTGCTCCGCCAATTTTGGTCTTCTCGGACTGGGACGCTATAGCCGACGGCTCCCGCCCCTTTCTCGTGTACTGTGACGCCTGCATCGACGGTTTTGGTGCCGCGCTCGGAACAAGAACAACTGGACGGCTCGGCACGGCCCATTGCTTATGTCAGCCGCGCTACGCTCGATTCTGAGAGGCACTGGACCCCGTTGGACCTGGAAGCTGGCAGCCTTTTCTGGGCTATCAAGCGACTCCGCGGCTACCTATGGGGGACACAGTTTCACATATTTTCGGACCACAAGGCACTTGAGAGCATCGGCAAAGTAGGGGATCAAAACGCGCGAGTTCAGCGGTGGCTCGAGTTCCATACAGCGTTCGACTACACCCTCGAGAAACGCAAGGGCAGCGCCAACGTCAATGCTGATTTTCTCTCTCGCTTGCCAGAACCGGCCACGGAACACGACCGCAGTGGGTCTAGCAGCCTCACACCCGTCGAGGACGGGAGTATCTTCCTCATCCAGGCCTGCGGACTTCGCACTCGCTCTTCCCCGACCCCCGGTGTCGGTTTGGATGGGCTGGTGCCCCGCACCGAAAGTGCCGTCTTGGTGGGCTGCCTTTCACCTCTTCGGATTTTCGCAATTTTCGCACACACGGGCCACGTGGGAGGATTGACGACCTCTCTGCTCCTTCGGGGAGATTCGTCGCTCGTGTCTCCGCTTCCGTCGCCACCGTCGATCGCCGTCCTGGCTTGAAGGTTTTGTCACCTGCCGCCGACGCCGGTTTCGCTTCGGTTTTTGTCGTACCCCCCGGGGGCGACCAGGGCTCTGCAGAAGGCCCCGCTGTAGCGACGATTGTCGCCCACCACGCTCCTCCCCCGACGAGCACTTTACAGGGAGAAGATTCCGCCGTGAGCGCTGCTCCGGCCGCGGCTGCCCCTTCAGGCCAGGACAATGCAGAAGCCCCCGCTGTAGCGCCGATTGTCGCCCAGCACGCTCCTCCCCCGACGAGCACTTTACAGGGAGAAGATTCCGCCGTGAGCGCTGCTCCGGCCGCGTCTGCCCCTTCAGGCCAGGGCATGCAGAAGCCCCCGCTGCAGCAACGAATATCGCCCAGTGCGCTCCTCCCCCGACGAGCACTTTACAGGGAGAAGATTCCGCCGTGAGCACTGCTCCAGCCGCGGCTGCCCCTCCCGGCCAGGGCAATGCAGAAGCCCCTGCTGCAGTGACGACTGTCGCCCAGCGCGCTCCTCCCCCAACGAGAAATTACAGGGAGAAGATTCCGCTGTAATCACTGATCCGGTCGCGTCTGCCCCATCGCCGCCTGGCACCCCGGCGCCTCCGAACGTTTTGCCGTCTTCCGGCCGCATCTCCACTCGGAGGCGCCGACGAACAGCCGCCGCCGCTGGCTCCGCGCCGCCTGCTGTTGATTATGGCTTCGGGCCCGGTGGGGCCCCAAGACCATCAGCCCGGCGTGCTATCACCCCGCCGCGAGCCCCACGACCGCGACCGACCGCGCCAGTCGTTGTGACCCCGGCTCCTGCCGCTTCGTTGGTCCCGACGGTACCCATCCCGTCCGAACGCGACCGCGACGAGCCCGTGGGAACCCCTCTTTTACGGCTTCCGCTGCCAACTGACGCACCGCCCGTCCCCACGAATGACTTGGACGCTCTCGGCGCAGCTGCCGAATTTTTGTTCTGTGATTCTGCAGCGCGCTATTCGCACACCGATTGGGCTCAGGAACAACAGGCCGGGCCCGCGTGCAACGCCGCCATGCGTTACATAGCCCTTGGCCGGCCGGAAGTTTTGCCCGCCGATTTTTGGTCGTGTTCCCTTCCCACCAGCGGCCTCCTTTTTCGGAGGTTCAGGAGCTGGCTACCAAAGGCCGTTTACACACCACCGACGCGGGCATCGTTCTACTCGTCCGGCAGCCGTCCCCCCCCCTTGCGTCAGGCACGCACCGCCCGGTGGGTCGTACGGCCTGTTTATTGAATGACGAGCCTCTTCGCATTTATGTGCCGCTCCTCATGCGCCCCTGGGTCATGCAGGCTTGACATTCCACGGCTTCCTGCCACCTAGGAACCGCGCGCACCTTACGTATGCTCGAACGTTTCTACTGGTGGATCGGTGTGAGCAACTGCACCCGGAGGTGGTTACGCTATTGCTTGAAGTGCCAAGTACGTAAAATGTCGCGGCAGACGGTCCGGTGGCCCATCATCACATGCCCTTGCCAGAAGGGCCCGGCATCGCCGTCAGCATCGACTATTTCGGCCCCCTCTCGGTGACGCCTCGAGGAAATACCTACATCTTGCTTTTCACTGATCGTTTCAGCCGCCGAGCCGACATGACGCCGTCACTGCGGCAGAGTTCACCGCTGAGGGCATGGCCAACATTCTCATCCACTGGTATATTCCTCTCTGGGGGTGCCCGCGCAGCATGCTCTCGGACAACGGCCTCCAGTTCTGCTCCAAGCTTTCGCACGCCGTATATCAGCTTCTCGGGGTTCGAAAAATTGCCACCAGCCCCTACCACCCAAACGGCAACGGTGTTGTGGAACGTGTAAACCACACGATGGCCCAGATGCTGGCAATGGTCGTCAACGAGCTCCAGAACAACTGGGATGAACAGCTCCCTCATGTCGAATTTGCGTACAACAATTCGGTCAGTGCCGCCACGGGTTTGGCTCCCAACGAGGTACATATGGATCGGTTGCCACGCCTCCCCCTCACGATTTTCGAGCGTGCTGGAGTCGCCGGCCACCAAAGCTTGGCCCGCGACCACCTCGCCTATTGCGACTTGGCGACGGACCGCCAGCAGCGCGCGTACGATATCGTTCGAACACCACGCCCTCACTGTTGCCCGCGTGAACCGCCGCAACTCCGCCCTCGCCGACGCTCTGCGTCCGGTCCCCAGATTTGACGTTGGCGGCTGGGCGTGGGTGTACAATACGGCGGCCACCATCCGCCAGGGGGTAAAACCCGACACGGACGCCAAGGTCCTCAAAGCCAAACTCTCACTCAACTGGACAGGCCCCTACACAGTTCTCGCAGTTGGCCCCTGCTCCGCAGCGGACACCCCACCCCCCCGCTCAGTGTCGGGGCTGGTCTGGGTAATCGGGCCACTCATTTGTGGCACAGGACACGTTTCCCGAGTAGTAGGCTGGGTTTTCGGTGTTTCTTGACATCTTCCGTGATATTTTTCTTCTCGTCTTCTTTATATTATTTTCACTTTCCCTGCATCTTCCTCGCCCCCCCCCCGTCGCGGGTGACATGGCGATGATTTTCGTTGACGATTTCTTCCGGCCCCTTAAGGCTACGCCTTCCTTTCATTATTTTTTACGTACTTTGCCGGCTTCGTTGCCTTGCCGTTCAGAGGTGTGGGAGTGGGTTTTGAGGAGCCGCATCTTCGACTCATGTTCTAGTTTGTGGAATCGGGGTTTCCATGAATTTCTCATAATTCTGCATATACGGCTCATCAGAGTGGGCTAGTGTTATGATACTGCTTTGTATGAGGTTCAAAGCCCGGTAATTACCTGGGTTCTGGCACTGGGATCGTATTTGTAGTACTTGGAAGGCGTATCTTAGGTGAAAACCGGGGGTTTTCCAGAGAGGCAGTAGCGTGGTCTCAGTCTTCGTCGTGCACGAAAGGAATAAAGTGGCTCTTCTAATTCTAAGCGAACATCAACGTGAATACCAACGAATGCCGGCTTAATAAGCAGGCCTATCCAGGGATACAGAGTGTCCCGCTCTCCGTCATCTTAACTTTCCGCTATCATCATCTTCTACGCAAGACAAAGTCCCTGTACGAAGAGCATGCATGCACTCGATGAGGCTCGAACTCACGAAATTGATCTTGATATAGGCTCGCGGACCACCTACCAAGCCACCGGGGACACATACACCCCGATTCCAACGCGCCCGTCGTCAATCTCACACTACCCTTGCTGCTTGCTGCCTTGTGGGCATGTTGTGGGGACATCTGGGATATTGCACCGTCGTACAGATCATGATCTACCTACCTTACTACCTGTCTATACTGTATATAATAGTAGATCATCTATTTTGATTAATAGATCTACCCTGTGCCGTTGTGATATATATACCAGGATCTGGTATTTTTTTAATACCTGATATACCTGGTAAAAAACAAGAGAAATACATGTTTTGCAGGATTATGCTACTACATCCCATCGCAGATCGAGGGAAACATGTTCGAAGTAGATCAACCATCGTGCAGATCATATGGCTTGCACCCGGCAACTTGATGATGAGACGATGAGAGCAGCAGATTATACCACACT
Source organism: Nereocystis luetkeana (assembly GCA_031213475.1). NCBI lineage: Eukaryota > Phaeophyceae > Laminariales > Laminariaceae > Nereocystis > Nereocystis luetkeana. Next base: position 4,064,811 of record JARUPZ010000020.1, read on the forward strand.
GCACACTACATTGCAGCAGAGAGTACATGTCCGGAATATAGATTCTTCCCTGGAATATCTTCAGGTATTAGTATAGTAGATCATTGAAACAACCAGTGAGCGGGGATCGAATATCTGCAGAGAGGTGTGGAAAAATGTCAACGAAATGTTGTCTGCCAGACAGGGGACATGTGCCAGATGATAAACACTTGTCACAAGAAACCGGAAATATACTGGCGGCGTGCGTTAGTGTATTAATCAGGGCTTTTCGCGGGTCTGGTCAAACCTCACGGGTCGGGCCTGACCCGACGCGCGAGAATTTTGAAGTATGCTGACTTGACCCGACCCGACCCACGAGATTTTGAAAGCCTCGTGACCCGACCTGACCCGATCCGCAAGATTGGAAATGTGGTTGACCCGACCCGACCCGTGAGATTTGAAATATTCTGACCCGACCTGACCCGACCCGCGAGATTCCTAAAGCTCCTGATCCGACCTGACCCGACCCGCCACCTTCGGATTGACCCGTGAGACACGGTTTTCATGCTGATCTGGCCATCTTGACCCGTGAGACCTTTATCTTGACCCGCAGGTTCGAACTGCGGGTCCGGCCCGTGGGCCGACACTTGGAAAACAATTGAAGATTCATTTTTGTGCCCAGCAGCGATATGTGGTCTGGCTGTAGTGGATATGGATGGATGCGGGCATACGTATATGAATTTGGCGGTGTTTTAATGTTTGAATGAGACACCAAAGGAGTATCATTGAATATTTGTACGAGATAAGTCTTTGGGTAAGAGAGCGGGAAGTGTTTTTAAGTGTCGGATTCGCAAGCCGGATGCGCGGGTCCGACCCGCGGGCCAGCAGAAAACAACTCGCGGGTCATGCTGGCCCGACCCGCGAGTGACCCGTTTCTCGCGGGTTATGACCTGAACCGACCCGACCCGACCCGTGATATTTGAAACGTTCTTGACCCGACCTGACCCGACCCGCGAGATTTGAACACCTCTTGACCCGACCCGACCCGACCCGTGACGTCCTGAACACCCCGTGACCCCCGAAAAGCCCTGAAAAAATTGGGGTGTGCTGACTTGACCCGACCCGACCTGTGAGATTTTGAAAGCCTCTTGACCCGACCCGACCCGACCCGTGAGATTTAAAGAACTGTTGGCCCGACCCGACCCGACCCGTGAGATTTGAAAATATCCAGACCCGACCCGATCTGACCCGCAAGTTTTCAAAACCTTCTGACCGGACCCGACCCGACCCGCCACTTCCCGATTGACTCGTGAGACAAGGGTTTCATGCCGGTCGGATCACCTCGACCCGCGAGACCATTTATCTTGACCCGAAGACTCGACCCGCGAATCCGGCCCGTGGATAGCCACTTCAAAAACACTTTCATATTCATAATTGTGCCCTGCAGCAATGCGTGGCCTGGCTGTAATGGGTGTGGATGGCTGCGGGCATGCGTATATGGATTTGGCGGTGTTTTGGTGTTTGAATATGATACCAAAGAAGTATTCTTGAGTAATGGTACGGGAGAAGCCTTTGGTAAGAGAGCGGGAAGTGTTCGGAGGGTCAGGTGCGCGAGCCGGATGCGCGGGTCCGACCCGAGGATCAGCAGAAAACAACTCACGGGTCATGCTGGGCTGGCCCGTAAGTGTTTTTCGCTGGTCATGACCCAACCCGACCCGTGAGATTCTCATCACCTCTTGACCCGACCCGACCCGACCCGTGAGATTTGAAAAGTTCTTGACCCAACCCGACCCGTGAAATTTGAAAAAATCTTGACCCGACCTGACCCGACCCACGAGATTTAAAAACCTGTTGACCCGACCCAACCCGACCGGTGATATTTTGAACCCTCACTGACCCGACCCGACCCGACCCGACCCGTGACATTGTGAACACCCCGTGACCCAACCCGCGGGTCGGGTCACGACCCGCGAAAAGCCCTGGTATATATATATATATATATATATATTCCTGTTCTATCCGATGGAGACTAAACGGTGGTATTTCGGGTACTTCACGAATATATAGGTCCATGTCTGTGGGTTGCTTGCCTTATCCTGACCATAGACCTCATGACTTTTGTAGGCTCACATGATCCACAACATATATTATAGATTTCTTATTTGAGGAAGGGTGTGCTTTCCATGCTACCTTCAGTAGTATTACAACGACCACGACTTTCTTGTTTTTTGGAATTCTTAGGCCAAGTTTTTCTTGTCGGGCTCCTTTTTCGTTGGAGAGTCGGTATTGTTGTACGGTGCGCGCCCGGTGTTGATCATTTAACCCTTTTAGGATCGCAGTCCCGTTTTGGAGACAAACCAGTCAAATTCTAAGTAGTTTGCCCCCAACACGGGACCAGTCCTAAAAAGGGTTAAACGTCAACTTGGTGTCCAGGCTCAATGTTTTATTTTATTTCAGACGTTAATCTAACTAACTCTAGTGTGCAGACTTTAAGGGTGGATCCCACTTACAAAATGTACTGTCTTCTGTGTGTGTTCTTGGCCCAAGTTTCTTATTTTTGGTGTCAGCCTGAGCCTACTCTTTTGCTGAAAACAACGTTTCTTAACTGTGGGCGCCCGCCGTATGTTGCACGTGTCGTACGAAGATGTAATAAAACTAATACCTGGTTTTAGTATTGTTTCCCTTGCCATCCGACAATGTGCAGCATGATCTTCAACATTGATCACTCATACCTTTCCCGAAAGAAAAAAACCTCGGAAACAAAAGGAAACCCATGCACCAAGTCTACCTGGTTTTATTCCTTGTTCGTGCTTTCGAGTGATCAACATCGAATCAGCTCTCATGTCCGGTAGCGAGAATAATATCATACCAGGTACCAGGCACTCTCGTAGACTTTTAGTCCGTAAAACATGTACCAGGCACCCGGTACTCGTGTGGGGCCCTTTTGCTCTGTAGTTAGGGGGGTTTTCTTCTTTCGGGGTTATTTCGAGTAATCAACATTGAAGCTACATACAGTAGTTAGTAGCTCATGCTGTTAATACTATTAGTATTACACATTGCTGAGGATGGCGGGGCTATTCTAATAGAAGAGTGACCAGTCATTCTGAATGAATACATAATGCCCTGCACATTCACTGCGGAAGGCAAATCGAACATATACTTCGAACTAGCAAGCAGCATACCAGGTATATAATAGTATCAATAGTACACGTTTCCTTTTGTTTCCGAGGGTTTCTTCTTTCGGGAAAGGTATGAGTGATCCATGTCGAAGATCATGCTGCACATTGTCGGATGGCAAGAGAAATAATAATAGTACACACATACATTAATCCCCCGGCGGTCTACGACGGCAACACCATTCACTCTTATATGTGTATAGATAATACCTGGTACCTGGTGAGCTGAGAGACGCAAAGCATACATACATACAGGACTCACTAGATATATCCCCGGCGACTGTCGACAAGGGAACAACAACAACAACAAACGTGTGTGCCACAACAATATTATTAAATTGCTTTAAAAAAAAAAATATTATCATGCTTGCCATCCGACAATGTGTAGTGCTGTTCTAAAGAAAGACTAACAGGAAGTGAAGAACTCTCCAGAACAAAAGCGTGGCAGTATCATACGACGAATCAAAACTGATGTGACGTTCATGAAGACGGCTATTTAATTATCCTCCGGCGGGTTGGTTACTACCTGGTATTACAACGACGCCAACAGCATTAACAGCAACATCAACATCAACAAATTCACGAACAGCAACGAGGAAAAAATAGTGAAATGGTGAGAGCATAACGATGACGATTCATGATACCGGACAAATGCGCAGCCAGCCTGAACTCCAACGTTCATCGCTCACAAACGTTCTCCGAAACTGTACGGGTAAACTATAACGGTATACCACAGGTTTAACTCTGGTATGTTTTTTTTTTTTTTTTTCTGATTACGGAGAGACGAAATAATGATGTCATACAATTTTTTGAAGATGGTATGCACGTAAAGGGCGTCTCTTCGTCGTTATATTACATTCAGTTTTACATGTATGTACAGATAATACCTGGTACCTGGTGAGCTGAGAGGGGCATATAATACATTCAGCAGTACACACAGATACATTGGCCCAGCGGCCGCCGACGGGTGAACAAGAAAAAAACCGTGTACCACAACGCGGCCTGGCAATACTGTGCATATTAACAGCAACAGCAGCGGCAGCAGCCACAAAAGCATCAGGACTATCGACAACAACATCAACACCATCACCGACAACATCCAACAGCAACAACAATATAAAAAATGCACCGTTATAAGCTCGCCCTGCGAGACCGCCAGGCCGCCAGGGGGAGAAAGGAGGAGGAGGGAGGACTACTTCCCATGAATGACGTGGGGGTGGAATGTAGATAGATGCGGAGTAGGAAGCATGGCGTATAGATACATAATAGGTAAAATATCTCGGTAAATGGTGGGGGTGCATATTCAAGTGAGTATACGCAGGGAAGGAGAATTGGTTAGATTAAGTTAGTGGTATTCGATGAATTATGTCAGCGTTTTGACTTTGTTTGATTGAATACAGTAACGCCCTGCACATTGTCAGAAGGCAACTAAAAATAAAATAAAATATCAAACTAAAACAAGGAAAACGCAGTGAAGTGAATGGAGCATATTGACGATGATGATGGAAGATGCTGATATTATTTTATTGCGCTTTTGCCACCCGACAAATGTGCGGCCCGAGCTTTAACGTTGATCGGTCATAAGCGTTCCCCCGGTATAAGCATGCCATACATATTCTAGAGGATGGTAAAGGGTGTTTCTTGGCTGTTTTATTATAACGTTGTCATTAATATGTGCGTGTCTCTCTGTTTGTATTACATATAATACTGTTTATACTTTTCAAGCAATGATAACTTTGATACCCTGCCGGAAGTTCTGGCAGACCTCACGGACCCAATACTAGGAGACCCAGAGAGAAGGGGGGGCTCCCTGAAGGGAGCAATATTGATTACAGCTTAGAGGCAGCTTGCGGGATATGTTCGAGGTACAGGAGAAGAAAGCGATGGCGGGCAGCGTCCCCGGCTCTTGGTTGGGATGGAGCCTGTACCTAGGCGGAGAGGGGGACCCGGCTCCTGTTGGCTACGTAGCTAACCAACAGCCCCCAAGCCCCTAGAGGCCGACACGCTGGCTGCGCAAGACGCAGTCGCCACAAATTCGAGGGAAACCCAACTGAAGTTTGGGCAAGCTAGTAAAACCAGGGTCGTCGCGCTGCGCGCACAGCTTCTTCGCCGGACTATTAATAGCTGCCGGAGGAACCGTTGGGGAGGGAAGGGGCGTATTCATTTGTTGCTTGTCTTAGTCATTTGACCATTGACCACGCATTCCTTTCGAGACGGAGCACTGTGTTCTTACTCCTGATAGAAACACCTCCGGCATTCGGGCGTTCATTACGTTGTTTCCATAAACTCCATAGTTTTTTTTCGACAATCTTGTCCCCTTCCTGTTTCGCCGTCTGTGGCCAACACCTATCTCCGACGATAGCCATCGTTTCTCTCGCTGCTATCTAGTGTATCAAACTCGTCCGTGTCACATTCGTCTATTTTCCTCATCTCCTCTTCCAACACATCCCGTTCCTTCTTGTACATTTCATATTCTCCTACTATGTGAATTCTACTCTCTATTGCTTTGCCAAAAGGGGGCATCCGTCCTTTTACTTCCTCTTCCTCCCGGCTACTGGTATCCCTCTTTCTTCTTTCTGGCAGGTCCAGGTCCCTCACACGAAATCGCGGTTTCAGCGTTTTCACGAAGTCCATCGGACCGTGCATAAACGGTTTTCATTTCTATCCCTTCGCATAATCCCCTGTATGCCTGGTATCTCTAAGCGTTTCTCTGATTTCAGCTTGTTTTTTAGCGCTAGCCTTTCCCTTATTTCTGTCCTTCCTTCTACTTCTGTCTTGCACCTCCCAAACTTCTCTGCGGACATCATGTCTTCCTGGTGTTACCCTCCTCAATCTCTTCCGTGCATCTCAAGTACGATATCCCATATTATTCGAGCTCGCCCTTTTGTTACTTTCTCCCACACAGCTCCATCAACTACCGTATGGCTGGCAACCTCTTTTTTGGCATGTTCCTCGCTCTATATTGCCATTTCAGATTTCTCGTGTCTCTATTTGTCTTGAGTGGTTACGTTCCCAGTTTTGCTCTTAATACTGTATCACTCGTCGTGCTTGAGCATCTTGGGATTTTGTTAGCTGCTGTGATCTGTACTGCTGTTTCCAACTATTTTACGAACTTCGCGTCTCCTTCCCATATTTCTCCTGCTTATTCTAGTTTTGGTGGTATCGCAGTAATCAGGATACATCTCTTGATCCTAGTGTCAAGGCGTGAGTCTGTTAGGATCGCACCCATCTTACCTACGTATGGTCTACCCTTTCCCATTACTTTCGCTGTGTGCGCATCCCAAGCATCCCAAGAGCAGTCCTTTGATATATCTACGCCAAGGTACGCATGCTGGTCTACGATCGGCAATTCGTCTTCTCCCCGCTTCCAACTAAAAAATTACCGGGTTCACCTTATCTTCGTTGCGTACAACTACTACCCTCCACTTCCTGCTGTAGCGTATTCTATCGCCTGCTCTGTTCGTTTCTGCAGCCCCTCGGGTGTTTCTGATATTCCCACGAAGTCATCCGCAGAAACAAACCCCGACACCGTACCTTCTCCCACCGTGGCTCCTTGTTCTTCCGCTTCGACTGCTGCTATCAGGTCGTCAATCTATATCTCGAATAGGTTAGGTGATAACGTACGTCCCTGTGTGAGATGATGAGGTGTGGGGAAATCAATAACCTCCTTTCGTTGTTTCGAATAGCTGCAATCTTCGGCCTCCCTTCCCGGTATTTTCCGGATGGACTCCGTTGTCACCCATCGACCGTCGTGCGGTCTGCAGATACGACTATATAATATATTCAGTGTGGGCTAATGTGATATGATATAGTATCGGGCTGTAGAAGCTGTGATGAGATGAGATAGCCCGTAGTATCAAAGCTCTGAATACCCTAAGAGTATTCCCGGGGTTCTGAAGTTTCCCTTGCAGTGCAATGGTTAGGATAGCCGATAGGAGAAGAGTGGACAAGCGCCCGAGGAAAGTTCCTCGGACAAGTGTATTTACCCGTCTAGCGGATTAATAGGAGGATGGCTGAGTGGGCTTGACGCCTTGAATCAAGCCCCTATCGAATCACTCTCAACAGTCCCCTTCTCTCTCATCATGAAGGGGAACGATATGACAACATAAAGAGAAGTCTCCTGAACGAGAGAAAATCTGCCTTCCTAATCCGGGGGACCATAGTTAACAGGACCTATGGTATACATAAACACCTATATGTTTAACCATTTTTAATGACATTATTTGGTCCTGTTCACTATGGCCCCCCGTAATAGCCTGTTCAGAGAGTTCCTGCTTTCCATTCCCTTACCACGACACTAGGGTTCTACCACACCTGTGCAGCTCCTTGTAAAATAGCAACATACTTCGATATTTCCCCGTCCAGCATCACGGCACTTCTCGCGACGTTCCGTCACATGTTTCATCGTTCTCTACATCTTTCCTCAGATCCCTATCTCCCACAACTTTTTCCACGATCCATTTCTGCGTACTGCTGTGTCATAGGCCTGCTGTGCATCTAGAAAGAGGTAGTACGTTGTTAGCCCCGCGTCTTCCCTACCTTGGATGATATAATCTAGTGTGTACATCTTGGTCTACGCAGCTACGGGTTGGCCTAAACTCTGCTTGCCCTTCGCTTAATTTGTCTTCCTTCTCCACCATTGTTCCCGTTCTATCGCTCAAAATCTCACAAAATATTTTGCCTGTTGTGCTTGATAGCGTTATCCCTCTATGCCTCCCCGGGCCAGCCTTATCTCCTTTCTAGAAAAAAAAAACATTACGGGGGACCATGGTAAATAGGACCTACGGTACACAAGAACCTATGTATTTACTTGTATTTTACTACCAGGTAGCAATGTTTAGTCCTATTCAAACATGGCCCCCGTAATAGTACTCCTTCTCTCCACCTCCTAGGAGCGTACTCGTTTTTCCACTTTCAGCTGGGGGTGTGAGTGACAGGCCCACACCGCCTGGACGCGGCTTAGGATTTAAGAGCGAAAGGCAGAGGGCCATACAGTGAGAAGGGGGGAGCAAGGGCAGCAAAGTGGCGTAGATAGAGGTCAACCGTTACTCTACAGAAAAAAAAAGTGTCTCACACTAAACCCAAGTAGTACATATTTCCTCAAACAGTGGTTGCAGCTCGTAAGAGGTTAACCCCTCTAGAGCCGCAGTCCCGTTTTGGGGACAAACTACTTGAAATTTGAGTGGTTTGTCCCCAGAAAGGGACTGCGGTTCTAAAGGGGTTAAGCAGAAACTGGGTTCAGAAGGGAGTTAGATTTTCGTGCATGGGGTGTCCTTTCCGTTCTGGTTTTCCTTTTGGTGTTCTTAGCTATTAATAGTGCGGGAACGTTTATGAGGGATCAACCAACTTCGGAGCTCATGCTGCCTGCACATTCTTTGCTCGAGGATGGCAAACGCTAAAAGCTATCATGAAGACATTACTCGTATGTAACCGGTCGCCCCGGTGGTTCAAGTGGTTAACCTCGAATTCTACTTGTGTTTGAGTCCTGGGTTCGAGCCCCAGGTGGGACAGACATTTGACTGTATTTGCAAAAATAAAAATAAAAAAGGATTCAATTGCTGAGAGCGCCTTGCAGCGTGGGTAGGCACAATTCGATGCAAGTCGACGAGGGAAGAAAAGGCTGAAATCTTCTCGCGATAAAAATGAAGGCACGTGCCGTAGCGGGAAGGGGGTAGAAGAGCCTGCTATGTGACCCCGGATCTGAGTTACGAGTTGGAAGGAGAGAGAGAAAAAGATGTGCGAAGATAATAGATGGATGAGCAAAAAACAAAAAAAAACAAAACAACTAGGCAGCCCTTTGTAGACGGAAATGTGACGAAGATCGCCAAAAAGGGAAGATGGTTAATCACCTGTCCACTGCTATACCACCCCTACTACTACTACTATTAATACTACTACCACTACTACTACTATTAATACTACTACTACTACTACTACTACTACTACTACTACTACTACCACTACTACCACTACTACTTCTACTATTACTACTACTACTACTACTACTACTACTACTACTACTACTATTAATACTACTACTACTACTACTACTACTACTACTACTACTACTACTACTATTGATACTACTACTACTACTACTACTACTACTACTACTACTACTACTACTACTACTACTTCTACTATTAATACTACTACTACTACTACTACTACTACTACTACTACTACTACTACTACTGCCACTACTACTACTACTACTACTACTACTACTACTACTACTACTACTACTACTACTACTACTACTACTACTACTACTACCACTACTACTACTACCACTACTACTATACCTGAGAGTACCCTGTTCCTTATACAGTGCATCATGATGGCAGTGTGTACTACAGTGTACTTCGTATGAACATACATATCGTCCGAAAAATATTCCGAGATATAAAAAGTTGAAACGCAGCAGTGGGCCGTTGACGAATAGACGCCCGTCAAACGCCACCACGACAAACACAATTTGTAGCAACTAAAACTGCTGCATCCAATTCGTAGTTGTTGTACCTGGTATACAGTATACCAATCAGGATGACACATACCATAGTAGTACTCGTGGTGTACAACTATTTGCGTGAGGGTTGGGCTAATTGTGTTGTTGGCGTGGTTGTACCGGTGCAGGTAACCCCAAATCAGAGGCCACCGCGAGTCTTGTACCGCAAGAATGTTTGAGCGGGAGCCTTTGGGTGTGCGACGAAGATGCGGAGGCTTTCGAAATCGTGCAGCACATCGAAAAAATCACGATCTAGATCATGCAGATCATCCAGATCATCCAGATCATCCGGATCATCCAGATCATCCAGATCATCTAGATGCTCTAGATCATGTAGATCATCTAGGCCATCCAGGCCATCTAGGCCATCTAGATCATGTAGATCATCTAGGCCATCTAGGCCATCTAGGCCATCTAGGCCATCTAGATCATCTAGGCCATCTAGGCCATCTAGATCATCTAGAGCATCTACAAGTAGGCCATCTAGAGTATCTAGAGGACCATAGTACATAGAACCAAATATTGTGGGTAAAAATAGCTAAATATACAGTTTTTTTTGTGTGTGTCGTAGGCCCAATTTAATGTGCCCCCCCGTATTACTGTAGATCATCTAGATACCAGTAATCAATATCATCTACCAGGTATATCAGTCAGATCATATGTATCATCTATATCATCCAGATCATCCAGATCATTCAGATCATCCAGATCATCTAGAGCATCCAGATCATCCAGATCCTCTCCTTGTCTTCACGAGTCGTACCATACAGATCTCATCCAGAAAAAAAACACACACACACACAACATGCGCAAAAGAGCCGTGGTATACAGATCCCACACCCGGCAAACACGATCTAGATCGCACAAAATCATATATGGCATCGAATAAACCAGGGATGATCTACCTGCCGCCAAAGAGATCTACAGACCATTAAATTGTGGTCTGACCTGTGCTCGCAGTTTCACAATAGTGTAGTCAGTGAAATGAGTAAACTACAGACCATCGTGTGGTCATTCAGAAAACAGTTCAGCGGCAAATGTGATACCTCTATCGTAGAGCGCGTCAAGACGTGACAAACAAACAAAGGGTGGCGGTTGTTGCAGAAACGCGGCCACTGCGTGATTTGGAGGAACCTTTAAGCAATCGGCGCCCCCGAGTTGCCATGGTTGAAAGTAAAGAGCCGTACGGCACGGGCCTATGCAACATGCTCTCCCCCCCGTACATGCTTTCTGGGCGCTCACGCTGCTCCTACCACTGTAGATGGTTGATCGCACCAAAGTTATACCAACCATTGTTCTGATCGCTACGATTGCCTCTGCTGGGCCCCACAGGGATTACCGTCTTCTTTTTTTTTTTCATGATAAGCCTATACTTCGTATGCCTATCTATTTTTCCCATTCGGGTTTTGTTTCCTTCTGTCCGATCTCGAGGCACTCGGAGGTCGTCAAGGGTGACGCGGATGTCGGCGGGGGCGGGGCGTCTTGGTGGCAGAACGTTCCGAACCTCGTACAGGGATTTCGGATTCCCGCTTCGTGATCCAGCTCACTCAAGACGGAGTGAGATATTCCCGATCTGTATTGATCTGCAGCAGCTCCTGATGCCGGGAGAGAGCTGTATAGTAGAGGAAGGGGCGGAGGCCTTCATGCGGAAATGGCATACAGATGAGAAGGAGGCATCGGCAGAACGGCATAGAATAGCTGCAACCACGACCACAGCCGTTGACGCCAACACGAGTGTGCAGAATGGCAGGGAAGAGGGGGGGGGCGAAAGGGGGACGAGGGGGAATGGCGGGGGGCGGGAGGGGAGGCGGTCTGCCCAACAGACTGAAGCCTGGTTATGGCCATCATCGTCATGATGCACTCCTTTCTTTGGGACCCAAGTAACTAGCATGGTGCCATCTGGGCAACTTTGCGTGTCTGTATGCTCCAGTGCCTGCCTTTGGTATTTTCTTTCCCCCCCGCCCGTGATTATCGCTTTTTTGTCCCTTTCATTTTTCTTTCATTCCCGTTTGTACCTCTCTGTGTCTTTGTTAGTATGGTCCGTTTTGCCTTTTTTTTTGCGTTTTGCTATCTGCTTCTGTTTTAGTTTTGTTTTTGTTTTTCTTTTGCTTAGCTTCATCTTCTTTTTTTTTTAGGTTTTTGTCTGCTATTAATAGTCTCCTTTTTGCTTCCCTGGTGTCCGCAGTGGTGGAGTGCGTATGCTTGTTTTTTTTGTTTTTTGCCTCTGTTTTTACTTGAGGTATTTCTTCCACTCCATCCAGAGTTATTGGAGCCTGTCCTGCGACCACGGACTGCATTGAATTGTGAGTTAATGTGATAACAACAACAACAAACAACAAGTACACAAGATCTGACGCATATTTCCTGGGTTGGACCTGCACTCTACAGATCCTGCAAATCATATTATACCGGGTAGGTTGGAATATGTACATGATCTATCTGATTTATCTGTAGATTGCGATACGTACGTCCGACGTGTGGAGCGCTCTGACCGAGTTTCGCGCACACGCTTTTGGCCCCATAGCGTCTCGTCTCAACAACGAATTACAGCGAGCCATGCCATCGATGGAACGCACCCCTGTCTGTGTCGCTTTGCGCGCACGGGCTTGAGTTCCCACCCTTGATCCGTCTTTCAATACTGACCGTTAGTGCGGATCCTCTTTGTACGGTGTGCGTCTTTTTGTGAGTACCGACTCTCGGCAACAGCAGCATGTTCAGACCTATGCCAATGGAAACGCGAAGTTCAAAAGTATTTTTCAAATATATTGCTTTAAAAAAACGGCCGAATTTTTTTACGTACCGCCGCTGTGGGAAAAAAAGAGAAAAAGGTTTGATTTTTTTTTTTCCCCCCCAACGGCTGCAGGCGGCGCAATTTGTTTTTTCTGGTTGCAAATTGTCAACACGGTGATCGAAACCAGCTCGTGCGACGATCGACGCTCGATCTCGACATAGACTCAGCCCACGGCCAACCCGCTCGGTATCTGGCAAGCCCAACGAATGTAGATGACGGCCTCGAAGATATCAGGTGGATCCATGGTCTAGGGGGCGAGAGCTTGCTGGCGGCGTCCTACGGTATCATCCCAAACCTGAAAAAAGTCTATTTTTTGCCATTCGAGACGGATGGAGAAGTTTTGTCTTCTGTTTTGTGCAAACCAGCGACCAAATGTTTTTTTTATCATGCGCCTGGTCAGCTCCCGCCTCATGACACCGACCATGGTGTGAAGACGGTGACCCTAGGGTGGGTCGGAGCCCCTAACGAGCGCACTCCGTTCAGAATTCATGACGCAATCGTTGTTTTTGTTGATCGATGTCTGTCGCGGACTCGGAATCTCGCCGCTTCGAACCAAAGAGCGGCCTGAGTTTTTGTCAAGCCGATGTTGGCCCAACATCGGCTCCAGATTTGTTTTTTTCGGGCTTTTCCAAAAGTTGGGAACTTTTTTTTTTACGTGGCCCATAGGAAGCGTGTTCTGAAAAATTTGGCGGGTATCTTTGAAATTCAAACTTTTTATTGAAACTTCGCTGTCCCATTGGCATAGGTCTCACGCCCAGAGATGAAATTTCATTCATGCTAACGCTTACGCGGCGATTCCGTTCATGCTTGCTCTTACGCGGGAGGCCTCTTTGCGTTTAACCTTTTTAGTATCGCAGTCCCGTTTTGGGGACGAGCTACTTACAATTTTAATGATTTGTCCCCGAAACGAGACTGCAGTACTAAAAATATTATTGAAGATACTGCAGCCAGGCAGCCAAACGTACGTCCCAAGAACAATCAACCCGCGCCTGCCTACTTGAAGCGTCCTGGTACAACGCCAACTACAAGCTCTGCCTATCATAAACTTAGCGCTGCGGTACCCTAGAATGCAGTAAACCGAGGTGTAAGACCCCTGGAGTATGTCCCGGGGAGGTGGCCTTACTATACCAGGATCTGGTGATTTTCAACCCGGAAGTAAACTCTCAGTCAGTTGATTTTTTCTCGTCGACGTCTGATGACTTTTTTCAGGACACAAAAATCGATCAGGTCAGGTTCCCCGTGACGCTTGCTACGTACGACAGGGGTGGGGCACGTTTAGGCTAAACTGAGGGATTACCCAAAGTCACTGGGAATATCGCTTGCGCATGTATTTTCACACTATTTTTCAGGTAAATAGACTTGATGTAGCCCACGGCACCGTTCGTCGGACGGGCTGCACTTTCGTGTTTTTCAAGGTCTCAGGTGTTGGGGTGGGGGGTATAGAACTCCAAATTTTGGCGAGAAAGCCTCAGAACATGTTAGGTGCACCCCACGTTGTGACTACTTTTAACTTCAAGGGTTCGCAGCCCCGCGCCGTCGTCGAGCTTGGCTCGTCAACGGCGGTGCGCTCATGTCTGGTGTGTACTGTCCCGGTCCTGCCTTGGACACATACGCGTGGAAGGGCGCTATTCTGTTGGTTTTCTCGTCAACGCCGCTGCCGCCGCCGCCGCCGCCACCACCACCACCACCACCACCACCATCGTCGCCACCGCTGCAGCCGCCGCCGCTGCTGCCGCAGGTGCGATGGAGCTTGAGCGACACGAGGCTGTGACCGGTTGCTGCTTGCTCTCCCACGACTCTCCTCTGTATCAGGTCAAATGAAGGTGACCTGCACGCGTATGATATGACAGCGAAAGGAAGCACCACCGAGGATTGATTGAAGGGAAACAAAATTCGAGGGGACATCAAGCTTGGAGGCGGATAGGATGGAGGGGAAGGGGGTGTACTCGATCGGAGAGATCTACTCGATCCCATGCATGGCCGTAGTCGTGTGACCGTAGACCTTCGCATCCCTACAATGCCGGAACGGAGCATGTCTGGGGTTTTCACCGACCAGGCAGACATTGCTAGCTCCAAGCGTAAAGCGCCGTGAGGCGCCCGGCGAATCGCATGAAGGGTGAGCGGCATCCTACTAAGAACCGTATGTGAGGCGGGGGGCGGGTACTCATGTCATGCATGGCCGTAGTCGTACGAACGTAGGCCCTCGCATACCCACAATGCCTGGACGGAGCAAGTTGGGTGTGCACCCACCAGGCAGACATCGCTAGCACCCCGACCGCGAAGCCCCGTGAGGTATTCCGCGAGTCGCATGAAGGGGTGAGCTGCCTCCTACTAAGAACCGCTCGTGAGGGGAGAGGGGGGGGGGGTGTACTCGATAGGAGATACGTACTCGATCTCATACATAGCCGTAGTCGTACGACCATAGACCCTCGCATCCCTACAATGCCGGCACGGAGCATATCGGGTTTTCACCGACCAGGCAAAACATTGCTTGCACCAAGCTATGCGAAGCGCCGTGAGGTGTCTGGCGAGTCGCATGAAGGGTGAACTGCATCCTGCTAAGAATCGCTTGTGAGGCGCACTTGCATACGTAAGGATGACAGTTTCAATGAGTTGATTTAATTTCCGGGGTAGCCACTTCCAGAGACTCGTGAGGGGAGGGGGGGGGGGGGGGGGGGGGCATACTCATTTGTCGCTTGCATTCGTCGTTTGACTATTGACCACACTTCCCTTTCGACATGGAGCACCGTTTCTACTCCCCATAGAGACAACCTCCAACAGCTGGGGGCGCTCATTGCGCTTTTTCCCTATATTGCACGGGGAGGGGGGGGGCTCTATGATGATGATTGTACTGATGTTTTCACATGAGCTCTTTACCCTGAAAACATAGCCCGTGGTCACAAATCATGGGAGAGTGGGGGTGCGTTGGCAGAGACGGTTATACACCCCATGCTTGAAGTGAAAAGCGACAAGAGGTCACCAACTGTGAAGGAGGAGAAGGGGGGGGGGGGGGGGGGGGGGGAGATAGGGGGGGCAGCGAGGCATCTCACCGTTTTCAACGAAGGCGGGAGGCATGAAAGAATATATATGCACAGCTGACAAATGGTTGAACTTTCGGTGTTACGAGTATATATATAGATATAGCGCGATAAAGTCCTGTGCAGGCTGGATCAATGTTTGTCCGTCAGATTGCAACGTGTAGCCGTGGGATCGCGAGGCTTCCAGCTTACACGCAGCGAGAGTACGCATTACATTAATAGCAATTACCCCGAGAGGCCGAGCGGCACTGGACTGCACACATCATCGCGGCTTAATCCGCAACCCAGAGACAAACTACTTGGAACCAGACTTGAATAAAATCCGCTGTGAAAAAACTGGTTGATCTCGGTTAAATGTCGTCTCCCACTTTTTGTTTGCTTTTAAGAAGTCACACCAACTGAAGAAGCCATTGATTCATCAAGTTCATCAAACCATAATTCAACTACTGGTTTAATTTACTACTTTCCCCCCCTTCCATACCCTCGTATACGAAAAAAATAATTTATTAAATATGGTACTGTTGTGCTACCGTAAAAATAACGTTGAGTTGGCACGGGGACGCGATCGTTTTTTCTTCAGCGCTCGTTTTTTCTCTTAAGAACGGACGCATTCTACGATAGAGGTAGCACATTTCCGCTAAAAAAAATCCGGCAGACGGGGTTTCTTAACCCGAAAACGTCAGAATGCCAATCTCGTTTCGAAAAATGATGTTTTTGTATACGAGGGTCATGGGATTTTTCATCGGGATGCGATTTGATTTTTGCTGTAGTCAGTTTTCGGGTGAGGTATGGGCCTACTTAAGTGAGGAGCCTCAGATAATTTAAGGTGAACCCTTATCGTAGAACGCCTCAACGGTAAAAGGGCGTTACTCGAAAGTCGAACGCTACATTTTCGGAAGGCGATTCCTCTCTCTCTCTCTCTCTCTTTCTCGACCGTTTTTTTTGCGAACAAGAAATCGTTTTTGTTCGGTAATACTACGGGGGGCCATAGTGTATAGGACCTACTGTATGTACAAAAGCCTATAAAGTTCCTATTTGGACAATATTTGGTTCTATTCACTATCGTCCCCCGTATTAGCACCCTTCCCATTCCGGATTTTGCTTTTTATATTACTAGGGATCGGAAACCGACATAACAAGAATCTGCAGTTTGTTGTTGTAGAGATAATTAGGCGTTATGGTTCTTATTCGTTGGCGGGGTACGTATCAGTAGTATGTAGTCACTTCGACAGCAGCAGCGGGCGCTGTTTGGTTGATCGCGCTTGTGGGAGTACCAAGTGGATACCGCACGGAACGGTGCTGGTAGACTGGTAGAACACGCGAACAGACAGGGCCCGTGGCTTGCACCTGGACAGCGGTCGAGGTGGGAAACAAAACGATCGCACCCCCTACCTGTGCAAACTCACCGCTCTGTACTATACCAGGTATATGGATCGAACCATTCGCAGAAAAATAAAACTGCATCCTCGCGGTACCAGACGCTTCTTCGGAGAAAAAACGCGGGTGTTTATATGTATATATATATAATGATACATATGCGTGTACCCGTCAGGTTGACAACGTTTCGGGCCGGCGATAAGAAAGCAGCACTATTACGGAAGAACACAGTAATCAGGCCCAAATTCGCTAAGTAAAAATACTGGAATATGTAGATTTTGTATAAATTATGGGTCCTGAGTACTATGGCCCTCCGTAAATGATGATCTGCTACCTTTTGAATTCTTTTAGGACTGCAGTCCCGTTCTAGGGACAACAAACCACTCAAACTTCAAGTAGTTTGTCCCCAAAACGGGACTGCAGTGTTACTGAAAGGGTTAAGACGCATGCTACGGTAAATGGGGACGGGGGGGAGGGGGGGGTTGTTTCCTCAATTTTCTGAGGCTCCTACCTTTTCGAGGAGCTACTTAATCAGTAATTCCTCACCCCTTACAAAAAAAAGTGTTTTCTTTAAAGAAAAAATCGAGTTTTACCCAATGAGCAACCCGATGGGACGGCCTAGGTATAAATACAACGAATGATAGCTATGATTGGTAACACAACCGACCGCCCTGGTCATCAATATAAGAAATGTTTAGGCGCTCATTTGAATACGAAACGGTCCTCATATTTCCGTCTAGGGTGGGATATGTCTGAAGTCGTTTGGATTCTGGATTCCCCCTTTTTTCATGTGTGGATGGTTGTGATTGGAACAAGCGCTACCTTAACGTACGTTATCCGATGGTCGAAATAACATAGTAACAACAATTTGTAAAACACGAAGGGGATTCCCAATCCAGGGGTAGTAAGGCATGCCTTATTCGGAAATAAGGTATGCCTTGTAAGGTTTGCCATATCCGGTAGTAAGGTATGCCTTATAAGGTACGCCTTATGCGGTAATAGGGTATGCCTTATTAAGTGTGCCTTCTTCGGTAATAAGGTATGCTGTCTTCGGGAGTAAGGTATGCCTTATTCGGTGATAAGGTACCACCCTGGACATAAATATAAGGACCGCTTAATATCAACAGTATAGTTTAAACGGTCATTGTATTTCCGCCCAGAGCGGTAATTCCTCAACTGAGGAGCCTCGTCAGTCACAAATAG
Source organism: Nereocystis luetkeana (assembly GCA_031213475.1). Taxonomy (NCBI): domain Eukaryota; class Phaeophyceae; order Laminariales; family Laminariaceae; genus Nereocystis; species Nereocystis luetkeana. The sequence goes on from JARUPZ010000020.1 coordinate 4,082,862, forward strand.
TTTGACCAAAAAAAATACTCCGTACGTACAACCTATCGTAGCGATAGAACGCATCCTTACCTCCGGAGTGAACCCCTCCCTAGGGCGTTGTCGTCTCCCGTCAAGTCGTACGTGCCCGGCCCAGGTGAACTTAGAAAGGAAGCCGTGCTCGCAAGGGGGTCGTAGAACCGATCCCCTCCCTATTCATGGAATGTTATCGGGGGGGGGGGGGGGAGGGCGGGGGGTGTATTCGATATCATACATGGCCGGAGTCTTATGACCATAGACCCTCGCATCCCTACAATGCCGGGACGGAGCACGTCGGGTTTTTACGGATCAGACAGACATTGCTTGCACCAAGCGGGGGGGGGGGGTGTATTCATTATCATGCATGGATGTAGTCGTATGACCATAGACGGGGGTACTTCGATTAAGGTGTCGATGGCCATCTCAGATTACCTGCGACTTTTGGCTCAAAAGGCCCGCATATTCTCTCGCGGGTAAAGCTCTACGTCACCGTTAACTTGTTGTTGCTGCTGTCGTCATCGTTGTTGTTATTGTTGTTTAGTTGCTTTTTCTGCCATTCGTGTTGTTTTTCTCATTCTTTTGTTATTGTCGCCGATCTAGCAGCTTGTTCTTGTCTTCGTCATCAACATCAAAGTCACCGTACAACAACCTACCCCTTGCGGCCACAAGACGAGACAGGCTACCGCTACGTACGTACTCCTGGAGAAGAAGACGAAGACCAACAACAACAGCAACAACAACAACATCAACAACGAGCGGGGTGACCAATAATGCCAAAAACCCTTTTCACTCCACTGCACAGCTAGTTACACACATACCTTCAAGTAAACCTAAATGCGATTCTAATTCCAAGCGTCTGATCCCCACAATCACGATGAAAGTGCGACGCCAACAAGGGGCTATCCTCACGTCGCCATCATACTCCGCGCTCTACCTGGCCACGAGCTCGTAAGCGCTTCCCGCCCCCACAACCTCCCCCTGCCGTAGAGGGGAGCCGCCGATCACCGCCGGGCGAAACTCGTCCGAACTCAGAGGGCACCCCAAGCGACGGCCCGGGAAGGGGGTCCCGTCTCGACTCGACCACCGCGGCCCTCTCGGCGAGCCGCTCCACCTCCAGCCTCAAGCGGGACGCGATGGACTCGATGCGTTCCAGCTCTCGTCCGGACTGGGTCTTGACGACGAGGGCTTGGCCGAGACGAAGCCTGGAGTGAATAATACGAAAGACAAAATCAGTACGTGGTATATGTACCGGGGTCGAGGGGGGGGGAGAGAGAGAGAGAAGGGAAGACACTTGTGATCACGGCATGTCCAGAAGGAAGGTCACACCGCACGTAAATAAAATCTCCGGCAAGCAGCTGAAAAAAAAAAAGTGAAAAAGAAAGACAAAACAAAAGAAAGACAACAACGTATCAAAAACTCAAACTTTGCTGCGTAAATATATACGAGCAATTGATTTTTCTTTCTTCTAATGCTGGCGTTGGCACTCATCAACATCTCTCACCCTTCGGGCTCCCTCAACCCGCGCCGGATGAACCCAATCCTCCACTCCAGGGTGCGAAGCCTCCCGACCGCCATCTCCAGCGCTGCGGCCGCTCCGTTCCTCTCGTCCGCGGCGGCGAAGGTCCCTCCTCGGCTAGCCATCACGGAGGAGTCCGCCATCGCGTACGCGCCGGGACCGGGACTCTCACCGATGAGGCGCTTGGCGTGCGCGAGCTGGGGGTGGTTCTCTCCCGCCGTCATGCACTTGCGCGGGGCTTGGCCCAGCTTTGGCCCCGGCTGTGAACACCAGCTGTCTTTGCCGGCTTTTGGGGGGGGGGGTTGTTTATATGGATGGCGTTGTTGATGGTGGTGGTGGGGGTCGAGGTGGGGGGGGCGGGGGTTGCAAGAAGGTCAATAGGGTCCGAAGGAGGCCGCGTATAATGATGGGGTAGGATGGAGCCATCCCACCGTGAGGATGCACCAGAAGTTCCTGAGCCCCTCACTTTAGGAGCTCAATATCTTACCCTATACAATACTTGGAAGAAATTCGTTCGTGCCACCCGACCGGCACTTGTATGCGCTAGTCCAAAAACGAATATACGAGTAAAATTTTCAGCCTAGCTGGTAGTTCCTGACTCAGGGAACTCAACTGGTCAGAAAGCTTTGGCCCAAAACGTGCAACCCCTACCGTGGGGTGACTCGATGGCGTGTTTTTTTGTGGAGATTGAGTTGCTATAAATGCAACAGAGCCCTTCAAGTGCCACATGTAATACAAACGCAAAAGGGCCAAAGAAGTGTCACACACACATGTGTATATCCGACGGCGCTGTCAAGAGATTCGTATGGATCATCATGCTTCGCCCGAGTTTGGTTTGACTGTTAGCGTACACCAACATATATATATGGGAGGTGTACCCATGTTGGTAATTTCATCCCTTCAAAAGGGGACTGAAGTGATATACTATTGTTCGTGAAGAGTGGTGGGTGAAATGAACTATTACGGGGGGCCATAGTTAACAGGACCAAATATTGTTAGTAAAAATGGTTAAACATATAGGTTTTTATGTATACCATAGGTCCTGTTAACTATGGTCCCCCGTAATAGGTATTTACGTGAGTTTGAGTCAATGAATCGACAATACCACTCTGGCCGTGCACATAAGGAGCGCTGGGTCTTGTTATGTATGTGTAAACGCCGCTAATACTTTGCTCAAGGTGATCTTGTTTTTAGGAGGCGATATGGAAGGCGCAGTCCTACATTTCACCTGCCGGCTACCGACACACAAAAAACACACCAGAAACTCTCGAGCGCGAGTCTGATTTGTTGAGCATCTTCCAGCGTGCGCAGCAATCGACAAAATATCAAAGACCCTCCAAGGCAAAGACCGTGGCGCGCCGGTAGGTGTCGGCGGCTGGTGTCGTGTGCTTCTTTAAGAAAAGTGCTTAGAGGGGGGAGATTTGGCCCTGGCGGATGGACGGGGTGATAGGGCCAGGAGATCAGAGAGATACAGATAGCTTTCGTTGATGTTGCTGGTGGTGATGGTGTTGGTGGTGGTAGCACCGTTTCGCGCGTTTTTTTGCTCTTCGTGGTCTGGATTTTCTGATATTTCATCATGATTATGGTGGTTGACACTCACGCTTCACATTATCGGGTGCCAAAATGAAACATAATAATAACACCATCTTGGGCTTACCGCGGTACGCGCAAGGCCCTGGCGCGAAGACGTAGGACCCTGCGTACATGTTTCCGTGGTCCGTCTCCGTCAGCGGCGCGCGAGACGTTCGCAGGGCGCAGACCCGCCCAACCGGAATGTGCCGCGCGTAGAGGTCGGTATCCAACGGGCCGTGCGCGTGAGAGTTTAGGCTTTTCCAAGACCTGTACGAACGCATGGCGATAGTGCGCAAGATTATTTCGGGTGATTTTTCCCGGGACATCAGTACGAGCACTACTTTGCTTGTGAATATTACACGAACCGGCGTACTCGTAAGTGCCTTCGAGTCCGTGTCGTATACCTCACTATACCAGGTGTACCGTACGTTAAAAAACTCTGCTCGTATAGATGTGTAGTGATGTTGGCACATGCGTTGACGGTGTCGTTGGTACCCTCGTATGTGCATCATTTTCCAGCTCACAGGTGGAATATTGGGGAGGGGAGAGGACGTGGACCCTGCGATAGCAGGTGGCAGGGTGATAGGAACAGGGGGGTGACGGGAATAGGCAGGCAAGGGAAAAACCGGGGGTGAAAAATTATTGAAAGGATACCGCTTGACGTATACCCAAGTATATACGTAGGAGGAATGGCTTCCCCTGTCGGGCTTAAGCGTGTTCTGCACAAAGACAGAACAAGCAAAGACGCGTTCTACGATAGAGGTAGCACTTTCCGGCTAGACTGTTTCCTGAATGACGGGGTTCCTCAGCTCAAAATCATCGCAGTACCATTCTTTTTTCGAAAAATGACGTTTTGGTATACCTGGGCCATGGGATTAATCATCGGGATGCAAAGGGTATTTTTGCTGAAGTCAGTTTTCGGGTGACTTACTATTAGTATGCTCAAGCGAGGAGCCTCAAGAAAATTTGGGGTGAAAATCGATTGTAGAAAGCCTCGCAAACGAAGTTAACAACGTGAAAGTGTCCCGTTTTTGCGGGAATAAATAACGTCTGATCTACTCCTGCTTGGCTGTTTAACGAAAGTAGACCGCGGACTGAAAGTCGAAATGCCCTCTGTTATGTACCAGGTATGATCGAATATGGTATCGTAGAAGCCCGGCTATTATGGGTACGTCAAGGCCTCCTTTGGCCTGAATGTACTAGTTTCGGGGTAGGGGACGGTCAGTCAAGAGGTCAAACCGTGGTCTCCTAGCATTCTAACGTACTATTTTTAGAGAGGGGGCGGTCAGTCAAGCGGTCAAACCGCGGTCTCCTATCATCTCAAGATACTATTTTTAGTGTAGAGGACGGTCAGTCAAGAGGTCAAACCGTGCTTTCCTACTGTATCTTGTTTGCGCATGATCGCTTCGTTGGCTGTTGCGTTGTGTTTGTAAGTAGATACAAGGTGCTTCGCTCAGGAAGGAAAAGCACATCAAATTACTATGCGAAGCAGACAGAGAGGTCCATGATTGATATAGTTTATCTCATCGTAGTTGCAAACTGGCGACTTGATAATGCCAAGAGTCCCGCCGCCATTCTTCAGGAGAAAACAGCTCGGACGCAACATACGCTTCGCATCGCGGGCGATTGCCGCACGTACGTAGATACCCCAGGTAGGGTACTTACTTTCTTCTTTTGATATGCTATACCAGGTATGTACGAAAAAAGAGAAAGCACAGCAAGGCACAGCAGCACCGCAAAAACAATGTAAAATGAAACTGAAAAGTTCGGGAAGAAAAAAAAAAACCGTGCCTCTCCTGTAATATTTTTCTGCCTGATTGGAACACCTTGCACCGGTCAAAAAAGAAAAAAAACGAACGGTAGAGCTTCTCTCTCAACCTCGTACGCCGCCCGCCCCTCTCGGGGCCACCTCGCCACCGATTTGGTCCGGGTAAAGCTTTCCTCACTCTCTGCCACAGTGAGCCCAGTCGCCCGCCTCGCGTGAAGCCTGGTGCTCACCGTGGCCGTCGTTCGCCAGTTCGACAGTATTGGTACTCAGACTGGGAGCTTCCTCTTTCAACTTCAGCGTGGTTGCAAAAATAAGCACCGCTTGAATATGATCTGGCAATTATATATCGTACATACTCTATCCAAAATCACAAATGGAGGCCAGACAGAGCCCGTTCATGCATCCCTCGTGTCTCGAGGCACACGCAACGCCTAGGCACGAAAGCGGCGACCGCGCTCCTTGCAACCCCCTCTCTACCCGCCAGCACCCGCTGACACCCGCGACGGCGCCGGGCTCTCCCGCGGTGCCGTGCTCGGAGTACACGCACGCACACGAAACGAAAGAAGACAAAGGAAGAAAAGACCGAGAGCGCCCAGAGAAACGGAGAAAACAAAGAACCGCTCGAAAGGTCCGGCAAGTAATGAAAGGGGGCGATATCGAAGTGGGAGCTCTGAGAGGCCAGGGATGTACCAACCGAGCACGCTCAAGATTTAGATCTAAGTAAGTGGTTCTATTGTAGAAGAACCGCACGTTTACGACCGCCAACCCGAGCACGCGTACACTGTTACTGCCGCTATTTTTGGTGTTCGCTGCAATCGTGCTACGATCTGCCCCTTCGGTTGAACACGCTTACCTCGTACCTGGTATCATTCTGGGCGGAAATATAAGGGTCGTTCCCACATTGACATAAATACCAAGCGTTCCTTATATTTACGCCCAGAGCGGTAAAAATTAACACGAAACAAACAACCTACGAAAATACTCCAAGAGGCTACGTACTTATTCTCCTCCATACGTTTGTTTTCGTTTTTTTTCCATCGCGTTTTCTTTCCAGCTTTTTCACTCGTATGCATATATACTGCTGTATGGAGCTTTTCACACGTCGGACAGAGAATCATGATCTATCTGATCCATCTACAGTCGATGATCTAGTTCCTCGCCTGCTGTTGTGAGGGGTTGTGCAGGATCTATCTATCTGTATAGTACAGATCCAACCCAGGAAGCACGAGCTAGATCATGCAGATTGTATGGAATCCACCCAGCGACATTAGCTAGATCATACGTACAAGATGGGGAATATATCTGCCTGGATTTTTTTATGTAGATCATGGAGGTTTTACCCTCAGCGGCCTGCTGGATAATTGTCAGGCCGTGGTCGCAGGTGTCATGCCTCCCCCCTCCCCCCCCCCCCTGTACCTGCCTTCATTTTTACCCCTTTGAGACAGATTGTATGGACGCTTTTACACAACTTCCATGGAAGTAAATCCAACTTTGTATGGAAAGCCGTTTGCTTCCACTGAAAGCGATGAAAGCTTCCGCGGCACAACTGTAGTAGCTGGAAGGTTTCACGGAATATATTATTACTACAGCAGTAAATCTATCCTCGGTGGAAGTTTTTTCGCTTCCACTGGCAGTACGAAGGGAAGTATAACATTTCACTTCCCTTCCATGGATATACAAATCTTTTTTTTTTAAAGTCTATGGACGCGAAGTAAAGTGTACTTCTACTTACGTAATGGCAACTTATATTGTGGGAGATCGCGCAAAATGTTGAGCGTACAAAGCCCCTGCTCGTCGATTAGTATCGAGAATAATGTCCCCATGCAATTTATGGTCGGGGGAAAAATACTTCCCCTATCTTATGTATACTCACTCGTTCGTGCTCGTAAGGTGGTGTGTATTTTTCTACAAACGGACAAAAACCTACTGCTGTACGTACTCCCCTCTGACCAAATATACGTAATACTGTACCTGGCGCCAAAACTCTCTGGCACTCCCTACAAACATACTACATGGTACATGGTACATGGATTGCCACCTTGATCCCGTCCGGACCTGATCCCACCCGCTTAGCCGCAAGTTCATACGTACTTCGTGTTTGTCAGACAAAAACTTTTACAGCAGTACTCGTACGTACCTGGTACGAGTAGGACGTCAATAACACTTCAGTATGCTTCCTAGTGTACTCCCCCACACACATCACTTTTCAGGAGAGAGTACTTTATTTGTTTGGACGCAACTTACCTGTACATGCTCGCGACATGTTTTTTCTGGATGGCAAGCGAGTTGTGCACATTGGGAGCTGCCCCCCGCACATCGTTCCCACCACTATCAATAGTGTCGACGTGGTGATGCACGTCGCGAGGGTTCCAGCGACGTCGTATGCCCGCCTCGTTGATGTATACGGCCTTGGACGCCATTATTGAAGTTGAATTGCCGTCGTGCTCGATGAATGTCCCGTGTCTCGTGCAGCGTTGCGCGCAGGGCTGCGGCGAAAAAAGGAGATGTGCGAAAAGCCATCAACAGCAGCACCAGGTACCGCCGTTTGAAAAGGGGTTTGGGTCGTGCCGTGGCGTATGATACGGAGTACCAGTTGGACGCAGATGTAAGGAACGTTAGATGTTACTATTATATTAATATTTATACACCAACGGTCCTTAAAATTCCGGATCAAGTGGTCGGTGTGAGGTGGCATTTGAGAACGAACCGGCACGATACGACAACGAAAGAGCGGGACAATACCGTACGCACTGGTAAAAAATGATACCAGGTATGTACGTACAGCAGTAAGTGCGTACGACGTACGAACAAGGTACAAGGTACTCGCGTACGTAGCGCACGCGTCTATGAATGTGCTTTCAAATCAGTGGTACGAGTACCTTGTGTGATATGACGATGTGTACAGCAGCACCAAACAGCACACTACATGAACACCGACGAAAATGCGGCGGGATTTGGGATCCCATGTAGTGTAGTCGAACAGTCGAACCGGTCGACGGTTTCATAATTCTGTTATTTGGTCATCCTAATCCCGCCGCATTTTCGTCGGGACGCCGACCTTTACCACCTCATATACGCGTATCAGCAGTACATACCAGTACGAGCGAACGAGTGCTCCCTTTCGTGGCGCGCTTTCACCCGCCGCTATCATACATTTACCATTAATAACTCTCGCATCGTGTATGAATACCTTCAGCCTGGACAGCATAGGAAGGGCTGATCAGAAAACAGCGCACCTCACTCAGAACACAAAAAGTCTCTCATCTCATCGCCCAGCAAACGTTCTCCCTGCCGTAGATAGACATGGCGTTCAGCAGAGTCTCGCCCCGGGTCCACCTCGATGGAGCAGAGGAAGAAGCTTTCCCGCTCACCGACCACGCACCTAAGAATTCACGCCGCACCGACCCGAAGGCCCCAGGCGCCATCAGCCCATCCTCCCAGCAACCCACCGCGTTGGACGCCACTAGACTGAGGAGGCTGTCGTTCGGGGGCGGGGGTACTCCAGTTCCACAACGGAAGATGCTGCCGGCGCTGGACCGGGCCAAGGAGGGAGGCGGTGGCGGTGGTGGTGGTGGTCCTGCCGGTGCTTTGGTTCCGTTGCCGATGGAGAGGCCAAAGTTTCACCATGGCGACCCTCGTCCGCGTAGACCGAAGGTCAGCAAAAAATGTCACTTATACGTATTGCAACTACGAGGGGCAATCGTAGTATTAGTAAATACCTGGTAGAACCAAATATTGTCACAGTACTTCGTACAACAGTAGTGATATCGAAGAGTAATAATAGCGTAAAAGCTCCGACAGATCGTGATCTACGATCTGTAGTTTATATCCTGCCGTTGCGAGAGGTTGTACAGGATCTACCTATCATAGAGTACATATCAAACCCAGGAAACGCGTGCTAGATCATGCGGATTGTGCGGGTCTCACCCGGCAATACGAGCTAGGGTAGATATACAGGATCGGGGATGCCTGGTAGATCCGCCTTGAAATATGTAGATCATGAAGTGGGAATCGATTATCAGCCCAACGTATTACTTGCAGTACGAGTACAGCAGTGCTGCTGCACATTCGTATGAGTCTGTCTCTGTACATGTTAGTACTCTATGATAGTGTAACTGCGTGTAGTCGGCTCGAATGTCGGTGCGAGCTCACGAAACGTATTCCGAGAAAGATAAGCAACAACTCTAACATACCAGGTAGGAAACAGCGCGCGGTCTATATCATCACCTCAGCGCAACTCTATATCCTCGCGGTGCAGAGTTTCGTGTAACCTAGCGCGCCTGTCATTGCAATGCCTGCTGCTGGAATCTCCTTTCTAAACTGCTTCTGTGTTGTCTTTGCGACATCTGTTTGTGACTACAGAGCTTGTGCGTCTACAAGGAAATATGAATCTACTCGTACGCGTATTTACGGGGGACCATACCTGGTAGTGAATAGGACCAAATGTTGTTAGTAAAATAGCGAAAAGTATAGGAGTGTGTGTCTACCGCAGATCCTATACTTTATACAATATGCCCCCCCGTAATGAGAAGAAATAATCGACACGGTCACTATGAGGAGTGCTGTACGTGGAGTGTTGGATGTCGGTAAAAGAAGGGTGGAATGCAAACACATGTGCACAACACACGCATACTGCATTGTGACCACTCTGTTTCATAAATACGAGGACAGTTGTGGAACTACAGTATACATTACTAGTACTAAGAGAACATGTACGATATGTAATAACTGGTATAACCAAACACGCGGTATCTTCAAAATTCCTTTCCGGACAGAGTGGTCTGTGCTAAGTGTAAGGCAGTATGGACCTCGGGATCCACTACTGCTAGAAGGTATGCCTCTGGCTCTGCTCTGGTCACTCACACAAGGTACTCGACGATGTTGGAAGTCACAGACTCTTGGATCAGTCGCTGCTTGCCTCGCTGAAGGTCTTCTGAACGAAGGCATTTATCAGTCAGGCATACGGTAACGCCTGCCAGGTATGATGAGGGGACGCTTGCTACAAATCTTAACGCCGCAACAGGGGAAACCGGATACCACAACGGACTAAGACCTTACCATCTGCGTTTCAGATACGAGCATTGTTGGACTGTAACACGATGAGGGTAAAACATGTGATGATGTCGCTGAATGTGGCGACGCAGGCTGGCGTGATGTGGTAATAGCATGGTCGCTGCCACTATGAATAACAGCTGCTGGGTGCGGCTGCTGGCAGTCGCTTGTAGCCACCGTGACCCACGAATATCCTTGTGTCATACCACTCTAAACGGAAAAATAAGGAGCGTTTAAACATGAATGTGAATGTCAAAATGTCCTTATATTTACGCCCACAGTGATGCGCAGTGTCGTAGCTGGTGAGGCTTGCTTGAGCTGAACGACTTGAACTACCACTATGTTCGTAAACATAGTCCCCGTTATGTTTTTTGTGTTTGCACAAGAAAAGGCGACTATATTCCTGGCTAGAGGGGTATTTTGTTCGTTTGTTTTTTTTCCCGGGCCACAACCGACATCCCCAGGAGTTGGCAAATTGGCGTGTTGGCGATTGGCACGCACGGATGATGTGTGATGACTCCGCCACTGCCTACTGTGCTCGTCGTGTCTTGATCATAGGACAAGAGAGGACACAAGGTTAACAGGCGAAACAGCTGTCAACTTATCACGATCTCCAGCACTTGTTGGAAGCGACAGAAACATTACTAAAGTACCGATCATGGCTAACGATCGCCAGTACTTTTAGGAAGCATCGCTACTTCTTCACTTGAACAATGACAATTCATATAAAACCATAAAGCTTGTGCAGTGTAACTCCCCCATTCCCGCGAAAGTAGCAACTGAAGACAATCAGCAAAAAGGAACCCCTACGGTTTGATCGTCTGAACTTTCTCACTTTCGGGCCCTGAATTGGCTGATCAACTTCAGGAGGTACCGCTGCCTTTGCGTACTGAGATGACTTGTGCCAATGTCAGCAAGCCGGCCCTCTGTTTTCACACACCTCGAGTACTCACCTCGTACAGAGCAGATAGATCGTCGATCCCCACTTCATGATCTGTAGCAGATCTTTAAATCGCGGCATTGAATATATAGCGCATGTTACCGGGCGGGAGCCGCCTCCTAAACCTGCATGATCTAGGACATGTTTCCTGGGTTGGATCTGCGCTACACAGATCCTGCATAACATCTCACAACGGCATGTTAGGATCTAGATGATCTATCTGTAGATGGTCTATCTGATCTATCCAGCGTGTGAAAAGTTCTAACATGATGGGTCCGTTGTTGCCACCGCAGAAGGAAAATGCGCCGAAACGCGGCAAGCGAGGCAGACAGCAGTCCATAGGCGACGAAGATTTCGGCCAGAGCGCGCTGCTGGACGACGACTTGCGGGGCGCGCTGAACACCAGAACTATCGCGGCCGCCAGAATAGAAATGGCTAGGCCTAAGCCGCAGCAGCGGCAGCGCGGGTGAGCTGAGCTCTGGCGCTCGAGGGTAGGTGTACAAAAAATGAACAACCCACCAGCTGTGAGATTGAGGAGCTCGTGGAAGCTCATCTTTGCAAGCTGTGTGAGAAAGTTTGATCGCGCTTACTCCGGGTTTGTATGACCTCATGAAGGGTGAATATACATCCCTACAGTTGTTGAGGGGTCTGAAGCTGTGGAACTCGGGGGGGGGGGGGGGGGGGCACACTTAGAAAGCTACAGTACCGGGTAGGTGTTTAAAGTCAATGGACTGTTGAAATATGGGCGTTGATATTGCTTCATGGACACAGAGTCAATCCTGTGTATGCTGCTGCAGCAACGGCATCGCGAGTAACCTTTAGCGCCCGAGGCTAGGTACAGTCAAATAGCCACGGATGCAGATAACCACGGACGTAGTCCTTTGCTGAAAGCAGAGGGGGTCCTGTTTTGTGCAGCACACGCTTTTTTTTAGTGCGTGAAATATCAGGACTATCGTAGCCACCAGCATTGAAAAAGCTAGGCCAAAGCCGCAGCATTGGCAGCGCGGGTGCGCTTTAGCACTCGGGGTTTGGGCAAAGTGGGTGGTCATCAATCCTGAGCTGAAGGCAGATAGATGAACCTTGTTCTACAGGGGTCAGCAGCTGTTTTTTTTCCATTTGAGCGAAACGCCAGAAAAGCCGCCAGCATAAGAAGTGGCTAGGGCAAAGCCGCAGCAACGGCAACGAGGGTGAGATTTCAACGCTGGGAACTGCTGCAGGTAGTAGTCAGTGGGCACGGACTTAAGTCTGTGTATGCTGCTACGTATTGCCCATACCATGTTGTAAGAGTGCCGGCTGGTACGCCGCTATGTACGGGCGGCTACCATTGTTGGGCTATCGTAATACCAGCACTGTTGGCTCAAGAGCGTGTTTGAGGGCAAAAACATGGGTCTTGTTCTGGTCAGCACACATCTTTTTTAGTTTGCGACGTCGCGCGACGGTGTTTTTCGTACTGTAAATGTTGCACACTTCGGACAGATCATCCACAGATCATCTACATATCATTACCACTTGATGATTGAGATCTTTCAAGGCAGATAGATCCCTGATCTGTATGATGTACTGCTGTTGTAGCTCATGTTGCTGGGTGGGACCCGCATCATTTGCGTGATCTAGCAGCATGTTTCCTGGGTTGGATCTGTACTGTATAGATAGATCCTGCACAACCTCTCACAACGGCAGACGAGAAACTAGATGATCTGTAGTGTAGATAGACCAGATAGATCATCATCTATCTGTCCGAGATGTGAAATGACTGGCGCACCTCTCTACCGGTAGCATGCGTCCAACGCCCCGCCCCTCCTCCCTCCTCCTCCCACTTACTTCCCAAACGCCTCCGCCTGTTCAATGTGTCCTCAAAAACTTTCATTCGCTTTCGCAAGCGGAGGCGACCAAGACGCAGAGGAGGACTCCAAGCTGTGCCAGGAGCTAATGGCCAACGTCCCTCACGGCCAGGACGACGCTTCCAAGTATTGGTCCCGATCGCTGAGGATGTACACGGCCCAGTCACACCCGGAGGAATTTGCTCTGGTGGGTGCTGGCGCCCGCGATTCTCCGATCGGAACAGTCCACACAATTGGGGCAAAGAATCTGCAGAGTATTCCCGGTTGGTGATCTAGACCTTTCAGGGCAGATGACCTCTATGATATGTACGATCTGCAGGATCTGAATGATCTACAGCTCACGTTGCCGGGTGGGAACCAAACAATCTGCACGATCTATATAGGGCATGTTTTCCAGGTTAGATCTGTACTATACACGTCCTTCACAGCACCCTCAGAACGGCAAGTTATGTGCGATTTAAACGATCAACGTAGGTCGTGATCTATCTCTCCGACGAGATGTGTAGGGTCCTCCTCTGCTACGTCCTCCGTATCGTCGGGAAAAAAAAACTGGAATATCCACCGTCAGCATTTTCTCGGGCTGTATCCTGCTATCAAGCAACCCACCGTAGAAACGTTATCAACCTGGTATCCCCTATCATACGTTCTCCGCCCACTTCGCCCACTTGCGTTTTTTTTTTGCAGCAATCGAGGCATTCGACGGCCCCGCCCGCGTTTTTTTTTTCTTCTTCGTCAACCTCTCCATGACGCATGCTTGGGTAGAGTGGTAGCACCAAAACATTATGAGGCACCTCACGTTAGAAGCTCTGTACCCGAGACGCACTACGATAGGGTTTTCAAATAGGGATTCCAATTAGGGGTTGCAATCGGGGGATGAAAATAGGGGTTGCAGTGAGGGGTTGCTATTAATTAGGGATTACAGTTAGTGGTTGGAACTAGGACTAGCGATTCGGAGTTGCAATTAGCAGCGTTTGCAACTAGGGATCACGATTGGGGTTTGCAATGAGGAGTGGCAATTTGAGGTTGCACTTTTCGAGCCCCAAAAAAACTCAGTGACGGGGAGGAGCTATGTACGTACCAAACATCTTTGGACCCGACGTAATTTTTTTTCGAAACAATTCGCTAGGTGCCTGCTACGTAGCCCATGAGGTTGTGTATCAGGCTTACGTAGCGTACAGTTTTCCTCGAGGCCGGTTGTTGAGTGGGGGCACGGCATAGAGCATCTCAAGAGGATGACCTCAAAAATAATATTCCCAGTGACATTGGGAAACTGTTAGGGGCAAGGAGCTCCTCAACTGAAAGAGGCTCAGAAAATGTAGGTGCTGCCTCTACCATGCGAACAACAGGGCGAGCTAAGCCCCGGTACGCAAGCAGACAAACGGGCTTGCAAAACACAACATGCAACACGTACATTTTGTATGAAAATGTACTGGGTAGTGTAGCTCTTCAGTCGAGCAACCCCCCCCCCTTCCCCCCGCGTCAGGGGGAAATGTTTGGGCTAAAAGAAAAACAACCCCTAATTGCAACCCTTGCCGACCGAAGTAGCACTGCTCCAGCGGTTGACCCCGGGGTAGGGAGATGAAACGCACCCGGGGAGATAGCTGCCTAAAGAGCGTTCGAGTTCGCGCAGGGTTAGTTAGGTGCGATCTTTTTTTCAGGGCTCGTTTCCTCTGTTTCCTCTCAACAACAACGAACGGTAAGGGTGCTAAAGTCGTTCCGGGTACGTTATATTTTCGGAAGGTTCTCTCTCTCTCTCTCTCTCTCTTGACCAGATCTTTTCCGAAAGCAACCGTGTTGTTCGGTATTTTGGCGACCTTCTTTCCGTCCTGGAAGTAATCGAGCGCCGGAAAAAGTGATCGCACCCCTGTGAACCGGCATGCACAGCTTGCAGCGCTGAGAACCAGCCCATTTGGTCCACATCGCAGCTGCCGTATTTATACAATACTTCGTACTCGTACTTGTACAGTGGCACAAACTATTGTTTTTTTTTAATCTATTCCTGCTTTTTCTTTGTTCATCCTCAATAGTGCTTAGCATGAGCTTCGACGTTGATCACTCATGAAGGATCCTCCCTGAAAGACGATAACAACCAAAGGCAACCTAAGCAAAAAAAGGGAAACCTACTACCTGGTAGTATATGTCTAGATGCACGAAGACTTTCTCCCTCTTCTATACCTGCTGCACTTCCTGCGCAATCTCTCCTGTATACTTCCTCACTGCTGTGTTCGCTCTTCGACAACGATGTACAGCGTTCAAATGTCGTTCTGTTTCAAGATGGAAGCACGACCAACTGACAGTACTAAAGTAGAGAGTAATTTTATTGCGGTACCGCTGCAGTTACTTGAATCGCGACTAACTCAACAACTTTTTGGCGGTATTGCCGCTTCTGCTCGAAGCACGACTACTCTAACACTTTTATTGCGGTAACTGCTGCTGCTTCTGCCGCTGCCCTATCGCCGCTCCTCCCTGCCGATGGTCGCCCGACCATGCTGCTCACTCGCCCCTTACCCCGAAATTAGATCCAGCTCAAGCTGGCGCAGATGTCCTACGCGAAGGCCATGCTGGGGGTCGTCGCCAAGGATGTGAGCCTAAGCGTCTCTTTTTTTTCAAGTTGGGGTGTTATTAATGGTCAGGCGTGTGTATGTTCTTGTTTGTCACGTATAAGGGACAACCAACAACTCCACTCAGTGAGCTCTGACTGAGTGAAGTTGGTGGTTGTCCGTTTCTAACCTACACCTTCTTGAAGCGACGCTTATTGTAGCAGGCACTTGGCTGACGTCATCCAGACTTATTGCAGCCTGTCTTGTGATCATGTAGACGAACTATGAATAGCTCGTGGAGATTGCGGTAGTTAGCGTTAACAGCAACAAGCTTGACAACGAAAAGAGCAACAACAACACAGGCAACAACAACAACAACAACAACAACAACAACGATAAAGATACACCAACCACAGGAGCGTGTATCCCTTTTTCCCTCGAAACACACAACCCCGAATCCCGCACGAAGAACGCTTGTCGGAAACAGCGAACAATCGTTCAGCGGGGGAGAGCTTGTCTGTGTCGACTACTGTACGGCGTGCCTTCTTCAGCGACATGAAGCGCGACTCGAAGGGGTGGCGTTTGTTTTTTGTTGTTGTCAGGTTTTGATAGCAGCGCGCAGAAATCCGACACCTCTCTCGCGCGGCACAGGCCTGGCATGTGACCCTGCAAAATCATAGCAGCCCGTGAAACAGATAGAACCACCGAACATGGCCTAGCTACACGCTAAAAAAAAGCCGAGTTGGACTCTCATTTTGTGTCCCGTCAGACGGAAAGAAAACGGGATCAAGAGATGTGTCTCCGCATTCTCTTTTTTCAAATTCCCCCCCAAGACCCCAGGGTTAGTAGTCGAAAGTAGACCACCTTTGCCTGGGAGAGCTCCCTCGCCGAACCCTTGATGGCGTTCGTCACTGTATCACCGGTGACGCAGTATTGCCCCCTGTCTTGCCCATTTTTCTGATCCCGGGCATACGAAGTTGGGGGGGTTCAAGTCGCCTATGCCGGAGACCTGTGCGCGCGTGTTTGTTCAGGCGGGATGATGTTTGAATGTCTTCTCCTCTCTTTTGCCCGTTCCAGCCGATGCCGGGGCTTACATCCCATCATATGCCGTTCATGTGTGCGTGTGTCTGCTCAGGTCCTAAAAAGACTGGAAAGCTGCCTGCAGCACTACAATGTCAGCCTGCAGTTGTACAACCCTACTCTGTACCCCCGACGATGGGGGATAGCCGCCCTCGAGATGGGCATGGCTTTCGGGGCGATGGCGGACCTCGTGGAGAAGGCAAGAAAAGGGAGGGGAAAAACTGATAATCAATACTGTTCGAAGGCATAGGCGAGATTTTAACATACGACAACGAGGACGTTTAGGAGACATCCCCGAAATTTCAAGTTTTTGCCTTTCGCGTTGGAGTTACAGTAGGGTTGGGGTTAGGGGAAACCCGTCGTGAGAGCCAACAAAAAAGGGTAGGAACTGATGCTGTAGCCAAGACTACTTTCGTACGTAGGCGTTATTTAACACTATGGCCACGGGGACGTTTAGGAGACATCTCCGGAGTTGGGGCCTCGCGCTTCGGGTTGCTCCTTCCTCGCTTGGGGGAACTCTAAACCTCCCCTTAAACCTGACTTTCGAGCAAGAAACGGAAGAGTGCAACCCGACGAACAAATATCGTGTAACCCTACTATAGGATACACGACGAATACTAAAGATAAAGGCGGTTCTTTGCTTGGGGAGTCCGCCACCCAGAAACAAAAAAATGGGCGAAAGACGCCGCTCCTATCGTAACTTGCGCCCTCTCGGCGCGTCTCTCAGAAAAGGTGGAAGGTAAATACAGCCGCGCTGTCCATGTGGCGAAAAAAAAACAAAAGGAGGCTCCCCCCCACCAGAGCACTTGGCAAATTGACCGACCGCTACGACTACTCGCCGAGTAGAGCGTGCCCTCAGTCGCTACGTGCGACGCTCAGGAACGAACGCTTGGGTTTGCCGCGTGGTCCGGTATCCCACGTATTCTTCTCCAAGAAGTCTACTCGCCTCAGGAAGGCGGATGGTAGATGCAACCGGGCTGGGTATATATCTGGTGGGCGAAATAGGATGGCTCCACAAAAGTTCCGGACATATTAGGTCCGGACTGCACACCCCTCTCGAGTAAATTCCTCACACGCGACGTTCAGGGACGAACCCTTGAGTTGTGACGATATCCGATCCCGCCGTGCCGCCGCCTGGTCTGCCGTGTGCTCCTGAAGGAAATCCCGAAAGAAAAGCCGGACTTGAAAGCGGGGCGTGACACGGAGGCGGGGTTTTACAAAGAAGTGGGCGTGATGACAAACAAGGTAGACAAACGCGTGAGGGCGGGGGGCGTGGCGGGAGCGGAAGGATGATACATGGCTACGTATATTGGTACTGCGTCTTCGGTATTTTCTGGAGAATTGAGTGCAACTTTTGAAACGAAGGAAAAATGAGTGCAGTTTAAAAAAAAAAACGAGAACTGAGTGCAAGTTTTGAAAAAGGGGAAATTGAGTGCAATATTTGAAAAAACGGCCAACAGGACAGACCGGTCATTGAACAAAAACGTGTCACTATGTCCCGAAATATAAGCCACCATGTCCCGGAATAGAATGCACTTTTTATTGAATATTAGTATACAAACGGTCGATATATTAAGGGATATAATGGTGCGACAAGAGGTCTTCAGGGGTATCAATGCTATATGTACCTGGTATGAATCTTCGTCAAAAACCACGGGTATGTGGACTTTAGGACATGGGAACTGGTTTGTCATCCTTCATAATTTTGGTTATGGGGTAATTGTTTTAGCGACCGGTTTTTTGCGCCTCGGCCCTCTCTCTCTCCTCCTCTTCGGTGCCTCGTTTGAACTTGCAAAAAAAAAAAAAAAAAAATGCAAGGCCTCCGACTACCGGCAGAGGAGCCTTGACAACATCGAATCCGCGAGCGAGTTCCTCAACGGCGAGAAGAACACCGAAGAGAGGGCCAAAGCACAGGCGAGATGATTTTGTGCTATGCCCGGTATCCCATTCGTGTTCGAACAATGTTTTTCGTTCGCCACCTAGGCCGTGGGTTAAGCCTTACCCACTATATAAAGAAAGGTCAGTTTTGGGTGAGGCAGGTGTGGACCCCGCCTCCGGTGACGAGGCTCGGCTGCATTAGGCGCTACCCACCTACCTCCCTATGCCGGCACGAGCCGGATAAACCGGCCAAAACGTTTTTTGTACTGACAAGAGGCGGGCGAGGGAAGGGGGGGAGTTGACTAAGCATCCGCAGCACGATGATATTCGCCACGACCGTCCGTTCCACTACTTTCTATATCGTGCGGGGACTTTGATACAGTTCTCCCTCCCCAAAAGTAGGTGCGTGACAAAAGCTGAGCCAAACTGAACCCTGGCCGAATACCCGCAACTAAAAAGAACGTGTCGTCGTGCTCGCTACTCGTAATGTGATCGTTGTTTGGTCCCCCGCCGATGAAGGGAGCTAGCTTCTAAGAAAGATGATGACTTTCCGGTACCACTGCTATTGCAGCAAGAGAATGGCGTGGTGGTTGTTGTTTGTTGTCCTTCTCACATAAACTCATCGCCAAAACGCTACCGGTCGGATCGAAAATGTAAGGTACGTTTCGATAGCCACAATGTCTACAAAAACACCTTATATTTCCGATCGGACTGATAGTCCGTAGTCACGGAGACAGGCTCCAATGAAGGATGCCCCACGTCGATCAGCACACGGAGCCACAAATGAGTATACCTTAAAATAAAAATTCCCGTTCAGCGTTACCTTGCACGCAGGGAACAGATCAGATCGATCAGATCCCCAGTTCATAACCTAGATGCTTCGGGGCAGATATATCCCTGATTTGGCATGGTCTGCAAAATATGGACAATCTTTGGCCTCTGGTGGAATCCGAATGACACCGCTTGTTGCGCTCATGTTTTGCGCGGGGTGGTGGGATCTGTATGATGCGGCTCTGGCAAAACAGCCTCATACATACCGGTCAGGGAAATGCGAACTCTATACGATCTACACGTAGTTACGTAGATCGTGATGTGTCTGTCCGATGTGTGGGGTGCTTTTAGCGCAGGTGGAGTACGCCCGGGGAGTCTTAAGAAGGCTAGCGGGAGACTTGGCTGAGAACCGGGAGCTCGCCGTCTTCAGCCTTGAACGCGCCATTCGAGACTACGAGGTGAGGCTTTGGCATGCCCTTACAGTGCCATTCTTCAGCTGTTCAATCAACCCGACCCGACCCGACCCGACCCGACGCGCGAGGTTTGATCCGACCCGACCCGACCTGACCTGACCTGACCTGACCTGACCCGCGATGTTTGACCCGACCCGTGAACACACAACTTCGATGTCTTCAATCCTTAATGTCTGTGATGTCTTCAATGCCTGTGATGTCTTCAATTCCTTCAATGCCTTCAACGTCTGTGATGTCTCCAATGCCTTCAACGTCTGTGATGTCTCCAATGCCTTCAATGCCTTCAATCTCTTCAATGTCCCTTCGGTTCGAAGTGACTCTGTACAACATTTTTCGCTGGACAACTACTGTATTAATAGCCCATGGCTTGGTAGAGAGAGAAAAGGATTTCGTGCCCGACTGTAGCTTACAACGTTCGTCAAAGGCGGTTGTTGGGTGCGTTACTATTATTAACAGTACTAACAGTACTTGTAGTACTATTGATAATGGTACTAATTAGTATAGATATCCTCAACTTGAGAGCCTCGGATTGTTTGTTATTGGTGCTGTAACATGTATACCCCATACCACGCGTCCGCCACTATTGACTTCATTACTTACCGACGCTAAGCTTGCCGGTTAGGCGAACCGTGCCTCGGTACCCGCCATACTTGGCACTATCTACCTATCGCGAGCAGTAACAATGTAGTGTAAAGTGCACGCGCCGTCGAGGTAATATCACGGCCGAGTAGACCATCTCAATCTTTCGCTCGCTGGGAGGGGGGGGCGCGTGCTTCTGGAACCCCGAAAAAAACCCTACCAGGTCTTAGTCGACGACAAAAGACTGAGGGTCGAGGGTCCAGACGCCGCGCGCCATGCCACCGACAGCGGTCCTGCGCACGCCTACGAGATGCCGGTGCGCATACCTGGCCGGCCCCCTACATCCACCCAAGCAGGCGGCAGCAACTCGAACAAAAACCACCACCACCATCCTTCTTCTTCTTATGACGCTCAAGCGGAGGATAGGCTCCCTGTGAGACTGCGAGGGGTAAAGGCGGCGTACGGCAGGGCGCTAGGGACGGCGGGAAAGCTTTACCTTGATAAGCACGCGTCGACGATCGGCGGGCACCCGCAGTCGGCCGCCCAGGCGTGGGACCACCTGACGAAGGCTGCGGAGGTAAGGAAGTTGAGCGGCGGTTTGACGAGAAGGGCGGGGATTTACCGCTGTTGGGGGATTGATACAACTTGATTAACTTGATTCACTTGATTATAGCACAGAGAAAATCTGACGAATCAATAAATGGCAAATATAGCATAGACCACACTAAAACACATAACAACCCCGGGGGTGCTACATACGTATGTCAGGGCGTGATGCTGCTTTCAGTCCTGCGCTTCAATGCCCCAAGGACTTGGCACCACGTACGTACGTACGGCACGCGCGTATATCTGAACTATCCATCGTGCGCTGCATGCTCACAACTATGATATGACCACGCTCGTCACTGTGTCATATCGCTCTGCACGGGTCCTCAAAAGGGTTAATGAACAAAACGGGAGCGGGCGGGCGGGAAGGCGGGTGGGTTAGTCGCTGTGGGTTAGTCGCTGTAGCGAGGTGGTTGCGATTGCGATAGGGCTACGAGTATACAACAGTACCAAATATTTCTGAGGGTCCTCAATCGAGGAGCTGCCTATTTCCATGCCTCACCCGAAACAACCGACTATACATATGTTCGAGAAAAAAAAAGCCAAAAGCTGTAAGCCCGACGATACGTAATAGATACCATGGGGCTTCGGCACGTTTATGGGTATGCCAGTATATCTCACCAACACTTATGGTAGAACAACACACACCGTATCCAAAGGCATCGGGTGCAATGGTTGAGGATACCTCCCTCCCCCTGCCGGTGAGAAACGTTTGGGGACTCAAAAACGCCTGATTGCAACCTCCTAATTGCAAATCAATTCATTGGCGCTGTCATCCGTATGCAAGAAAATCGCTCAAAAGCGGTTCTTAGTAGGATGCCGGTCACCCTTCATGCGACTCGCCCAACACCTCGCCGCGCTTCGCGCTTGGAGCAAGCAATGTCTGCCTGGTCGGTGAAAACCCGTCGTGCTCCCTCCTGGCATTGTAGGGATGCGAGGGTCCATGATCATACGACTACGGCCATGCATGATATTTGAGTACACCCCCCCCCCCCTAATTTCAGTCCCTACTGTACATACATAGGACACGTTGGCGGGCAGGGGAATAAATAATTGCTTCTGAACCAACGAACATCTCATCCACCCTCAACGAAGTATAAATAAGCAAAAAGATAAGTGTTCTAAAGGATGGTCTCACTTAATAGTCTACCACCTGGTAGAGATATTTTAACCGCCAAAACAACCCAAAGTAATGGCAGTTCGTCTGAACGAGGCTACGAAGCACCACTCTGGGCGTAAATCTAATGACCGCTTGGAATTCATGTTAATGTATAAAAGAACCTTATATTTCCGGCCAGAGCGGTACAATTTTTTACCACTCATCGGACAGATGAGACAGATTCCCTCATCTGATGATCTAGATCTTCCGAGGCAGATATATCATCCTCCCTCATGTTGGATGATCTGCATGATGAATGAAGGTGATTTTTTCCGGGTGGGATATGTTCGGCTATATTTACACAGGTTCATTTTACGAAGAAGCCTTGCCCAGTGGGGTCTCCACGATTCAATCCTTTTAGGACTGCAGTTCCGTTTTGGGGATCAATTGCTTAAATTATGAGTGGTTTGCCCCCCAAAACGGAACTGCAGTCTTAAAAGGGTTGACGGCTCTTGCAGAACGTCATCTCATCACGGAAAAGTGTAGGGTCTAGATGATCTACAGATGATCTAGATGGTCATCTACTTGTCCGGTGTGTGAAAGCTCACCAATACTCCATGATTGCTTCGGTTTCGTGTTTGAGGCGCACGATGTGCTTCAGTCATGACGTTGCACCGTTTTGTACCAAAGGTGTTACTTTAGTCCCCCCCGACCTGAGGCATTTTGCCACTCCGGAGTTATTGGAGCCTGTCTTGCCCTGTGACTGCGGACTATACTGGGTATCGTTTCTTCGACGAGCTGATGTGAGAACAACAACAGCAGCAGCAGCAACAACAACATAACCAACAACAACAACAACAACAACAATAACAACAACAAACTACAAAACGTCATTGGTCGCCCGCTCGCACATCCATCATTGGTCGTACGGCAAGGTCATTCCCGACGACACGCGCGATCGCGCCGAAGCTCTGCTGCTACTGGCCAGGGCAACCATCGAGAGAGGAGGAGCCTCCGGCGAAGGCCTCGGGGGTGCAGGCTACCGCAGCGGAGCCGGAAGCTCGTCAAGCGAGGCTTTGGAAACGGGCATCGCGCACCTCAGAACCGCTCTTCAGGTGAAGGCGGGGTGCGAGGATAGTTACGGGTAGTACCAACCGTTTCTGAGGCTCCATACTCGTGGAGCTCTACCGCACGTATTCTCCACGCCAGGAGTGATGTTTTAGAAAACCTGCACCTATCCCCCCATGGCATATGCGCTGCATAACGAAACCTATTATGCAGCACAAGTGGGAAGCGAGACTTAAACATTTCAGCCAAAAAGCGCTACCCTTATCTTACTTAGCGCGGATGTGAAGTCTGTGCGAAGACCGGCGCGGAGAACGGGAGGGGTAGCGGTCGATCTTGGGAGCGCATACGTGCAACGCTAAGCAAAGGTTCTCGTCCTCGCGTTGATCTTCGTATGATACCAACCATTTGCTTGGGTCCTTGAAGGTTGTTAAATGTCATACGTATGTACAAGTATATAATGCTAAAGGCGCGTATGTACCGTAGTTGCGGGGGGGGGCGGGGGACTGCGTGTTTGTTGCTTGACTTAGTCATTTGACCATTGACCACGCATCCCTCTCGAGACGGAGCACAGTAGTTGGGGGGGGGGGTGCGCTCATTATCATGCATGGCCGTAGTCGTATGATCACAGACCCTCGCATCCCTACAATGCCGGGACGGAGCACGTCGGGTTTTCATCGACCAGGCAGACATTGCTTGTACCAAGCGCGAAGCGCGGTAAGGTGTTGGGAGAGTCGCATGAAGGGTGACCTGCATCCCACTAAGAACCGCTTTAGAGGCGGATTTTCTTGCATATGGATGACAGCATCAATGAATTGATTTAATTTCTGGTGTGGCCAGTTTCCAGAGACAGCAACGGGTTTACTATGTAACTGCCTCGTGGGTGCCTCACCATGTACACACTACATGATACGATCCTCCCCCATGTGCGGAGTGAAGGTTCTCCCCGTACAAAAACGATCTAACTTGACCGCCAGCCGTGGTAACCGCAAAAAAAAACGGTACCCTGGCTGTCTAGCTCACACAGCGAGAGTGGGGGGGGGGGGGGTGGGGATACTCGATAGGAGAGATGTACTCGATTTCATGCATGGCCGTAGTCGTATGACCACAGGTGGGAGAGAAGGGTCTGGTATGTGGCACCGAATCTGAGTTACGACTAGTATACAGGGAGGGAGCAGGAGAAAAAATGGCGAACAGAATAGATGACATACAAAAAATAAATAAACGAAAACAAAACATGTACCAGCCATTTTCCTGTGTGTGCTTGGAGGTTGAACCACAAACTGGAGCGTGTTTTCACGTCCACATCTTCGATAGGGTACGGGCCCGACACCGCCTTCCACGCCCAATAATAATATAGAGGCCGGTTCATATGAGGAAGAGGCGTGATACGGTAGAGGAGTACGACCTGAATTTTCCAATTTTTTCTGAGGCCCCTCATTCTAGGAGATATTTGCCTCACCCCCCAATACCGGCCTTGACGGAATATTAAGGGACAACCCGACCAATAGTCCCATGACCGGCATACGAGGTATATATAAAAAATACTATTTTCCAAAAAGGCATGCCTTGTTGGGTAGCTCTTCAGCTGAAGAGCTCCCCTCGTCAGCCAGATTTGTTTTTTCATCTATCTATGATAAAAGTGTTATCTCTGTCTCCAGGGTCTTCTTCCTGCAACCGATGAGAGGGCGTGTGGAGGCAAAAATCACCCACCCAGCGAGATAGATCTATCTGCACGTGATTAGGGGTCGAGTTACGCCACTGCAATCCGTTTTCGTGTTCAATACTGTCGTAGCCAAACCAAACCACGCAACTACTAACGCAACAACCCCCCCCCCCCCCCCCAACCCGCCTCCTCGCGTTTTTCGTTACAGTATTCCGCTATGTCCGTAAATATAGGGGCCGTTTGTATTCAATATTAGTGCACGATCGGCAAGGGTAGTAGCAACTTAACTTGTGTGAGGCCTCTGTCGCTTGAGAAGGTATATACCTCGATACCTGCAGCAGTAGCATCTTAAAAGCTGAATATCGAGAAAAGCAACAAGTACAACCTGGTGAACAGATCTCAAAGCCTATATAGGTAAGTCATGATACAATACAGTATAGTAAAACATGAATGACCAGTATTCTTCTAACGATATTGGCATGGGGAAGCCCGGTCAGTCGTAAAATATTCAGGCTAAAAAAAATGCTACATACGCTGGTACCCCTATCTTAGCGCGCCTCATCAAACATGCATCTACCGCAAGGAACCCCCCCTCATTTTCAATACGTTACACCTATCGCCTACTCGGACCTTAGTGCGTTACCGCGCACCCCTTCCCCACTTTTGTACCGCTGCCGCTATTTTTCCACCCATATCGGAAGACCTGCCCCCAAAAACACAGCTACGGGCGCCTTGGAAGGAATCTAACTTTAATTTAAGTGCCTCAGCATGCCCCCTCCTCCCTCTTGTTACCTCCTCCGCCGCCGTCGTGTTGCGCGCCTATCATCGCCAGACCTGCCCAAGTAAACAGCTAGCCCTCCGGCAGGAGCTCCACTGGCATCTCGGCCGCCTTGCGCTCGCTCGCCTTCAGCTCAGAATGCGCGCTGCCGCCTCCGCCGGCGGCCCCTCCTTCGACCCCTCACACCCCGGCCGGACCCCGATGTTGCGCCTGGCTCGAGAGGCGGGAGAAAACCTCACGGAGGCAGTAAAGCTAGCGCAAGCGACGGTAGAGGCGGCCGCGGCCGCGGCTGCGGCTGCGACGGCGGCGTCGTCGAAGGGAGGGAGACGAGGGTCGGTGGCGGCGCCCTGGTCAGCGGGGGTTGGCGGCTTGGCGGCCGACAATGGAATGCGCGCCCGGGAGGGTTGGGCGAGGGCAGAGTTGGCGAAGCTTTGTCTGACGGGGGTTTCGCCTGACTTCGTGAGATGGTCTGGCGTGTAAACGTACGGGGGCCACAGAGGGGGGCGGGAGAGGTTTATTTGGCCGAGCTAGTATTTTCAGGCCGTATGCGCGGCGGTTGAGTGGTGATTGTCCGACGAAGCACGACGCATTTCGGCAAACACGAGTATATTTTGGACATTGTGCGCGCCCGGGTAAATCTTCCCCCCGTCGATGTTTTGCTCCGTCTCGAAAGGGATGCGTGGTCAACGGTCAAATGACTAAGGCAACCCACAAATGAGTACCCCGTCGATATGTTCCAACCGACTAACCTCTGCCGTTAACGGGCTTACCGCAGATGGAAAATGTTGGCTTTTCCTTCCTAATTTCCTTCTTTCTTACCGACTGTCTCGAAAAACGCACAGGATGTCACCTCCGCGATCAAGCACCTGACCGCGGCGCGCGGCATCAACACCTTGGAAGGGGCGCCGGCGGACTACATAACGTCCACTTGCCTGGCGGCTAAGGCGTACCATCTTATGGGCGAGCCTGAAAAGAGCATCGAAGCTTACAGGTGATTTCGTCTTAATTGGTTTTCACTCCGAACGCACACGGCCTGCTGCAAGTATGAGACTGTCTTGCCTCATTTACCTCTCTACTGCAGTACCTGGTAGAAATGAGGCCGTTTACGCCTATCAAGCAATATGTATATGATACATATATACATACACCAGAGTGCGTACAGGCTCCCATTATTTAATTTGTCTGTTTGTCTGTCTGTCTGTCTGTCTGGGGTACTGTCTGTCTGCATTTTTTCGTACTATCATATGTTGCGAGAGATGTACGTGGACGACTTCCACAAACCCGGTGT
The DNA here is from genome assembly GCA_031213475.1 of Nereocystis luetkeana. NCBI lineage: Eukaryota > Phaeophyceae > Laminariales > Laminariaceae > Nereocystis > Nereocystis luetkeana. The sequence goes on from JARUPZ010000020.1 coordinate 4,109,380, forward strand.
CTACAGAAGCGGCGGAGCTAGGGCTAGCGCGAGGGACTTGTTTCGTGGCACGCCGTTTCGAGGTTGTCGCGGTCGCTGGGATGCTGTAGTCTTTTTGGTATGTTTTGAGTGCGGCGGGGTTTCGAGACTTTTTTTTTTCGTTTTTCCTATTCGAACGCAGACGGCTTGCTGCAAGTACGTGACCTCCTTACCTCATTTACCTTTTTTCCTATCAATAGCATATAATAAGAGGGTAAAGATGGGTGGAAGGGATGAATTAACTACTTCAGCTATTAATAACGTGAATGAATCTATTGTTTTTTATTCGGGAGACGACGATATACGGCTGATTCTTTCTTGAGGTGTGCCCAGAACAATTCTTTTTCACAACCTCTCCAATACGAGCGGTCGTATCATGATGGGAGACGAAAAAACTGCTGAAGACATTTTTTTACACGGTGAAACTCACTGCTGTTTTGTCTGCCACACCACGAAAAAAAACATATCACCAGCAGCATGAACGTCTGGTAAGAAGCAGACGCGCGCTACGATAGGGATGATAGCACTTCTTTTGCCTTATGAGGTGAGTGACGAAGCTTCTCTCACCTGAGAGGAACTACCCAATGAGGCATGCCTTGTTGTTGCACAATGTGATGGCATTCTTACACCTAGGCCATGGGTTTGATGTACCCCTCGGGTTGCTAAACCTACATAGTTATTCTCAAAGTCATGTCAGGGTCCTACTGCAGGTATTGAGGCGCGGGTCTCCTTATGTAAGGAGGCCCAAAAAGACTAGGTGGTACCCGTACCCGTCGTAGCCCACGCGCGTCAATCATATAGCCAACAAGCGGCGAACCTATCCCCCTCTCTCCAACCGTACGTACATACGCGTGTGTGTTGTGATGCGATTCACAGAGAGGCGGCACGTGCGGCACCGTTCCTGGGAAATCAGCTCCACCTTGCGGACGCGAGCCTCAACCCCGGAGCGATAGTCCCAAGGAAAGAAGGCGACGGTGGCGGCGGCGGCGGTGTCACCTCTGACGTGAGATCAGACGCACGCTACAGCTGTACAACTCTGGCCCCAAATACAAGGACCGCTTGGTCTTTACATTAGTGTATAAGCGCTCCTTGTATTTCCAACCAGAGTGGTACGGTGGTAGGGGTACATATATCACAGCACCCAAATTCATCTGAGGCGCCTCGCTTGAGGATCTCTATAATATACCGTCACACGGTAAAAAGGAGCGTCGAGCTCGCGCAGGCAGGGGATGATGCGGTCTTTTTTTATAGCGCTCGATTATTTTCAGAACCGGGGGGGAGGTTTTTAAGGTTGCCACCACCGAACAAGTTTTTTTTGTCGTCTGTTTTTTTTTCTCTCTTGGAAAAAGCACCTGGCCGAGAGAAAGTATATTGTACAAGCGCAGCAAACACATGGTGTTTTTAAGCGCTTTCGCTTTCGGTTGCCACCTGCGTTTTGCGCGTGAGAGGGTGCGCGTTCTGCTTCACAAGGAATTCCAGCTCAGCGACGATGCGCCAGGTCGATCCGCCCTAAGCTTCGATATGCCCCAAAGCAACACAGATGAAGGACACTGCTGTAGTTATTGCGGAGTGCGGAACCCCCCTGCTCTCGATTTTTCCATTCAGGAGGATTGCTGTGGTTGTACGTGGCGGTACGTAGACCGGATCGTCGGCCGCCATGCCAAGTGACCGCGCGCAGGGTGCGCCGATGCTCCACCTATTGGCACTCATCCCAACAGAGATCACACATACTTCGTCCACACCGAGACAACCCTGTGGTGCCGGTTGGTTTCTTGCTGTCCCACCCGTCGATCTGCTGCTCGATCCACAGCGGTCTCTGAATTCCACTCCTCGTCTCCGCTCTGCTTGTTGCTTGCGATAACCTAATCTCTGCGCATAACTGTAACAAGAGCGTTGGCCTGCGGTAGGTCGAACAGCGGTGCCAGCTTTACTTTTTCCGCCGGAAATCAACATCTCGGGGGATGATTTTTTTTCGTTTTTTCTTTCCTTCTTCAAGCAGACGTCAACGTCAGCACCGCCTCCACGGAGTGGAAGAAAAATTGTGCCGGCCCTCGCCCCTTCCCTGAGAGGTCTGTTCGGCGGCGGCATGGAACGCTGTCTGGAGCAGTGCCGGGAAGAATTGCTTGCTGCTGCCGCGCGGGAGGAGGGGGGCGTCACGTCGCAGACGAGCTTCCGAACAGCGCCTACAAGCGCGGGAGGGAGTGTGGCGTCTGGGCTCCGCTCGGTCGTATCGGGAAAGCTAAAGGTACGGCCACGAGGCGATGTCACCAACCCTTACGAGTACACCCAACTCGCTCCGTGCCCTCAAAACTCGCCCTTGATGCCGGTAGAGACACAAACTTGGGGGAGTGTGAATAAAATACCCAGCAACAATGGCCGGGCGAGAGTTTTTTTGTTTTGTTTCTTGAAGGCGGTTTCGGGGGGGAGGGGGGTGTTGTGCGGGGGGGAGCGCGTGGGTAGGGGCCTACTGGGCATCTATCTCTAAAGCAGCTACTGTACCGGTGATCCGGAGCAACCGAACACCAGTTAAAAAAAGTCGCCTCCAGCCGACGAAATCATCAACAATTACGGTACCGTTGTTCAGAGGACCTATATATATATATTCCGCTCTGCTTCAATATAAGGATCGTTTATTTTGAATATTAATTTGCAAATACTTCGGAACAGAGTGGTAGCTTTCGGGGCGTCGATTTCCACGGTTTATAGCAGTTTTTTTTTTTTATTGCAACGATTTTTCGCCTCGCCACTGGTCGCAAATAAGGTGCCCCCCCCCGGCTGGCGAAATAATCAAAACCCATGCCATCCCGTTTGTCCCTCAGGTAGTCGCTCCAAAACAGCGCGAAGGTAGAGAGCTGAACGCGCCCGCAGCAAACGCTGGCGAATAATTAACCCATGCAAACCCCCCTTTTTTTCCCGGCCGATTGCTATTCCAAAATCGTAGCGCAAGGCAGATTGGGTGTGGGTGCCGGACGAGGACGGCACGCCGGACTCTCCCGCTAAGAAGCCAGACCTGCAGAGGTTGGAGTCTGCGGAGGGGGCTTCTGCCGCCGTTTCGCAGGGGGGTGAGGGCAAGGTCGAGCACGTTGTGGTGAGTGATGGTGGTGGTGGTGGTGGCGGTCTGTAACAAGATCCGTATTACACCAGGCATTCTCATCGAGCGTATGTATGGCAGACAAGCGTGAACGCGAAAACCACGGAATTTTTGTTTCCAGGTTGGTCGTCCAGCATCGTGGGTCTCGGTCGGGGCGGAGGTGGAGGCTTAAAGAATACCCTGATAACCGGTAGTCTAACAAATATCGTGTACCTCGGGCTTCGGTGGGAGGAACTTCAAGAGGATGTCTCGAGAATTTATTGCCCGTGCTCCGAAGTTCGGATAATAATGGGCTGCTTGCTGTGTGTAGTTCCAAAAACCGCTGTGCACGGCATATATATTATACATATATATATTATACAATATATAATATATAATATTTTTATATGCAGAAGCTATCACCGTCAGGCCAAAATCCGTGAGACTAACCCCCTCTCGACAACAACAATCGGTTTGGCGCAGGTTGTGGAAGCTGGCGGCAGTGGCAGCAGTGGCGGCGAAAAGAACGACGTGTACAGCCTAGAGGAGCTGTCCCGCTGGAAACCGGCGCAGCTGAAGATCCTTCTCTCCGAGCTGGGTCTGGATGCATCTGGCTGTGCGGAAAAGCGGGATGTCGTCGACAAGATCGCTCGGCATCCCGGAGGGCTAGCGGCGGCGGCTGCTGCAGCGATTGTTCGCGGTGAGGCTGTTCGTCAGAACACGGGGCAGAAGGGCGTGGGGAAAAGCGAAGCAGTAGTTATTGGTAGCGGGGGTAATGATGGTCTCGCTGCACGCGCAGAGGGAAAAGGAGGAGCCGTCAAGAGTTTGGGAGACGACACAGAAGCGCTTGGGTTGGAGAAGATGGCGGTGTCTGCTCAGGGGGTAGGTGCCGACGGGTACCTGGGCAAAGACGATAAAGCCATGGGAAACAAAATCGGAGACAAGACGGCATCGCACTCGTCTTCTGCAGAGATGAGGGCCACCGCCGCCGCCACGGCCATCCAGCAGCCGAGTGACCAAGACGACAACCTCGTTGGCATGACGCTCGCTGACTACATGAGCCGATCGCCCGCGGAAAACGAAGCCGAACGAGGCCACGGCCATGGTCACGGTCACGGTCGTGGTTGGCCGGCCGCGAGCGGGGTCGACGACCGGATGAAAGACCCGTCGGCGGTCTCCGTTTCTGGGAGCGTTGGCCGCCCGAATAGTGCCTTGGCTGCGCCTGGGCACCGCACGGTGGTGCGGCTAGCTCCGGCACACATTGCGCCGCCGAGTAGGCCGGCACCAGAGTGGGTGCTGGATATGCAGGTACGTCCGTCAGAGCCGCACTACGGTAGGATTGCAATTAGATGTTGCAACTAGGGGGCTGCTCCCGGGGGTTGTAATTAGGGGTCGCAACGTTCCTCACCGATGGTGGGGGCTCCCCAACCATTGCAACTGAGAAGTATTGTATGGTACAATATCATTCGATAGATCATACTATTAATAATGTACTGTAGCGTCGACCCATTATTTGAAGGGCGGTTGAACTGCTGCAGGATTCAGTGCGGAATAGTACACCTACCAGGGACCTGGTAGTGCATACTGCGTGATGGCTCACATGACCCAACCAGATCCTGCACCTGCAGTTCAGATGGTCTGATGGACCCAATTTGCAGGCCAATCCGCCATTGGGGCGGGGAGGTCGTTCCGATCCCCCAGTATAGTACCGACTGTAGTCGAAGGCATTTGCATACCGGGGATAGCTCGTCATTTTTACTCAGAGCCGGTTAGAGGGTGAAGTAAAGGTATCGAATTTCGAAGCTGATTTTGTGTCGGCAACGGGGAGAGTTGCGAACGCCTAGCGGACGCGTCTACGTACACGGGTGTATCTCGTCGGGATATTTCCAAACGCCGCGCCATTTTTTTGTTGCATGCACCCACCCCCCTGATTTTTGGCAAAATATTGGCTCTGAAATTCATCCCAGGCGGTGCGCTATCGCTAGCGTGTTAAACGGTGGGATCTTACCCACACCGAGGCACTCGTCTTTTTAGGGAAAGCGCTTTGCATTATACAACCCGCCAAACAAATCTTACAGGCCATGTAGGATGCGAAACAAAAAACACATAGTTGTAAAACGCAAATGAGAATGCAATGTTGATGGGGGTAGTTCCTCAATTCAGGGGTCATAAAACATGCGCGCCCCCAACGAACCGCCCCCCCCGCCTACCGTGCGTGGCATGCCTCTCCGCTTTTCGCTGGGTGATATGTAGGTGTTATGTCTCCATCGAAACGCTATTATTGGGCGCGCCTTTAATGACGACTTTCGAACTCGACGATCTCGATTATCTTCCGCGCCCATTGCACCGACTCCTCGAACAAGGGTTACCCGACACAAGTATGTGCGAATCTGCACCTTCCATCGACGACTCCAACTCCACTCTGTACCCCCCCCCCCCCCCGCCCCCGCTACGATAACAGAAAGGAAGAAAAAAAACACAGTACCACAGCGTACGGTACAGCATCAGTCGTGCTACACCGACCCTTCCTCCTTTTATGACATGTTCCAACTCCACCCCTCCCCGCTTCATGTAACAGAAAGGCAAAAATTTAGCACCGCGACGCACGGTGGTCCTACACCGACCGCTTCCTTTCTCGACTAGCCCTGCCTCGCGTGCAGACGGCACTCGTCGCCGGCGCCACCGGCGCCGAAGCAGCAACGTCGGTGGCGATGATGCCGCCGCCACCGACGGTGGCAACGACGACGGTGCGATAGTAAGAGCTCAGCCGCACGCCCTGCAAGCTTTCCGGTTTCTCAGTCGATCCGGGCAGCTCTTTCTGGCGGAGCAGCTCGCTGCAGCGGGAGTTTGGGATACCGGTTCGAGCGGCAACGGCCGCGGTGGTGCCGCCTCCGCCGCCACCGCTGCCACCGACAACGCCCGCGACGAAAACGAAGAAAGCGGCGGGGTGAGAGCCATCGGCAGGGAGAGGGCGAAAGAAGGGCTTCGGACGGCGTGGATGGCCGCCAGACTGAAGCCCGCGATGCGGAAGGAGCTCAAGGAGAAGCGGGAGAGAGTAATGAGGGCGTTGGAGGACATTCGGAGGCTTGCCGGGTCGCGCGGGACGATATTCTTGCTGCCGAGAGTCGGCATCGAAACGGGAGGAGCGGCGGCAGAGGGGTGGGACTTGCGACCGGTGCCATCGCAGCACGAGGTTGTCAGAGGTACGGGATCGCGGGATCGCTGCAGAGGAGTGGGGGTATTTAGGGAGTTTCAGCAGAGTTGCTTTCTCGGCATCTCTGGACAGTTTCCTAAAGAGCGCATACAGGCGCGCATCTGAACTAGCCTAGGGCGCTGTTTTTTTTCGAGCGTGACAAACGTTTCCGATACATGGGAGAAAAAAGTTGCGACCGATGGTGTCGTCGCAGCACGGAGTTGTCAGAGGCACAGCATCGCCGCGAAGGAACTGGGAGCATACGTAAGGGTTTTTTCGTTCACCCTTACCCATATAAGGCAAAAAGATTTGCAAAACAACCGGCGAATGTGACCACATCACTCTGAAAGTCTCACTCGCAGACACCAAGACCCTTGCAAACACCTACCAGGCAGATATCACCAGCGAACATATACGTATGGCACTGATACTTTCTTTAGTTCCCGCACGAAACGATCAGCGCATTTTTTAAAGAAAGACGAGCGGCCAAGCCAGAACCGATCGACCACTCGTACAAAGCCGCGTTCGCAACAAGCCCCCACCGCCCCCCGTACGAATTCACTTTTTTTGTGCGGCCAGCGTTACGAAGCTTTGAAAAGTGGCTGAGTCGAGGCGGGGTTTGGGCGGCGCAACCTGCTCTGGCGCTCCTGACAACTTGCGGTGCCACGGCCCCACAGGGGATAAAGGCGGCCGTGGGGGCTGATGGCGTGACTACGGCCGCGACGGCAGCGACTGCCGGGGAGTACGTCTCGCCGTCGGACTACCCCACCGATGAGGTACTGGCGGAAATGGTCGACGCTTACGAGGCACTGATCTGCTGGTTTTACGCGCTGCCTGGAAGTGGAGGCGTTGACAACGACGACGGCAGCGGCGGTGGCAGTGATACCACCACCGGGCGCGGTGGCACCGGTCGCACCGGAAAGCAGGATGGCAGCGGCAAACGTCACGACGGAGAAAGTGGCGGGATATCCTGCTTCGTTGCTTACCACGACGAGGGGAAACGCCGCCGACCTAGCGCTACGAATACCGCCTTCGGCAATGACGAACCCAAAGGTGAACAGGGAAGCAAAATAGCCGAGCTCGAGGAGAAGCGCGCCGCGATAGCGGCGAGGGCACGGGATCGGCAGCGGGAAGAAGAGGGAGACAATCAAGGTTCGGGATCATCGGCGACCAGTAACTCGGGGGACAACGCTGCCGACGTCCGGGAACAAGAGCTGGATGCTCTCGATTTCGAGCCGGGCGCGCTGCGTGTGCGGGTGATTCTGGCCAGCCGCGGAACCACCGAGCTGCTGCGAAAGGCAACCGGAGTTTTCCTGTCCGCGGCGCGTAACCGCAACCCTGTGAGAAGGATTTCGCCTACCACCACATTTATCACCTACCAGGGTTTAAAAAAAAAAGGCCACAGTTGTACATTGAGCAAGAATTCTAGGTTGACGGCTGCAGGCCCGACCCGTCAAGGCCCACGTTCGACACAGCGTATTAGGATTTTCATTTCAAGACCCATCCCACAGCAGTCGAAGGGTGTGCATTTTTTTGCCCAACATTTTTCTGACGGGTTAGTCTCCTCAAAAGTGAGCAACTATCGGTTACTGAATGTGTGCGAGCATGATGTTTTTGCTACAACTGCTGTAGTATATTTTTTTAGTTAAGATACACGTTCGTATAAAGCGCATAGAACTGTCGGTCGGTTTAGCGCGCGAACAGAAGTTCCTCCGAAGTCGGGTGAGGTGAGGAGAGCTCGTCGAAGTAACAAGCCCCCGCCCCCAAAGGGCGCGTTGCTCTTTGGGGGGTTTACTTGCAGCAGGCTTTCGGTCCATGGCGAAGAGCGCCCCCAACCGACGTATCTTCTGTACGTAAAAAATGTGACCTCAAACTACCGTATCACACTAGGGTGATAAGGTAACGCACCCCCTCGGACGATTTCTCTGAAAACACTTTTTTTCTGAAATCAGGAAGGGCACACAGCAAAACTGGCGACGTTGGGAAGATTTGTCGATACATTTCCAGAGGCACATCGCTCGGCGTTTGCGCCCTCCTCCCTTGTTGTCGAGAAAGTCAGCGTGGAAAGTTTTCCGAGGGGGGTGTGTTCTATCGCTAGCGGGTTACCACTCCGAGCGGACACATATATACATAAGGATCGTTTATGCGTTGATGTGAAGACCTAACGGTCCTTACTTTTCCGTCCAGAGCAGTGAATGGTAGTTGCTGCACGCAGAGTGTGGCCGCAAAACTATCTGGCTTGTCGCTTCAATCATTGTGGGGGGTTTCATTTGATGTTAGCGCTCTTGTATGGATATCTACGCCTCGGACAGATCATACAAGTCACGCAGATCATACAGATCGTGGTATATCTATCTATATATCTATCTATATATCTACAGTACCTATCTATCTATCTAGAGTAGATCATATGGTTCCTCACCTGCCGCTGTAAGAGATTGTGCATGATCTATCTATCTGTACAGTACAGATCCAACCCGCAGGAAACATGTCCTATATAGATCTCGCAGGTTGTACGACTCCCACGCCGGCAACATGAGCTAGATCACACAGATCATACAGATCATACAGATCATACAGATAGACGATCTGTCCGCCCCAAAAGATCTATTGTAGGTCATCAAGCGAAAATCGATGATCTGTCCGAGTTGTGTAGGTATCTCTGACTTTTTTTCTTTGGGGAGTTGAGCAGACGGAGTTTTTGCATAGAAATGCGCATGCCTGAGCGTCCATCGGATCTCGCATCATCGGAGGCAATGGGCGAGCGTGCCGTGTGTTTCGACGAAACAATCCCCGCTTTTGCAAAAGGACTGTGCGCTCGAGAGGTGTGTTTTGAAGTTTTGGGGGGGGTGTTTTTCTACGTTGTGGAACACCTGCGCCCACTGCGTAAAGTTTACCGTCTTTCCAGATACTAAAAAAAAAAAGTCTGCTCTTTGGATCGTCCCCCCCCCTCGAAAGGTGAAACGAAACGCGCTGTCGGCGTTTGCACTTCAAGACCTTGGCACCACACTGGGAGTTGCAACTGTATTGAAGGCGCTACCTCCGCACATACAGGTACCTTGCACGTGATGAATGTGGCAGCGAGCACCGAGTGACGCTGCCCGCTGCAGGGAATGACTATTTTAATATATGGCTCTTGGTGATAGGGGGCAGACGAAATTACGCAATTGCGGCGGCCCAGACCTTCGCTTTCCGCTAAAGTCATCTCGAGAAAGGGTCGTCAGAAAACGAAAAGTAATGGTTGACGAAGAAATTTCATAATTTCGCACTGCAGTAATAGTAGAGTTATTTTCATCAATTAACTAAAAAATATTAATTAATTTTGCAAAAGAGGGACACGAGATATATAGTGTTTCCCCCAGATGGGTGTGGGCATCCATGAGTGTCTTGAGTTTGCCTTGTAAATGCGCTCGGGCAAACCATGGGATGCCGGGCGCCAGTCAAGGTCGTTGTAGCCTCTTCTCGATGGGGTTAATAAAAAGTAAATTAAGATTGTCGGTGAAGGGCACCTGTGACGGAACATATATACAGCAGGGGCACCACCTACCTTGCAGGCGTAATGAGGCTCCTCACTGGGGGAGCTTCGCACCTCCACGTAAAAACAGCGAGCTACAAGATATGGTACGTACGTAGGCCCGATACACAAGCAAACGTATATATTTATGTATTATGTATACATACATATATATACCAGTGAGGGAAGATAGCCAAAGAAATGCATACTGGTACCTGGTACTGGTATACGTTTTTTCAAAACGGGATCTGAAGGTGTTGGGGTAGGTAGGCCCGCAGTTTAGGGGGGGGGCTTGTACCGTCAGGGGGAGAAAGGTTTGCGCCCGAAAAGCGCCACCTCTACTGCCTCGGCGCGGCTCAAAGGTAACCCATGCTACGGTTGGTACTGAGGTGCGCGTATGTCACGGTAGGTATTGGGGTACGTATAGAGCACGGTAGGTATTGGGTTACGCGCATAGCACGTCTCCTTGGCCGAAATTATTGATGACTGAAGACGGAGGTCCCTCAGCTGAGAGTGCATCGATCCCATTTATGTTGCACGATAATATTTGGTGTCGCACCAAGGCCATGGGATTGGACCAGTCATCGGCGTAAGCGTTCCTACTTTGCTCAAAGGGCGTCAGCTTTGGGTGAGGTAGGTTTGGAGCTCCTTGAGCGAAGAGGAGGCTCAGCAACAGTAGGTGGCTACCGTACCCTTCTATCGCGGCACGCGTCCCCTTGCCCATTGGAGACTGTGGCCAACGCCGGATGGAAAACCGTGCGGAAATCGTTTACGGTGCGCAGAAAGCAAGTAAGCGAAAGTTTGATGCGACTTCACGAGGAGGAGGAGGAGGGAGGGGTGGGGGGTGTACGCATGTCATGCATAGCCGCAGTCGTATGCATGACCATAGACCCTCGCATCCCTACAATGCCGGGACGGAGCACGTCGGGTTTTCACCGACCAGGCAGACATTGCTGGCAGGGGGGAAGGGGGGAGTTGCGTCGAGTGTGTTCAGCTTATTTAATCGCTTGACCATTGACCACGCATCCGCTTCGAGACGGAGCACCGTCGCTACTCTTCCTAGATACACCTCCAGCATTCGGGCGCTCATTACGTCTTTTACATCTCTGGCATTGCTCGCACAGTGGTCATAAATAATCATTTGTGACGTTCCCGGATGAGGCAACTACCCCCCCCCCCGCGCCGGTTCCCCGTTTCCGCCAGGACATAACAATCATCCAGCACGGCCTTGTAGGGGTCGTACCTGTGCACGCCTTACCGCTCGAGGAGGCGTCTTCCATCAGGGAACCGGGGCGTACGGCAACAGCGGGGGTGGGACAGGGATGGCGCCCCCCCTCCAGCGGCGGCGGGGGGGCTGGGTCTGGCTCCTCGGCCATGGCGGGCACGAGCGCGACCACACCCCTGGTAGTACTCGATAGGTGGGCGAGGAAAAAGCGTGACCACAATAAGCGTTGAGTTCGCGCTGATGCGCGATCGTTTTTTGAGTGCTCGTTGTTTTCCGGAACGAGAAAGGTTGCCAGTAATAATACCGAAAAACAACAACAACAACAACAACAACAACAACAACAACAACAACAACAACAACAACAACAACACTAAGGTGCTTTCGGAAAAGATCTGGTCGAGAGACTTCCGAAAATAAAAATATAAACGTTCGACTTGAGCATTTCTTTTGTTCCGCAAAAATGGTCGCACTTACCCCCTATGTGATCTCAACGCCCTTTTTACCGTAAAAAAATGATATGTGGTGGGTGACCTTAACCCTTTATAGCCAGGGCTATTCACGGGTCAGGTCAACCTTCGCGGGTCGGTTCGGTTCGGGTCAGGGTGACCTGTCCCGACCCGTGAGATTATGAAAACCTCCCAATCCGACCCGACCCGACCCAACCCGATCCAACCCGACCCGTGAAAGTTTCTAAGACCTCATGACCCGCCCGGCGTGTCGTCTCATGACCCGTAAAGAGCCTTGCTTATAACCCCTACAGGATCACACTCCCGTTATGAGGGGAAAATTACCAGCTGTAAATTACGTAGAATTAGAGTCAGATACATGCTCATGTACAGGGCAGTACTAAATGGGTTAATAACTGCACGCAACCCATTTTTTGGGATATTATACTACTTGGAATGAGTGTGGGACGCGTTTTTCTTTGCGGTCGTGGAAGGGTCAAGATCAACTACTGTCTGCGATGGAAATATTTGGAGCCGCTGCTTCCGGGCTTTGTCGGGCATATTCGACGCCCAAAAATCTCGACTCATATCAATTTCTGGGAAAAATACGCCAGCTCAAGCCCTGACGATTGCTATAGTTTTTTTTTTTTTTTTAATGTAATCGGGGCCAAAAACACAAACGGTACTTAATTTTCTGCTGTTACGGGGGGGCATAGCAAGTAGGACCTACGACACACACTAAAACCTACATATTTCCCTTTTTGGCTACCAATATTTGGTCCGATTTACTATGGTCCCCCGTAATAATAGCGCAAAATATCTCTACAGGCTATTTTTTTCCCCAAGACAGATCGTGACAGGTCGCGCAACACCAACACCCGCTCGCTGTGATCGCGACATGTCTCGTACTGACTCTGGTGTGATGGGCTGAGCCGTGGTGGGTTCAAAGGTGGGCACCCGCGGTGATGGGACAGAAAGGGTACGAGTAGGCATGGAGTAGAGAGAGTGGGAAGAGGAGAAAGCTGGGAGTGAAGTATGAGGGACGCGTTCTACGATAGAGGTAGCACATTTCCGCTAAAATGTTTTCTGAACAACGGGGCTCCTGAACCCAAAATTGTCGGAATGCCAATCTCGTTTCGAAAAATGAAGTTTTTTTTGTGTACTCGGGCCATTGGATTATTCGTCGGGGCTCAATTTGAGTTTTGCTGAAGACAGTTTTCAGGTGAGGCATGGAGCTCCTTAAGGTGAAGCGAGGAGCCTCGGAAAATGTAGGGTGAACCTCTATCGTAGAACGACTCGAGGCCAGTGGGTAAGTGCTGCATAACCGACACGGCTCCTTCCAGTTAGTCAAACTGGTGATCTCTTAAACAATGCCTGATGAGCACATACTAGTGCCACCACCGATGTTATGTACGATACTCCGATGGGGGGGAAAAAACGAAGGCAAACGAAAAAAATAAGATGCTTCGAATACGTTTTGAGTCGTCAACAAAAACAAAAACTCAAAACCCCGGAGATAACTTGAAAAAAAAAAATCCAGGTACAGCGTCAGGTACACGAGCAGCCTGTACGCGCTGGAGCTGGCGGAAAGGGCCGCGGCGACCGCCACGAGGGACATCCCGTGGTACTTCAACTCGTGCTGCGTTGTGAGTGCAAGACGGCCCTGTATAGACCGATCGGTTCTGCCGCGCGTGAGACATTCCGTGGCGCTTGCTTCGACTCGCGCTGGTTGTTGAGTGCGAGGCGGTAGACCGATCGACCGTGCCACGCGAGTAAGGTCCCGTGATTTGTATGTTCTTCAAACTCGTACTGGGTTGCGAGTGCGAAAGGGTGTCGACCGATCGACTCCGTATGGGGGCGATGAACGAAAATCGCACAGCACACTATGCTACGCTAAGCATGCTTCGGCCGCTCTACTACGGGGGACCGTAGTAAATAGGACCAAATATTGCTTTTGCGGGGGACCATATTAAATAGGACCTACGGTATACATAACAACCTATATATTTCTCTGTTTTTACCAATAGTATTTGGTCCTACTTACTATGCTCCCCCGTAATAGTAACAGTATGGAATAGGACCAAAAAAAAATATTGCCAGTAACAATAGGGACATATATAGTTTTTTTTTGTGTGTACCGTAGGTTCCATTTACTGATCCCCCGAAATAGTTGTATATATGGAGAATGCTGACCTACGAATTCCTCTCTAAGTCATGTTGAAAAAGGAATCCCCAAGGGTCTCTCCCATTGACAGCACTCGGCCACTATGAAAAGGAGTGCTGACTTTACTATCGGTCTAATTTCTCAGCATGTGGGAGTGCAATGTGCGGCAATTTTCGTGCGGTAATGTTGCTTCTACTTAGTTGCGTGCGGTAATTTTGTGGAGTTTTTGAGCATTTGCAGTCTGACGGGCGTTGCCTTTGTTTTGGTGTACTTTATTGAACAGTACTGCTCTCGGATATTCCAGTCAACAATAGTTGGCTCACTTCGCCACCCAACTACGGACCACCACTCTGTCCTGCAACACAAGGACCGTTTGTATATATTAGTACTGTACGTACGTTCGTTATATTCCGGAACATAGTGGTAAACAGCCGTGAATTCCAGGCAAACCACAGCAGCCCTACGTGTGCTTGGTTGAAATGACAACGTAAGAAAATCTACCCACTCGATCTCATTCGTCTGCGGGTACGATGTCATGCGAGATTCCCTGAAACTTTGCGCCCTGTGGGCGAGAGGGTCTGCTTGTTCGGGGAGAGAATAATCTCCCAGCCGGTCGAAATATCTCGAGACCTTCTCGATCATGCACTCGTAGTCTGGTTCTGCTATTCGCAGCACATGGCTATCACGAGGAAGCACGGCACGGAATCACAACCCAATAGGGTAGGTAAACATGTGTGGTTTTCGGGTCCATCGCGGGTGCTGATTACTGTGGCTCCCCGTAGTACAGCCGGGTGGACTTTTGTTGGGTGATCCGGGCTGCCTGTGGTAGGGGTAGAACTCCTGTATTTTCAACGCCTCAGAGGGATCATGATCTATCTGATCTATCTACGGTAGATCATCTAGTTCCTCACCCGCCGATGTGAGAGGTTGTGCAGGACCTGCCTCATAGGGTAGATCCAACCCACAGGAAACATGCGCTAGATCGTGCGGATTTATACGGGTCCCACGCGGCAATGTGAGCCAAATCATACAGATCGTACAGATCATACAAGATCAGGAATACATTTGCCTTTAAAGGCCTATAGATCGTCGTCAAGCAGGAATCCATGATCTCTGTCCGGTGTGCGATATATTCTGGTGTCCCTCCCTGCCTTAAGGAGCTGTCTACTTCACCCAACAGCCGACTTTTGGCCAAAAAAAATAGAAGCTATGTAAAGCCCGACGCACAGTGAATCCCATGGAATACCGTAAAAGGAGCGTTCAGTGGGCACAGGGGTATATGCGATCGTTTTTTTCGGCGCTCGTTTTCTCTTAACCCTTTTAGAACCGCACTCCCATTTGTGGGGACAATTCACTCTAAATATAAGTAGTTTGTCCCCAAAACGGGACTGGGGTCCTAAAAGGGTTAAGAACGGTAAAAGGGTGCTACTACAAAAAGTCGAACTTTGTCATTCATTTTCGGGAGGCTCAGTGTCTCGAACAGGTGTTTCCCGAAAAACGCCCTCGTTGTTCGATGTTTTTGGAAGCCTTGACCTTCGAGTTCCGGGAAAAGAATCGAGCGCTGAACCACGATAGCACCCCTCCTTGCGCGAACGCAATGCTCCTAAAGTAGGTAGGTAGGTAGGTAGGTAGGTAGGTAGGTACCGGTAGGTAGGTATCCACCTTAACGCTTGATATCGACATTGTCAACAGCGCAGCGGATCCGAAGGTGGTACGAAACGCAGCTCAGCACCTGCCTGAGTTGAAGAGTGAAGAGTTCCGCGAGTTTAAAAGGCGTGTTTCGGCAAAAATCCCCCCCCCCCCCCCCCGCCCCCCGCTCCCCCCTGGTACAGCACGGTATACAGGTTTAGAAAACGAGCAACCGGTGCTACTAAATCACGCTTTTCCCCGTGTACCCCCGTACCCCCCCCCCCCCCCCCCGCGCCTTCTGAGCCCCAGGTGGAAAACCCCTTGTGCGAAGCAATCTCGAACGATTCGAAGGAGCTAGGGCGACGATCGAGCGCTGCCAGCGGTATCGTGTCCCGGGGGCTCGTCGGTGGGGACGGGGGTCAGCCGACGGAGCTGCAGCACAGCAAGCACGAGGGGAGAGTGGTGGCCGCCGCGTGGAGTTCAGACCCGGAGGACTGTCACTTTTGCGAGGGCGAGGTACGTACATATGAGACGAGCGGTACACAGCACTAGGGGTACAGTAGGTACGTAGCACCTATATATATAATATATATATATATATACATGGGCTGTTTAGGAGGGCTGTTTGCGAAGAGCTGTCTATTGGTTGGCGGTTTGCCAAGAACAGAGAAGAAAGGCTGTTTGGCTGTTTGGCAGTTTCAAAGAAGAAGGGCTATTTGCGAAGAGCTGTCTATCAGTTGGTCTGCTTGCCAAGAGCTAGCAAGTGACACCGACCTCTAAAATTGTAAAAATAGTTGTATTTATACATATGTAATTTATATATAAATAATTTATATATAAATATTGTGTATATATATATATACTTCTGCCCGCTTGATAATATTAATACGCGTTCCCCCAAGAAGCCGCGGGGTAGTACTACTGTAGCCCGATGCTCAATCCCATGGCCAAGGCGATAATAATACCGAACATTCCAGACAACACGAAAACGGAAACAACAAAGAGGTTGAGGGGGAGCACCACACGTCATAAATACTTTGGCCAATCATGACGCATATGCTACGGTGGGGGTGGGTGCACCTGCGATTTTTCCGAGGGTTTTCTGAGGCTCTTCACTTGAAGAGCGCTATATATGCCTCCCCAAAAATCTGCCTTCGAGATGACGTGAACAGTTAACCTCGATGAGCAAATCCCATGATCTGCTGCATGCAGTAAGTAGGTCTGTAACGATATTCCCAGTGGCATTGGGTTAGTTCCTCAGACCAGCGGCCACATCAGTCAGAAATGTTTTTTTTTTTGCCAAAGACACTGCTTCGTACCTTTATCGTAGAACGCGCCCAATAAGTTGACGCGCATACATACCCCTCTGTCACGGCACGCGTCATGAGGATTATTATCGGACGGTCGGCGATGTAGACTTCCGGCTTCTCTTTTTTAGAACGCACAAAGGCAGATATATAGTAAATCACGCTCGTACGTACAAGTACGTTTTTTTTAAAATACGCCCTGAACATATATATCGTCTCCTACTGAAAAAACACCTATAATTCGTCTTTTCACCTCCTTCCTCCTCTATCTAGCTACAGTGGAGGGGGGGATATTATTCAAGAGAGCCCAATTCAAGAGAAAAAACACCGATTGAAGAGAGATCAAATGGCTTGGCATGGCATAGCCGTTGACGCCAACGCGAGTGTGCAGAATGGCAGGGAAGAGGGGGGGGGCGAAAGGGGGACGAGGGGGAATGGCGGGGGGGGGGGAGGGGAGGCGGTCTGCCCAACAGACTGAAGCCTGGTTATGGCCATCATCGTCATGATGCACTCCTTTCTTTGGGACCCAAGTAACTAGCATGGTGCCATCTGGGCAACTTTGCGTGTCTGTATGCTCCAGTGCCTGCCTTTCGTATTTTCTTTCCCCCCCGCCCGTGATTATCGCTTTTTTGTCCCTTCTTTTTTTCATTTTTTCATTTTTCTTTCATTCCCGTTTGTACCTCTTTGTGTCTTTGTTAGTATGGTCCGTTTTGCCTTATTTTTGCGTTTTGCTATCTGCGTCTGTTTTGGTTTCGTTTGTTTTTTTTTTGCTTAGCTTCATCTTCTTTTTTAGGTTTTTGTCTGCTATTAGTAGTCTCCTTTTTGCTTCCCTGGTGTCCGCAGTGGTGGAGTGCGTATGCTTGTTTTTTGTTTTTGCCTCTGTTTTTACTTGATTGATGTATTTCTTCCACTCCAGAGTTATTGGAGCCTGTCCTGCGACCACGGACTGCATTGAATTGTGAGTTAATATGAGAACAACAACAACAACAATCAACCAAAAGCTACCGGTATAGAGCATCTATTCCGGTTCGAACAAAATACCGTTTTAAACCGTCAAGACTGCAGTCCCGTTTCGGGGACACACCGCTCAATCTCTCAGTAGTTTGTCCCCAGAACGGGACTGAAACCACTCAATCTCTCAGCAGTTTGTCCCCGAAACGGGCCTTCAGTCCTAAAAGGGTTAAGAGAGGTCTACTACCATGATAAGAAGACTCCTGCACGTTCGTAGAAGGGATAACCCGGGGACGAAAATGGGCATCCCCGGGATCGGGTCGGTACCGCACCCGCATGGTACTCCTTGCATTTCCCTTCTGAGTCTATTCTGAGTTGTACATCACCGCATACTACTCGTATGGGCAACGCAGGCCGGCGCCACGGGCGGAGCCGTGGTCTTACTGTTAGTATGGAATAAAGGCTTAAAGGGTCTTGGTTTATGTCCCCATCTGTAGGGCGTGGCGAGGGGTTCGCTCCGGAGATCAATGCCGAGACCGAGTTGAACCCAAGAAGTACACATTTTGGTGGTTACGAGCTGGGCCAGCCAAAAAACGGGGAATCCTTCCTGAAGTCGTATCTCGAGAACCACTGCGAGTTAGACTCAACTGAAGACACCGCTGTAATCAACAAATCATCGTGGAGATGCAGCAACACGCTCATGTGATTGGGCGTGACAAAACAAAATGAATTGTTCGTGTTGTAATATACTTGAATTGAGTGTGCATTTGAAACGTTTTTTTTGCGGCGGAATATCGCTCACACATTTTTTTTTTGAACAAAAATATCATCTACCACACCTCGTACCACACAGCTGCCGTTAGACCCCTTGCGCATCGCACCGCGCGTGGCGACATGGCGTCAAGCTCACCTAAAGCTGAGGTAGGGAGGACGACCTCTGTGCCTACGGTCCTTTTTGATCGTCCAACGGGACATGGAGGCTGAGAATGAACTTCACGCCAAGCACAAAACTGCCTACCAAGCGTGTGCTATCGCAAAGGTTCGACAGCCTTCAGGAGGCGGAAGCAACGATTCCCTGGGAGCGCCTCAGCTATGAACAAGGGCATGCAGGCAAGAAGACCGACCCGTCTCCACGTCCAGGTCGACAGCAGAGGTCGCCCTCGGCGGCAGGGGCAGGGCCGGTAGCGACAATCCTCCCTCAAGGCAAGTGCGATTCCATGCCGTGCTTGTGTTGGTTCGTGTCAGGATGTGTGCAATTGCGCCGACTGTTGTGGCTTCACGATGTACTCGAACCACGAGACACGTAATGTATGTTCTCCTGTGTTCGATGCCATCCGTTGTCCGTGCTGTCTCGTCGTACGAGTACGCTTGCACTATCCACCGAGAAGTCTGCGTGCAGCCCGTGTCGGCACAACAGTAGTGCTGTCCTCAGATGTTTATCTTATTGCTCTACGAGTACTTCTGTTATCGTACGAGTACGTACTACGAGTACTGCTGTGTGGGTGTATGGTACTGGTTCTACTGCTGTGTGTGTGTGTTCTTCACATTAAACCGTTCTTTCTACCCGTCGACATCCAGCACAACCAGTGTCCGTGCCGATTCTTCAATCGTAGAAGAGATACAAGTTCTGTGGTCACAAAGCTACGCCACAGAGATACTACGTTGCCACGTGTGCAGTGTGAACTGCAGTGCAATGCAAAGCCATGTCATCATACTAGATACGACAGGCACGACATACGCAATCTATGAAATAGTGAAACGAAAAGAAACAATCAAAGAGAAAACAAAAACAAGGTAGACAAATCGAAAAAGAAAAAGAAGAAAAATGAAAGCAAAATCTAAGAGAAACAATCTGTCGTGCCCCCCCCCCCGCAGGCGAGGTGGCCAACACTTGAAAAAGAACGAGCTGGAAAAAAGAAGAAATAACAAAAAACACCACTGCTTGTGAACAGAGTAAGACAAAGAACCAAGGAGAAAGTAACAAGGAAAAATAACAAAGGGGAAATAACAGGCAGACCAAAGCCCAAGCACCTTCCAGGTGGCGGCAGCAGCTTGTGGTACGAGTAGTATAGCCAGGTTCTCCCTGCTAATCCGCCTGGTACCTTGCTACCCAGACTGCCGTCTCCGCCCTGCGTTCGTCAACTATGCCCAGCCCCTTGGCGTCAGACAATACGAGCCGAGCAGAGCAGGTTCGTCTTCCAACCACGCCACACGGCTCCTTGAGTACGGCTTATCAATCAGAAAAGGAAGAGGAAGAGAAAAAATGAAATGAAAATCACGGAGAGTCAGCGCAAGAAAGAAAAAAAAACAAAACTAAAAGAGAAGACAAGGGAAGACCACGTTCGAGCCAGCTGCACCAGTTGGTAGCACTAGTAGTATGGTCATATTCTACTTCCTAGTCGACTTGGTGCCTTGCTACCCTGTCTGCCATCTCCTTCCTACTTTCGTCTACCGCCGTTTCCCTTCTACCCCTCCTGTTCCCCCCCCTCTCCGCATTCCCTCGGTCGGGCTTTATGCCACTTCTCCTGTTGCCCCCTCCCCCCCCGTTCCTTTGGGCACCATCCACGGCGGATGCGCGGCGCTGTCTACTCATCTCAGCCTCAGCCTCGTGCCACCTCACCATGAACCGTTCGGCTGCTTCAAGGATCCCCCGGTACCACTTCCCCACCTTTTTGGCTGCAGTGGACCACAACGCGGTCTCAACTCCAAACACCAAGGGGGCAACTTCCGTTGACCCTTCGGTGGCTCGGAACTCCCTAAGGTCTTCGACTATGCATCTATGCCAAGTCTTACACTGTCCGCCTGGTCTCGGGTTCTCCCCACCAGCTATCGTCCCGAGCATTACCCGATTGGGTAATCGCTCCTTGCTTTGCCGTGCCACGCCCCCCGCAAAGAAGAGCCGCCGTTTACGAATGGTCGTTTCGATGCTCTCGCAACGTGTCATCTTGAGGGCCTTCGCGTACGAGAGGGTGGCATGGTCAGTATGAAGTCGGCGCTGGAAGCCAATGACTCGCAACAGGACTTGGTGGTGAGCCGTTCGAAGCTTGGCAAAGTGTTCCGCTCTGAGGGTCCACGTCACACACCCGTACAGCAGGGTCTCAATCACCTCGGCCTTCAGCATTCGGACTTTAAGGCTAAGGGGGGCGGTCGTCCTATCATACAACTCCGGGCCGAACCGTTTGAGGCATGCTCGCATGAGGCGGATCCGTCGGTCGATTTCGAGCGAGAGGTCAGCGTTTTCGTGGATAACGCCGCCTAGGTATAAGAACTGGGTCGTCTGCTTATACCTCTGACCTGCCGCTTCGATGACGAGCGGTGGTGCGAGGGTTGTCCGGTCTGGTGTTTGTAGGACCATTGTCTCAGTCTTCTTTTCCGACACCGTGAGGCCTGCTGCTTCGAAGACAGTCACGATGACTGTCATCATTTTTGCGAGCCCTTCAGCCGACTTCGAGACAATTCCTGCATCGTCGGCGTACAACATGCCCCATACAGACCTTCGCACGCACGCCAATGGCTCCTCCTTCCCTGTTCGAACTACTCCAGCTTCCCAGAGTTGGACCAAATCCCTTACAATGGCTTCGTCTTGGCTGAAGCGTACTAGTACGACGTGTAACGCAGCAGCGAAGAACACGTTGAACAGTAACGGTGATAGTACACAGCCTTGCCGCAGCCCCTGCGTGACATCAAACCATTCCGAGAGCTCGCCGTCATCAGTACGCACGCGAGCCCGCATGCCATCGTGGAAATTACGGATAATTCTCAGCATCTTGGTTGGTACGCCAAAGCGTGTGAGTACCTTCCATAACAGCTCTCGGTCGACAGAGTCGTACGCTTTCTGCAGATCGATGAAGCACACGTATAAGGGGATTTTCCTCTGTCGTCCGAGCTCTTGCAGCCGGCGCACGACGAACAACATATCAATCGTTGATCGTGCGGGGCGGAAGCCGCACTGTTCCTCGGGGAGTAGTTCCTCGGTCTCGCAGTAGTTGCTGAGGCGGGACGCGACGATTTTCAACAACACTTTGCCTGCGTGGGCAACAAGCGAAATCCCTCTATAGTTGTTGCAGTCAGTTCGATCCTTCTTTTTGTGAAGGACCTTGATGATCGCATCTTTCCATTGCTGAGGGATTTCTCCTGTTAACCAAACATTGACAAGGATGTTGTGAAAGCGCTGGGCGAATGCCGGGTGGTCGATTTTTAGGAGTTCGACCGGGAGACCATCTGGCCCGACAGCTTTCCAATTCGACATCCCCCTAAGTGCTTCGGTCATCTCGTCTATGGATGGTTCATCTTCAAGCGACAGTTTAGGCGGTCGCGGTGGCAAGAGGTCGATGATCGTGGGATCGAATTTCAGCGACTTCGTGTTCAAGAGTTTGTGGTAAAACCCCGCCCATCGTTCACGAATTCGCACCTTATCCCGTAGGATCGTGCCATCCTCGTCCCTAATGAACTGTTCGCTCCTCGCTTTAGTCCCTTCCAATCCTACCGTACTCTTAAGGTGCTTGTAAAAGCCTCTTTGGTCGTTGTTCGCTAGGAGTCGTTCGGTTTCGGCAAGGTACGCTTCGAAGTACGCATGCAGTCCTGCGGCAATCACCTTCTGCAGGTTCGCACACGCAGATCTCAGGGTCTTCCACGCGGTTCTGTCCCGGGGGTGGGCACGCAAGAATTGTCGTGCATCCTCCCTCGCTGTCCATGCTGGCATGAATGCGGCCAAGGTTTCGGCAGACTCACACCATCCATGTCTGCGGTGGCGACGTGCAGGGGGTGGTACCTCTTTTTCGACCGCATCAATAACAGCCGTAGTGAAAATCTCAACCATACCAGACGTATTACGGGGCTGGATAGGCTGGTTGAGAGTGGAGATGATCCTGGAGACTACTCGTTCACGACAATTTCCATCGGACATAAAAAGCTGCCTGTCGAACTCTCGGCGTTTCGTCGGTCTACGTATTTGTCTGTTGGGCGCAAAATGACCACCGAGTCGGACTGTGATATACAAGATGTTGTGGTCTGAGTCAGCCTTAGCTGGGGCAGGAGGCTGTGGGACGACTTTCGCATCTTGTACTCTAGGTCGATGGACTTGACGGGTTAGGATGTAGTCAATCCGCTTACGGTCATTCGGGCCGGTGCCGTTGTAAGTATGCGATATCCCACCCTTGCGCGTGCTGAAAAACGTGTTGGTGAGAGCCAACTTGCAATTGGTGGCGAACGACAGGAGCCGTCTGCCATTATCGTTACGAACATCACGTCCATACGCTCCCAGCACTCTGCTTTCATCATCACCGCACCCTTCCTTCCTCTGTCCAGTTCGCGCGTTGGCATCCATCAGTACAAACAGACACTCTTTCGTCGGGATTTTTTCCACCAAGTACTCCAGCTTCTGCCAGAAAATACGTTTCAGTTCGGCGTCCTTGGTACAATCAGTTGGAGCATACGCAACGACGAAATTGACTGCCTCGCATTTGCCAGCCAGCTCAAAGCGCATAGACATTAGCCGCTCGTCAACGAACTGATGAGTATACACAGACTTACTGCACAACGATTCCTTGACCGCTAGGCCTACTCCGTACAGCCCTTGTGTGGGTTCATATTATACCAGTTACAAACATACTCGTACTCGTACTCGTACTGCTGTTTGTGTCATACATCGGCGCCGAAGAAACCATGGAGCGAGCACAAAGCAGCTTGCGGTTGGCGTCACTCGCATGTGTTGCTGCAAAAGAGCATGTGGTGAACACACCCATATGTGCTGGCTGTTCCCCTGTCCCAGCGAGAGCTATTACTATCGAAGTGTCAATATACTATGCCTGGTACATTTCTAAAAATATGCCACACTGTTTTCAAGTGATTTGTCCCCAAAAGCGGGGTTGTAGTCGTACGTAAAGAGATTAAGAGCTCATTGGCGCTGCCTTTACTGCTGTCTACTGCACTGTTTTTCCCCTTTTTGACGTCGCCCGTGATGTCTCGCGTGACTTGCATTTTCTGTCGAGACGTCTGTCTGCGTGCAGTTTTGTTTCGATATCGCAGTGCTGCCCATAGATGTGCTTTTCTTGCTGTTCTACTCGCACTACTGTTCTACGACGTACGTACGTACGTACGTACCTGTGTTACTTCATACCAGGTATGCTATCGGTTTCTATTACACTGCTTATGAAATAGTGCACACATGGAGCTTGCACACACGTTGCGATTGGCGGTTTTCGTAAAAGGTGCTTCGACGAACATGCAGTGACCACACCCACCCATTTGTACTCCTCTCCGTACGAGAAAAAGTGGCAACACGTATCTTATGCGTGCATTGGTGCTGTTTGTACTGCTGTGTTAGCCTGCAATGTTGTGTGCATGACTGCCGGTGGAAAAGTGTCCCTGTGCTTCCGCTGTTTCAACTGCTACTGTTGGTGCATACCTCGACTGGTTCCCCTCGCCCTCCCTGTCGCTTTCCAACACACAATAGGTAAATCTCAGAACAGCTTGCACCGGCTGGACGGCGCGCAGGAACAGAAATTCAAGAAACAGCGCAGGGAAGGGGCTGACGTGAAACGTGGGGAATGGATGGCGTCGACGGTCCTGAGCGATCGCGATAAGCGGTACGTCACGCGTGCATGGAATCGGCGCGAGGAGAAGGCGGCGAAGAAGTCCACCATTCTACGCTTGTGATTGCCCAAAATGGAACGTGCTGGGGAGGAAGGCACGAGACAAGCGGACCAAGCGCCCCCCGCAGGAGGAAGACGGGGGAGGCAGTGGAGGAGCCGAGACAGAGATGGGGATACTCCGGGAGGGGTACGCTGGCAAGGCAAAGGGGAGGAAGCAAGTGCTCTGGGAGCGCGGGTGGTTTCTCGACGGGATGTCCACGGCGGCGACTGTTGCGCCGGAGATGAACATCGACACGATTCTCGGCAACCTGCCCGACTTCAAGAACGAAAGGCCGGCGCTCCAGCACGTAGTGGAGGGCCGTGGGCACATCCTGCTGCTATCGCCCAAATTCCACCCGGAGCTGGCGGGGGTGGGGATCGAGTACTCCTGGGGAATGTCCAAGCAGAAATTTCGGCGGGAGATCAACGACGAGGTCCCGAAGCATCTTCACCGAAACATGGTCGCATCAATGTGCACGGAAACGATCCTGACGGTCCAGCGCGTACGCCGTTTCGCGCGTCGCACGCGAGACTACTGCCGGGCATACCCTGCCCTTGAGAAGGGCGGAGACATCGAATCCAAGGACATGATCGAGAAGATGAAGAAGATCTGCAAGGCGCACCGCAACATCCTTGGCATGGAGCCTGGCTTCATCGACAAGCAGCAGTAGTGCTGTACTCGTAGTAGAAAAACTGGCATCGATAACAACCTGAGCGGGTAGATTTCGCTGCAAGCCTTTTCAGCATTTTTTCTGTTTTTGTATTTCGCGTTTGGTGAACTGCTGGTGAGGGTTTCTGGTGTTATTCGTGCCGTGCATGGCTTGTTTGTCCTTTTTTTCATTCTTGAGTTGCCCAACGTCCCTTCAGACCTGTGGCTTACTTTGGGGGGGGTGTTGTGGCATCTGGGGGACACGTGAACATCCCCGGGTTCGCTACAGTGGCGTTGGAATGCATGCTTGTTACTCGGAAAAAAAAAAAATGTACCCGGAAACGGATATGGAGACCTGGGAACGACGCCGACTGAGGCGCATATAATATCATTATGTTTTCTCTTGGTTACTGACTGACCTGGATCCATCTACCTACCGAGCCGGGTGTGCAGCGATGCTGGCACCAGGCTCCTGCTGGTTTCAGTGGTGTTGGTGTGGACGTGTGTGTTTGCTTGCTGAGTCTACAACCCGTACGAACGCCGTATTCGTACGAGTACATTGGTTTGGCAGACCGTTAATCAAGGCCCTCATGCATCGATCAGGGGAGGTTAGTTTTCGTCTACGCGGCACGGACGAATACCATCGCGGTACTACGTGCTGCAGATGTCGCCCCCCTTACGTTTACGCCCGAAAAGGTGGGTCCGAAAACCTGCCATGCAGCGCTCAGTTTTGCGATTTTCGATCTGAAAATTTAACCCCGTATTTGTAACCCACGTGCAAAATTCTTGGAAGCTGGGCCATTTTGATTTTTTTTTTTCCCAAAAAAGTTATGACCTTTTTTTGTTTTTTTCGATACTTCAATCAGCCATATCTCTTGACAAGAAAAAAAAAAAAATGGTCCAGCATGGAATGTCTTGGTTGCTGCATGAACAACCCGGTGTCAAAATTTCACGTCCATCTGCGTAAAAATGAGCGCTGCATGGTCAATCTCCTATATTTGCACAGTCTTGGCTGGCCCAGCTCGACAAGGGACGACCTACCAGCCTTCTGATTCAGCAGTAGGCTATTAACAGTCAGCAAGGTAGGTTACTACGTATGAATAGATAGCAGCAGGCTGTCCTTTCTTCTATCCAACCACTCCCTACGGAGAGTCTACCTCGAGATTCTCTAGTGAAGCCAGCAGTAGGCTATTATTATGAAGCAGTAGGATACCTGGTACGCACTAATAGTCAGCTGCAGGCCATCCCTTCTAACCAACAATTCAGCAGCAGGCTATTAATAGTTCGCAAGGTAGGTTACTACGTATTGATCGTCAGCAGCAGGCTATCCTTTCTAAGCCAACAACTCCCTGCGGAGAGCCTACTCTGAGATGCTCTACTGAAGTCAGTAAGTTGGCGATTATTAGTATGCAGGTACTCGTAGGCTATTAACAGAGGGTATTCATAGTCAGCAGGTAGGCTATCCCTACGAAGAGTCTACTCTACGATGTGGTCATGGGACACTTTGCGAGAAACGTGCACCGTTTTTTTCTTGCCCTATGCATGCTCCTCAAAGCGAAGCAACTGCTCTAATAACAACACCTCACACGTTGCAAGCAGGCAGCTACGCGCGAAGTACTGACGACCGCTGCGCCAAGTGGAGGCGGCATGTCTCCAACGAAGCCAGGGGCAGCGGGACGCGGACGGGGGCGGGGTTGGGGTCGGGGTGGGGACCTCGGGGCGGCATTTGGCGTGGCCGCTAGAAATCTGGGGGGGGCGCGCGGTGGCCTGGCGGCGGCTACGGGTTCCCCGGAAGAGATTGCGGGTGCGGCGCTGGAAAAGACCGCGAAGCTATTCGCTTCAAAACTCAACCAGGTAGGAGGGCTTTGAGAGTTTAGGCTGACTAGAACTCGCCGCCAAATGTTGTTACAGTAGTTCGCCAGGCATTACGCACAGTTAGTTGCGTGCAGCAGATGTTCAACACAATTGAAAGTACATCTGGCAGCGGGTAATATGGGGTGAAAGGAGCTACTGTGTAACGAAATGTCTTGGAGGAATTTTGTATGATTTTGTGTCTCAAGGAGCAGATATATCTACATGCGGCCCTCGGCGTCTTTTTGCCTCCGAGCGGGTCCATAGCGCGAATCGCGTGGTTTATTAGCGAAAGGCAGTCTGTTGGTTGGCTTCCTTTCGCCACCTCAACAGTTCCGGGGATGCACAGTAATCAGGACCAAATATGCTTCGTGTAAGTACTGGAATACACACTGTAGGTTGTGATGTATGGGTCCTGATTAGTACGGTCCCCCGCGGTATGATCTAGTCGTGAAGTTCAGCCAAAACTAACTCACAGCCGTATGTATGTTATCATTTGGCTGACAGCACCCGCGAGAGAGCCGTTCCTGGTAACTTTTTCCATTTTTTAAAAAAGAAGTAAAATAATCAGGTGTAGAAGAAAGCACGAGTGGCAAGCGTGTACCGTATCACACGTGTCGCAAGATAGCGGACACCCCAAGAAGGTTTTCGAAGCTGATTTTCTCGAGAACGGGGAGAGCGTAAAAACGCCTCCACAAGTAAGTCTCTAGGAGTGTCCCCGCGACTTTTTTGTCCCTGGCCACCGCGTTCGTTGCGTGCGCCCTCCACGTTTTGAACTATTACGGGGGACCATAGTTAATAGGACCAAATTTTGTTAGTAAAAATGTTTAAATATATAGGTTTTTATGTATACCACAGGTCCTATTAACTATGGTCCCCCGTAATAACTCGACTCCGGAGTTAGTTCCAGGGGACAAGCGTTCCTGCTTGTCGTGTCAAAGAAACGCGAACGCATGTGGCGGAAGGGTGCCGCTTGGTATACTATTGGTGTAAAAAATACTGGAACGATATGCACGAGGACCCGGTGGCGTGTTTTTTTTTCGGGAAATTTAGTTCGGAAGTATACCCTCAGTTGGTTGACGTATAACGTCGACGGCTGATGTTACATATTATATATATACTCGAAGTATATACTTCGAAGTAGGTTTTTATGTATACCATAGGTCCTATTAACTATGGTATCCCGTAATACTTTGTACTTGCAATACCTGCGTGGCCAACTGTTAACCTAGTCGGCGACTGAATAGTCCGCCGATTCACAGCCCTGTTGATCTCGCATTTTCTTCTATAAATAGCTCAGGTCAGGGGCGTACGAAACAAAAAAAAAAACTGAACGCCGCCACTCACTCGTAGCCATTTGCGAGAGACCTGGACGAGAGGGGGTGGGTACACTGCTGTAAAACCAAGTGAACTGCAAAATTGCGAAGCCTAGTGAGGCAGAAGTAGTGTTAGCCGACCGGACTGCCCGAGGGTTTGGGCCTTTCGGGTGGTTACGGCGTACATCTCTGCCGCACAGCAGATTTGGTGGGACTTGACCACCGGGCACCTCTTCCCCGTTGCTACGGCAGAAGGTGGTCGGGGCCGTTTCTCTCTCTCCGCAGCCCGTATGACGGCGAGCCTGCTAAGCTATCTGCGGGTGGCAGACCTGCCGAACCACTTAACGATGCACTCCTTTCGAGTGGGAAGCTCCCTCAGCAAAACCCTCGCCGGGACGGCTGTGGACGAGATCATGAAAATTGGTGGCAGGAAGACAAGAGTCAGTCGCGAAGTAAGAGCGGGGCACGTAGCAGGACTAAACGTGGCCAGAGTTACGCGGACGCTAGCGAGCTACCACCGTCGCCAGACTTCAGAATAACTTTGCGGCGTCTGCAGTAATTTCCAACGCCCACCAATCCCACGGCACTGTTGTTTTCATTTTTTTTTTTTTGTCATTTTGGCCTTTTTATAACTGTGTAGTTTCGGTCGTTTTGTCTTTTTTTTTTGTCGAGCACCCCTGTGTACGTACGACTGTACAGGTACCCCTCTAGGCGTAAATAGAAGTACCGCTAGGTATTCCCATTAATGTATAAACGGTCCCTATGTTTACGACCACCCAGAGAGGTACGTTTTTTTTTTTTTGTTCTCTGTTTTTTTCGTTCTATTCCCTCCCGGGACGCATGAACAATTCATGAGCGTCACATCAGTTCTGATTTGTCGTAGGATGCTGCCGCGCTTTTGTTCTGGGGAGTTGTTCACTTTCTGTTTTTAGTCGTTTATTAGAACAACACTACACATTGTCGGATAGCAAGCATAATAATAATAAAAACGTTCACACGCACATACCGCGCAGCAAGCAAAACGGCTAAACGTCGGCAGTCGGCATTCTTACTATTAATACACCTTTCTTTGTTTTCATGAAAAGAAGCCTCATAGCGTCAGCCTTCGGCGTAGAATTTCCTACAGGTGGGAGGGTTCTGTTTCCGGATCTCCCCGCAATATGTACACCGCACTACCAAGACCCTGGTATTACCCATAGTAAGCAACTCCCCCGGGACTTGATATAATACGGGGTTCACAGGTTTTGTTCCCGGACCTCCCGACACAAGAAAAACCCCACCGCCAGATCCTGGTACGGCACGGGGAAGAAAGCATTGAATGCACCGTTCTCGCAATGCAGAAAATTGCAGGGCATAAACCATGGTGGGGAGGTCTTGGGGAGAAGAGCCTGCTATGCCATGGTAAATAGGACCTAATATACGTAGTAAAAATAGCGAAATATATAGTTTTTTTTGTGTAACGTAGGTCATATTAACTATGGTTTCCCGTGATAGTATTACGGGGGACCATAGTGAATAGGACCAAATGTTATTGGTAAAAATAGGTGAACGTATAGGTTTTGGTGTGCACCGTAGGTTCTATTTAATATGCCCACCCGCGTAATAGTAGTAGGGGGCAGCGGGCAAGAAGGGCGAGGATAACAAATGGGATGGAAAAAAAAGAAGCAAATACTTACTTCGAAGGTATGCCCATGAATATTTCGAAGCGAATAGACGGACGAGAGAACAACAAATTAGGTGATGTAAGGATTGCCTTGGGCTGCCTAATTGATCGGTATTTTACCCCTATAGCTCAGTAGGTAACATCTTCACATCTGACGTCGTCCAGGTCACGGGTTCGAACCTTCCTCCCTTCGAACGTTTCTTTGTAGAAACGCTTGTGCATCCCTAAAAAACATATGTCTGCCTGGTTCCCCAGGTAATGAAACGAAGCGGGTAGGTCAGCGTACAGACGTATACGGTTCCGACGCCCCAAAGATCCTGCCGGTCAGAGGGGGGGGAGAG
Source organism: Nereocystis luetkeana (assembly GCA_031213475.1). Classification (NCBI taxonomy): domain Eukaryota; class Phaeophyceae; order Laminariales; family Laminariaceae; genus Nereocystis; species Nereocystis luetkeana. Next base: position 4,139,349 of record JARUPZ010000020.1, read on the forward strand.
TGTTATAAGGATTACCCTGGGCTGGGGGTAATCGATCGATCTTTTACCCCTATAGCTCAATAGGTAACACCTTCACAAAGGGCTAAAAGTATTTCTCGCGATAAAAACGAAAGGCACCAACAGCAGTAGTGGGGAGGAGGGGGGGGGGAGAGCCTGCAATGTGAACCCAGATCCGAGCCCCGACCAGGGCGAGAAGATGATAAACGGAAAGAAGAAACAAAAATACGAAAAACAAAATGTTGTTAAGATTAACCCCCCGAGGGCACGACCCAGGATCGACAGGAGAAATACAACAAGGAGGATATCCGATTGACCTATTACGGGGGACCATAGTAAACAGGACCAAATATTGTTGGTAAAAATAGGGAAATATACAGTTTTTTTGTGTACCGTAGGTCCTATTTACTACAGTCCCCCGTAATAGGTGTGTGTGCCAAAACTGCAGCACACTCATGTCATCCTCCGTTGCACCGCAGGCCCGGTGTCTCCACCTGTGCTGCCGAGCGGTCCACTTTCCTCGCCCCGGGCTTGTATTGGGCCGGACCTCTATACACGAGGCGAAGCGTGGCCGATCAGGCGGAAATGCCGGCGGGGCAAACGCCGGAAAGGGGACGCCCAAGCGTTTGGAGCCAGACCATGTGAGGAAAGGGGAGGGAGGGAGGCGGCGGCGATGAGCCATGGGGAATGCGGACGCGTGCGTGCTATGTACGATCATACGGGTATATAGAACACTTCTGTTTTTTTGCCTTATGAGGCAATGTTGTCTGACTGACGGAGCTCCTAAACTGAGGGACTATGTTATGGTACTGCTTTGTATGAGGTTGAAAGCCCGGTAATTACCTGGGTCCTGGCACTGGGATCGTATTTGTAGTACTTGGAAGGCGTATCTTAGGTGGGAAACCAGGGGTTTTCCAGAGAGGCACGAGCGTAGTCTCAGTCTCCGTCGTGCACGAAAGGAATAAAGCTGCTCTCTTATCTCTAAGCAAACAAGAACGTGAGTACCAACGAGTACCGACTGCATAAGCTGACCTGTCCAGGGATACAAAGTCTCCCGCATGTCCTGATCTTAGCAACTACCCAAATGTCACTGGGAACACCGTGAATGTTCTGCAGGTTTGTTGTCTGACTGGTGGGTGAGTGTGGCCCGGCGTGTGTGTAATCATGTAATAAATATTAAAATGTCAGTTGCTGTAGGCGGCTTACTTTTCCGCCACCCAACAGTCTGCTCGTTGTAAATATAAGGTACATGTGTGCCTTTCGTGGCCATCTACAACATACCTTATATTTACGATCAAATTCTGGTTGTAAATATGAGGTGCATGTGAACTTTATGTGGCCATCTTAACGTCCCCTACATTCATGACCCGACTGGTAGAGGGGAACTCCATCCAAGGCATGCGTTACTCGCAGCCCCCCCCGTTAGGAGTGTACTTCCCATGCCACGCCTCCGCCCCCCCCCTCCCCCCGTGCACGCAATAATGTCTGCCTCGCCGGAAATTAAGTCAACTCATTGAAGCTGTCATCTATATGCAGTCCGCCTCACACGCGATTCTTAGTAGGACGCAGCTCACCCTCCATGCGACTCGTCGGACACCTCACGTTTGGCTTCGCGCTCCGTGCAAGCAATGTCTGCTTGGTCGGTCGAAATTCGAAGGATCTCCGTCCCAGCATCGCAGGGATGCGAGGGTTTATGGCCATACGCCTGCGGCCATGCATGACATGAGCACACTACCCCCCCCCCCCCTCCTCCCCAACATACCTTGTGATCGCTCCTCCCCTCTTGAAAAATCACACAAACAAATGTTGAACATTGTTTGTAAATATAGGATGATACCACCATGGGCAGTAATATAAGGATCGTTGACACATAATATGCAGACCAACCGGTCATTATATTTTGGTCCAGTCATCGTGGGTCCTGACTACAATGTGCCCCGTTTCGTAAGGGATGCGTGGTCAAATGGTCAAATGACTTAGGCAAGCAACGAATGAGTAACTTCCCCCCCCCCCCCGCGTGAAAAAAACAAAAGTTTATGAAAACAGGTCATTAAGCGCCCAGCTTGTAACCGCTTTCCCCCCTCCACCCCCCCAGCATACGACTACAGCCATGATGCATGATATCGAGTACACCCACCCACCCACCCACCCACCCACCCACCCTTTCCCCCCCCCCCACCCCTCAGCGAAAAAAAACAAAACTATGTTGAAACAGGTCCGTCAAGCGCCTAGCTTGTGATCGCTCCGCCCCGCCCCCCCACCCCACCCCAAACTATGCGAATAAAAATCTGTCGAAGCAGGTGGACGCGGCCTCCCTGCTGAAAACACTACATCTCCGCAGCTGTGGGCTGGTAGTGCTTTCAAGAGGAGGCGTTATTGATGACATCCGCAGCGTGGAAGACGCGGAGACCACGATGGTTGCGGGGGGGGGGATGGCAGCGTACACGAACGACGTGGGCACCGAGAACGCGGTGCCGGCCGGGGGGGTGAGTTTAGCTGGCTGATGTATGAATGACAGCTTTCGAAACGACGATGAGGAACGGTACGAGAAGAGGAAAGAAAGCCAGGAAGAAGGGAGGCCCTTTGTCCCAAAACAGAAACGAAGGAAAAAAGGGTCGGTATAGTAAAAAAAAAAAAAAAGAAGCTCGGACGCTGTTGTTACGGGGGGCCATAGTTAACAGGACCAAATATTGTTAGTAAAAATGGTTAAACATATAGGTTTTATGTATACCATAGGCCCTGTTAACTATGGTCCCCCGTAATAACAGAAACAAAACGTCAGGAGAGGAGAGGAGAGTTTAGGGTACCCTTGGTCCAACATACATCGACGGACTATTACGGGGGACCATAGTTAACAGGACCTATGGTTTACATAAAAACCTATATATTTAAGCATTTTTACTAAACGTATTTGGTCCTATCAACTATGGTCCCCCGTAATAGTTGATCGTTCGTAGTTGGCTAGGCATTAGTACACATAGGCGATACGGTGGCAGTCGGGGCTCTGGAGTGGCCGCCGACTATTACGGGGGACCATAGTTAATAGGACCGAATATTGTTAGTAAAAATGGTTAAATATATAGTTTTTTATGTATACCATAGGTCCTATTAACTGTGGCCCCCCGTAATAACAGAAACAAAACGATGGCGGTAGCAAGCCCTTTTTCGCCTCTCCGAGTGGGGAATCGCTACTGCTCCAAGCGCTTTTGTCCGGTTCCGCCTGTGGGCCCGTTGCCCTCGCCCTCTCTTCACGGACACAGGGCGGGTGGGTGATAACTCGACCAAGTGCAGGTTACTTGTAAGCATCATTAGACTTAAGCGACACGGTGGTCAGCCAGGGCTTGTGAGGTGGCTTGGCTAGTCTACAAGTCGCCGACTAGTCGTTGCCAGGTTGGCTGGGCATGTACCGCTACGGCTTTTCATAGTTGCGTGCGGCAAATCGCAGAGTTATGCGAATTCGTACCTCTGGCTGGCTCGTTTCTGGCTACAAAGAGTGTGTTTCAATATCGAAAAACGATTCACTGAAAAGTCAGTTAGGCCGCTGTTATCGAAGAGTGTTTCGTCCTACAAGGTTCCTGACTTTCGTGGGGTTTGTTCTTCAAAATACGATTTCCTCCTTTTCTTGGTTTTATTTCCTAAAAAGAGGAAAACCTGCCTATTAATAAATGGTCCCGCTTTTTTGCCCCCTGTTAAATTTCTTGATTTTAGAAATTCTCTTTTTCCTTCTTCATTTTTTCAAGAAAAAGAGGACAATACGGAAGGAAAAAAAAGTTATTTCGAAAATAATGGCCCTTAAATTGGCTTGGTTGGTGTGCCACCCAACCATTACGGGGGAACACAAGAATCAGGGCCAAATATGCTTATGAAAAATGCTGGAAATATAGGTTTTGGTGTATATGATGTGTCCTGATTACTATGCCCCCCACCCCCGTAAGGTGAACTACTAATAAGCCGCTCGAATTCCAGGAAACTTACTACAGCCCTGGCAACAACGCACCTTTTGGCCGTAAGACCGCATACCGTACATGCTGCCCGCCTCCCCGCAGGTTTGGGGAGCACGTTGACGAAGGGATCGCCGACCCACCCGAACAAAATTCCTAGAACACACACAGCGCTCGGCAAAACAGATTTGATGCTAAAATTCGCGGGGCGAACAGATGACAATACGTGATCAGAACCAAAGGTATTATCAGCAGCAGCTTCCAATCTGTCCCCGAATGTGTGAGGACGGTTTTCGTATCAACATTCAGTGAAAATTTTCCTCATGATTAAGGGACGGAGTAGTGATACACGAGAGAACAAAAAAAAAACGGAGCTACACTCGCCCCCTTGTCGGAATTGCGAAAACAAACTACCAGATAGCAGGAGTTTTTGGGGATTTTTGTCAGAAACGAAATAAAATATGTTTTTTTTTTGTTTTTCCAGTTTTGTTTTGGCATAATTTTAGTACCCCCCCCCTCCCTCCCTATTTTATATAGGTTGGGTTGGCGTCGGTTGGCAACGACACTGTACAACATGCCGCTCACTACGTGAGCTATTAATAGACAACCAGGGTACCGTTTTTTTTGTTATTTTGTTTTTGGCGGTCGCCCACAGCTGGTTGTCGAGTTAGATAATTTGTGCGAGGCAAAGAACCTTTACTTCGCACAAGGGAATGATCGTATCACGTAGTGTTCAAGGAAGGCACCCAAGAGGCAGTTACATAGTGCTCCCATTGCTGTCTCGGGAAATGCCTACACCGGAAATTAAATCAACTCATTGAAGCTGTCGTCCATATGCAAGTCCGCCTCAAAAGCGGTTCTTAGTAGGATGCAGCTCACCCTTCATGCGATTCGCCAGACACCTCACGGCGTTTCGCGCTTGGTGCAAGCAATGTCTGCCTGGTCGGTGAAAACCCGACATGCTCCGTCCCGGCATTGTAGGGATGCGAGGGTCTATGGTCATACGACTACGGCCATGCATGAGATCGAGTGCATCTCTCCTATCGAGTACACCCCCCCCCCCTCCGCGCTGTCTGGGACTAAAAAAAAGTGGGGTGTCGATGTTTTTTTTTGCATGTGCCCTTGGGTCCGTCTAGATTCTGATTACTATGGTCCTCCGTTCTGTCATGAACTATTTGGGGGGCGGGATACGCTGTGGGCCAAAAATACCGGTGCTCCACCTGTGTACACGGGTTTTCATGCAGCAACAAGCGGTGATGCGGCAGTGACGCGGTACGAAGGGCGACGGCGACCGCATACCTTTGTGTTTCAGGCACGCTGACGCGCCCATACCCCCCCCCATGGATGGCTATCACAATAAGGCGAAACAGGAAGGGGGGGGGGGGGGGGGGGTAAGATAAACATTTTTTTGAAAGGCAATACACCAGGTATGAAAAAAAAAGGATACGAAGCGCCGCCCAAACGTTCGAGGTGTCTCTACTAGAAGTAGGAGCGGTCCTCCGTCTCGAAAGGCAGAGCGCGGCCAATGGTCAAATGACCAAGGCATGCAACAAATGAGTACCCCCGCGCCCCTCCCCCGCTGCGGGTATTCATGGCGTGAGTAAAGCCCCCCCTCTCCTATTATATATAGGTTGGGTTGGCGTCGGTTGGCAACTACACTGTAAAACATGCTGCTCACTACGTGGGCTAGACAACCAGGGTACCGCCTTCTTTTCTTTTTCTTTTTGGCGGTCGGTCACAGCTGGTGGTCGAGCTAGATCGTTTGTGCGAGGTGAAGAACCTTTACTCCGCACAAAGGGAATGATCGTATCAAGTAGTGCTCATGGTATTGCACTCAAGAGGCAGTTACACAGTACTCCCATTGCTGTCTCCGGAAATGGCTACCCGGGAAATTAATTTTAACTCGTTGAAGCTGTCATCCATTAGCAAGTTTGCCTCAAAAGCGATTCTTAGTAGGATGCAGCTCGCCCTTCATGCGATTCGCCGGATACCTCGCGGCGCTTCGCTCTTGGTGCAAGCAATGTCTGCCTGGTCGGTGAAAACCCGACGTGCTCCTTCCCGGCATTGTAGGGATGCGAGAGACTACGGTCATACGACTACGGCCATGCATGAGATCGAATACATCGCTCTTATCGGGTACACCCCCCACCCCCCGCCCTAGATTAACAGTTTGCCTTCCTCGGTTCCATATGCATGTGTACTATATACATATTAGAAAAATCAACATGTATATTTATCGTAGTTAGCTACTGAGGTGTGCGCGCAAACTTCGACTAAATTACAACGCAATTGATGTCGGTGGAGATCCAACGTTGTGCGGCAAACCGTTTTTCTACGTACCCGATCCCGTTTGAAGAAAAAAAATCACGCTGTTCCTTTGGGTCCTCGGATGCAGGGGAGCATGGAGACGCCGCCCCTCGGTCTTGCTGAGGCGTTTATTGCGGCGGGGGCGCGGACAGTGGTGCAAAAACTGTGGTGCGACGAGGAGTCCGCCCTAGTGGATACGGTGAGCGAATGCCGTGAGACGTTATGCTGAGCTACTGCTTCCCTTACATTTTCCATCCGATTCAATACCTTCGCCCTTCCTTCCGCTCTCCCTCCTACTGCAGTGGTAACTCAGATCCGGGGTCACATATAGCAGGCTCGCCTTCCCCCCTCGCTCCCCTCTACTACGCGTGTCATGCCTTGCAGTTCATATATAGCGCGAGAAAAGACCCTTCTCTGGTCGACTCGCATCGGTTTGCGCCCACCCACGCTACACCAGTAGGCGCTCTGAGCAGTTGATCTATTTTCAACTGTTGCAAATATATTTACAATATCAACACGGTGGGATTCGAACTCCAGGATCAACGCTATTATCAGTAGTGGCAGTTTTCGAGGGTAACCATTACCACGGTGGCCCCACCTATGCAGGCCCTAAAGGAGGGGAGAGAGGTTTTCCTGAAATGTATTTATGAATAATACAAACGTAGCATCGATAGGGAGCCCTCTGTCATCGACCGCACGTTTTTACACAGACAACATTTTCTACTCACGCAGTAGTTCTCAGTATGCACGGGCACCAGAGTGGGCTTATTTCGGGCCTTCTTTCCGGCCTTTTTGCCGTAGGCCTCCGTGATAGACCATCGGGGCGACCTGGCGTTTTGGCGATCCCCGAAGGCCATGCTAAATCCTCCAGACTGCCCAGGGAGACACAACTGCCGCGGCAGCATCGCTGGGTGCTACTATTACGGGGGGGCATATCAAATAGTACCTATGGTACGCACGAAAAACTATACTTCGTATATTTACCTTTTTTTTACCAACAAGATTTGGTCCTATTAACTATGGTCCCCCGTACTAGTCGATCCTCAAGATTTGTGACCACACGAGCCTTGTCTGGCGTTTTCTGACACCTGGTATGCATAGGTGTTCCTCCTGTGCTTCTACGAAGAGCTGCGGGAAGCGACGCTATCGGGAGAGAAGAGGCCGGTCGGGGTGGCGCTAAGGGCGGCGCAGTTGTGGCTCAGAGACGCAACGCTCACCGACATACTGGGCAGGGTGCAGGTGAGCCGTTTGGACGGACGCGCGTGTGCTGCTGCTGCTGCTGTTGCTGCTACCGCAGGGGTTGAGCTGCACTTTTATGCCCAAAACCTTCCTCTCGGGAGAAGGGGCTCTTATAAACTCGGGAGCTACAGTAACACCCCAAAATCTTTGGATCCGAAAGGGTATTTTTTCAAAATATTACACATCTCGGGGGCAGACCTATTCCCGGTTTTCCTGCTGTACTTATTTATCTCTATCTTTAGAAGGGAAGGGCAGTTTCCTGGTCTGTATTATCTAGCTCCTCCTATTGCCCGGTGGGAGCCGTATTACCTGCATCATCTAGGGCCATGTGTCCTGGGTTGGGTCAGGGCAAACGTGAGCGTTAGGCGCACGCGCGCTACTACCGTGAGGGCTTCGCGTTTTATTGAGGCCAAACCTTTCTCAAGACGAAGGGGCTCCTAGATACCTGGTGCACTCAGGATCAGATCTACCCAACATCCTTTGGATCCGACGGGTATTTTACAATATTACCATAAAAGAGCGTAAATCGCGCAGAGGAGCGCGATCGTTTTTTTGTCAATGCTCGTGTTTTCTCTCAACCCCGTTAGCACCGCACTTCCCACTTGTGGGGACAAACCCTCAAATTCTAAGCAGCTCGTCCCCAAAACGGGACTGCGGTCCTAAAAGGGTCAGCAACGGTAAAGGGCGCTATTAAAAAAAAGTCGAAGATCGTATTTTCGGAAGGGCTCTCTTTTTCTCTCGACCAGATTTTCCCGAAAAACACCCTTGTCGTTCGGTATTTGGCAACCTTCTCTCCGTCCTGGGACGATCGAGCGCCGGAAAACGATTGCGGTAGGAATCAGTCAAAGCCTCTTGGAATTTTGTATGTCATTCTCCTCTCATCGACCCGCGTAATATTTCGCGTTCTCCTCTCCTCTCGGTCGATCCTCGCTGTCCGGCGTAAAAAACACGAAATGGGATAAAACCCAGGACGCACGGGGACTTTCGCCCGAGGACTCCGACGAGCTCGTGCAGGCGCTATCGTCGCTGTTCAAGGTCATGAGCGACCGGGGGAGCGGTGCCGCGCTCGACAGGCCTTTCGCCAGTCCGTACCACTGGGCGGGCTTCCAGGTGAGAGACCGATACGTAGTCGAAGCCGCCCCTCGGTAGGCGTTGCCGTTGCGCTTTTGAGACCAAACTTTTCACACCTCAGACAGGTAGATCATCGATTCCCACTAGAGGATACAGATCATTCGTATGAATAGGACGTTTGTACTCCTTCCTGGCCTTTATGATCTGTACTACAGCTCATGTCGCCGGGTGGGACCCCGTATAAACCGGCATGATCTGCGGTAGTGGGACACTGTTTTCCTCTGGGTTGGATCTGTGCTACATACATACTCGTGTACAGATCCCGCACAACGTCCTCAGTACGGCAGGCTACAGGATGTGTACAGATGATCTAGATCGTGATCTGTACGCCGTAAGAAACATTTCGTCACTCGGACCGGCAACACAAGCTCCGTTTGATGTTCATGCCAGAGTCCAAATGGTGCTCACGGTCAAATTTTGACCCGATGTGTATTTCATCATCCAGCAGTAGTCATTAGACACCTAGCCTATACAGACAGGGGGGTACTCCACCAATGATCAGGCAAAACATTAGACGTAATGCAGTAGGTAAAATCCGCTCGTCCCGATTTTAAAACTCAACCGCGGTGTCCAAGCGATTTATTCTCCCGCTGTATTAAGATCAGTTTCGGCCTTATAACCCCGAGCGAATTCTTCCCCGTTCTCAAGGCTGGTTTCGAACTTATCCCCGATCAGCTCAGGCACATGTGGCCTTAACATCGGGATAAGGTCAAAGTGGAAATAAGGCAGGCTCAACCGCTGCCTTGTCTCATGCCTGCCACATTTGTTTAGGTGGGTTGTTGAGTAAGGTACCATAACTTTTCGGGTGAGGAAGGAGCCTCAGAAACACATACCAGTACAGCAGTAGTGGTGTCTCTTCATTGCCGATTCAGTAGTGCCAGCTGCTCGGTATAGTGCCTGTGAAATCGCCCGGCACAGATGGAATCAACCAGTGTGGCAGTGTGCGGAGTAATTAATGCCGGTTGCCGCTATAGTGCCGGTATTCTTGACTGGCGAATATATACCGGCACTATGGAGGGGTCATGACTGTGTAGGAGTTCACGTTTCCAGGGCTTATTGGGAACTCGTTATCACTAACGGGTGGGGATCATGGACAAACTCTATAGGATATTAGTAACGTGAAAATAGTGCTGTCTTCATTTTGCCACTGCCACTGTCACTGCCATTAGGCGTGGTCGGTGCCACGGGACTGACCGATCAAAGAGCACAGGTGAAGGACATTTTCAGATGTGAATGAAGCGCGCTCTTTCTTCACGCCGTTGAGATCGAGACCAGGCCAAGCACTCTTGCCGGAGATCTGCGCACTATCAGATTCAAAACCCCCCATCATGTTAGTGTCAGCACGAGAGAACGATATCATCGGGCACATCTAAACCCTCAGACACATGATATGGTAGAGGGGCGCCATTTTTTTTCTGAGGCTTTTATCATTTAACCCTTTTAGTATCGAAAAACTCAGAATTTGGGGGGTTTGTCCCCAAAACGGAACTGCAGTTTTAAAAAATGATTAAGGAGCTATATACCTCACCCAAAAGCTGGTTTTGAAAACAAAAAAAATAAAAGTGCAATGGTTGATGTGCGAACTCCATGGACGAGGTGCACAAAGCAATCATGCTGCTACTCGTAAACAAGAATGAGATCCCGACGATTCTGGGGCAAGGATCCCCTTCATTTAGAAAAAAGGGTAGCACGTATCTCTTATTATTCCTGCCCCACATCGTCGCGGCGTGTATACCCCACTAATCGAAGTGGTCATTCATGTGTCCTCGGTTATTTTTCGTCAGTGGTTGTGCTGCAGCAAGTACGCATTCTATCGTCTACTACCGCGAAAAAAAGACGAAGTACGACCCACCCCTTTACAGTCCTTCCAGGTACGAGCCTAGTCATCAATCAGCGCATGGCCATACTTTAATTAGCTCGTGGTCTCACAACCCCTTTCCGCTAGCTGCCGGGCAAAACAAATTACGAGGCGTTCTTACACACTATTGTTACGACGATAAACCGCTATTTTTCGCGACCGGCATGCAAAAAACAACAGGCGATGGGTTCGTGCGGAGCGGTTCAGAGTGTTCAGAGTCTGGAAAATGACGAAGACGATGAGGACGATTCAGGCGATGACGGCGGTGGCAGCGCCGTCGGCGCGGCAACAAGGCCATCGGCAAAGGCGAGACGGGCCGCCCGCACCGAAGTATTCAGCGATCGTGGCAGCAGCACTAGCAGGAGCGGTAGCAGCAGCGGTAGCAGCAGCAGTAGCAGCAGTAGCGGCACCGAGAGCGGGGAAGAGGGGCGAGCCACGACCGACGCAAAAAGCGGCAGCGGTGGTGGCGGTGGTGGTGGCAGCGGCGGCAGCAATATTGGTGGCGGCGAAAGCGGTACCGCAAAAGGATCGGGGGGTGTCAGCGATGTCGGCGCTGTTAGCGACAGTTCTGAAAGCGACAGCACACATAGCGGGAGCAGTGACGGCAGCGGCTACAATAGTAGAAACAATAGCAGCGGGAGCACCAGCAGTAGCAGCGACAGTAGCCGGAGCAGCGAGAGTAGCAGCAGCAGTGATATCAACGGCAGCGACGGCGGCGGTGGCATCCGTGGAAATAGAACCAAGCGTGTTCCCGAGGGCGAGGGCCCTCGTGCTGGGAGCAAGGAGGCCTACTCCGTCAACAAGGCAAGTCCCTTATACCTCAAAGCTGTTTGTTTTGTGCTGAATGTCGAGTGTAATTGTACAGTGAGGGATCGCCGGAAATCAAACTTACGGATAGACGCGTTCCACGATAGAGGTAGCACATTTCCGCTGATTTGTTTTACGAAAGACGGTGCTCCTTTACCCAAAATCGTCCGACCGACAATCTTGTTTCGAAAAATGATGCGATGGTATACTTGGGCCGTGGGATTATTTCATCGGCATGCAATTTGATTTTTTTCTGATGTCAGCTTTCTGGTGACTTAATATTAGTATGGCTCCTCAAGTGAGGAGCCTCATAAAATTTAGGGTGAACTCTATCGTAGAACGCCTCCATATAAGTGTGTTGGCTATAAGGGATAATCTACTAGCTTGTTAATCAGCTGGGGAAGGAATATACTATATGCCTGCTAAGTCGGCGGGTAGAAGGGGCAATCTACTGGCCAACTCAGCCAACGGCTAGAAACGGATGATCTACTAGCATACGCAGTCAGAGGGTAGAATATCTCTTATTCTAGCTAATTCAGTCTGCGGGGAGGAGGGAAAATGTTCTGGTCTACTCAGTCAGTGACTAAAAGTGATACACCTACTAGCCTACCCAACCAGCGGGTAAAAGTGATATATCTATGAACCTACTCAGTCAGCGGGTAAAAGGGATACATCTACGAACCTATTCGAACAGCGAGTAGAAGGGATAATCTACTATTGGTATAGGGATCGGGAACCCATATGATAATAATCTGCAGTTTGTTATTGTAGATAAAATTAGGCGTTATGGTTCATATTCTTTGGCTGGGCACGCATCAGTAGTACGTACCCTGGTAGTATTTATATACACTACTCAGTCAGCGGGTAGAAGGGACAATCTACTACATTACAGCCTAGTCAGCGTAGCCCACTTGGTGAGCGGGTGGACGGGATAATCCATTTTAGCTTACTCAGTCAGCGCTGACTGAAGGCAGGTAGTTTACTTCTCCTACGTCTCCCACACTCAACACCATAGAAGAGGGATGCAAACAATGTGGGCAAAGCGTACGTGTCTCGCTTCGCTGGTAAAGAGGCGCGGGTGGGGGGGGGGGGGGGTGGGGTCAGGTCGGCAATCATGACTCCCTTCTGGTTGGCTCACGCGAGTTTCACTTCACCAATGCCCCCCCCTCCCCCCCCCCCGCGCCCCCCTCCCCCCCTCCATCCCCCTCAAAACACCGGGAGATGCCCGCTGCCTCTAACTCCCGTCGTTACAGCAGTAGCCCATTTCCAAGTTAGCCACTCAACACAAAACTTGTGCGCCGATGCTCCCCGGTAAAAAAACGTGTTCCCTTCTGGACTCCAGGCTCTCAAGGCGGTAGCATCTGCGCAGTCCATGGCGGGACGACTGGACGGGAGTTTCGGGAACCAACCATCGGTAGGCGCGCCCTCTGCGGCGGCTCCGAAGTCTCCCCTCCGAGTTACTGCCCCTCCAGGAGGCACGATGACCGCGGCGATGGCGGCATTAAGGGCCAAGAGGCCAAAGTCGCCACAATCGGTGGGATCTGCTGCGCCAACAGTCGGCGGGGAGCGTGGTCGTCAGGAAGTACGGACACGCGGGAAAAAAAAGAGTGCGGTAGCGGATCCCGGCGTGGGTGGGAACTGCGTCGCGTCGTAGCGGCACTTACTTGGCGTGTTCGTGTGCGAAATGATGTTGTGCTGGAGTTTGCCCACATCGGATAGATTATGATCTACGTAAATGATCTAGATAGATCCTGAGCTGCCGTTATAGAGATATTTTGCATGATCTGTATAGCACAGATCTGAATAAGAAAACGTTGTGCTAGATAATGCCTAGTTGTACGGCTCCCACCCTGAAATATGAACTGCTGCAGATCATACAGATCATAAAAAATTATGCCCTGCAAGGTTTGGACCATGAAGGGGTGGGGATACTACAAACGGCTCGTGCCATGTGTGGAAGTTTGATATGCTTGCGTTAATGGACAGGGCGGCTTACGTGATTGATCGCCGTTTGACGTGTGAGTTCTTATGGCTTTGCTTCGCCTTGCCCATTTTTTCTCCGTGTCGTTTCGAGAAATATTGCCGTGGACTTACCGCAAAGGCAAAACATCACAGCGAATAAAATCTCACAGAAAACCATCCACGTTTGGAGTACATTACAGCAAGTTTTAGGTATGTACCCGTGTATGCCCGTGTACATAGCAGGTTTAGGTAGCTCCCATGACGTTTTGCCTTCTCACGTATAATCGTCCCCCCCCCCGTGTGTGGTTGCGGACTTTTTCGTGCCGTCGCCGGCTGCACCCCACCTACTTACGTCCCGTCTTGAAAATTGATACCGTAAAGCATGGTACCACTCTGTCCTTATATAAGGAGCGTTTGTATACTATTAATAACATTTAATAACATTTACTGAACACGTTCCCTTTCATTCACAGACAGAGTGGTACACCCCGTGTTGACCCCTTTGGATCCGCAGTCCCGATTTGGGGACAAACTACTCAGAATTTGAGCGGTTTGTTCCCAAAAGGGGACTGCAGTCCTGATCGTTAACCCCGTTGGGACTTCAGAGGGGAAAAAGGACGATACGTAAAAAGTGACGACTACAGCGACGGCCTACTACTGCTGCGTGCTTGGGGGATGATACAACTGGGTTGGTGTCCGAGTTACAGTGGTTGAATGCAAGGAGTCGTACGGCACGGGCGCAAGCGACATGGGCCTCCCTACCCGTATTACTGCTGGGCCCTCACGCTGCGCGTAGGTAGGATGTTGATAACACCAAATCTGCCAAACTATATCGTTTTGGTCGCTATCTCGAGGGGGTTCCAAAGGGGTTAAACCGTTAAAAGAAAAACAGACTGGCGTGACTCTCTTCATGGTGCTGCTCCACACCAAGCACACACAGCCCTCCATCTCCGACGAGGACAGCGGAATATGCAGCGAAAACGATAAGCGGGGCGGCGGGTTGTACTCGATATCATGCACGTCCGTGGTCGTATGACCATCGACCCTCGCATCCCTACAATGCCGGGACGGAGCACGTCGGGTTTTCACCGACAAGGCAGACATTGCTTGCACCAAGCGCGAAGCACCGTGAGGTGTTCGGCGAGTCGCATGGATGGTGAGCTGTATCCTACTAAGAACCACCTGCGAGGCGGACCGGGCGGGGAGGCTTTTTACTGTTTCTATCGCACCACCCCTCTCCCCGTTTGACATCCAAATGCGTGTTACGATTGGAAAAATAGCAGTTTTTTTCCTTATGAGGCAATATTTCCGGCTGCTGGGGAGGCACTCCCTAACCCCGTTAGGACTGCAGTTCCCGTTTTAGGGACAAACCAGTCAAACTCAGAGTTAGTTTGTCCCCAAAACGGGACTGCGGCCCTACGAGGGGTCACCGAGAAACTTTGCCCCATGTCACTGGGAATACCATTTGTGTTTTTTTACTGTACCTAGGCCATCGTGTTTTGCACTTTCCTTCTCTCTCGATATCAGCTTTTGTGTGACTCACTAAAAGTATAGAGCCCCTCAAGCCAGGAGCCCCAGAAGGCGAAAGTATGGCTGGTACCCGTAACTATATCGTACAACATACGTCATCAACATTATGCCTCATCCCGGTCCCGAACCTCCCTCGACGGTCCACACCATGCACTTCTATCGGAAAGCAAACTTCCACAAGGGTGCGACTCCATATATCTGCAGCCAATCAGCAAAAATTGTCATTTTGATGCACTCGGAGTATCCTACTTTATGGCAAAACATCGCGGCAGTTGCAGACGTAGTAACACCTCTTTAGCTAAATAATCTGCGAGGTCTGATGGCATACGTTTCGTTATCCAAATTTGGTGTATGCGCACGATGAGCTATGCGTACAGCGAAGCGATAAATATTTAGTACCTGGTACCTGGTACAGAGCAATTTCCGTGTCTGGTCAGGATGCTTGCGTTCATCCATTGACAACCGAATGGAGAGTACGGCCCTGCGATGAATTTCAGAGCCGAAAAAGCTTGCTACCGGTACCGGCCAAAATCGCGCGCAACTTGGTCTCCTCTTCATCGAGTGGGGTATTTTGTCACCGCGTCCGCCTACGTTCGCAACGAATAAAAAATGCCGTTGTAAGGTCTCGTGTGTAGCTTGCCCGAGACCTCGAATGCAGTAAGTGCAAAACCGAAACCTGTCACGGAGAACAATAAATACGCGAAAGTATAATAATGTCCGAATATATAAATCCTAGCACGAGGGGCCACAATCATCAGATACCACGATAGACCCAGATACCACGTATTCCCCCGATGTCTACAGACCATACTTCGAACTATTTAGTTTCAATAGTACGTTCCCCCGCAGCAGGTAGAGGGGGTACCCCCGAACATTTTCCAAGGTTTCTTTTACCCTGAAGACCCTCTACAAACATGCTCCACCCAGGAAAACGACTCAACTGAGAAAAAAAAACGTACGCACGACCCCGACGAACTGTCCTATTGGCTGTAGATATCTAACCCGTCAAGCATCAAATACCTGGTAGTGAAACACTCAACGTACTCGTACTGAGGATTGGGAACCTATCGGGTAGCCTCAGTGAAGAAGCCCCGATAGCCACAAAGGTTTGGACCCTGAAGCCCCCCCCTGCTTTTTTTTCTGCGGTCACCATGGCTGGCGGGGGAGTTACTTCATTTGGGCGGGGTGGAGAACCTCAACTCCGCACACGGGGAATGATCATATCACGTAGTGTGTACCAGGTATATGGTAAGGCACCCACGAGGCAGCTACATAGTATACCCACTACTACCTCTGGAAATGACCACCCCAGAAAACGAATCAATCTATACGACACTGTCAGACATAAGTGAGAAAGTCCGCCTCACGAGGGGTTCGGAGCAGGATGCAGCTCCGCCTTCGTGCGACTCGCTCAACACATCACGTTTCGCTTCGCGCTTTGGCGCAAGCAATGCCTGCCAGGTCGGTGAGAACCCGACTTGCCTTGTGCCGGCATTGTAGGGATGCGAGGGTCTACGGTCATACGACTACGGCTATGCATAGCATGAGTACACCCCCCTTCCGCCGTAACAGGGGTTTGAACCAGGTTTTCGACAATAGGCTTCACAACGATAAGCAGTAGATGAACTGCAGCGCATCGTGGAGCTCCGAGCATCTATTTGTGTGTTAAAAAACCCACTACGAACACATGTTTGCATATTTTTCGCAGGCTTCCGTCCTTAACCCGGACTCCGTCCAACGGGGGAGGGAGCCAACGGGGGTGGGAGCCAACCCTCTCGTCGGAAACAATCGAACCATCAAATACACGCGAAAGGGACACCATCAACTCATGCAGAAAACTGTGCGCTGGTTTTCCCTTCCTCGATGAGTTGACGGTACTGCGCAGAGCAGCTCACCATGGGACAAAAGAAGGGAACGACGTATACATCAATGTTTTTGTCATACGCGGGTTTTTCTTTGTTTGCCGCCCCTGTTAATTTCCTACTTCTCCAGCTCTTCTCTGCCGCCTGCAATACCCGCCGCCTCCACGATGCCCCCGAAGTCCGGCTGCAGCGCTAATTTCCCGGCGTCGAGCAGCCGCCAGACGAACCTCAACGGCCGTTCCGTTGGCCAGTGCTCAGCGTAGCCTAGCCTTCCGCAAAAAACGTAGGGTTCGTGCGGGAGACGACAAAACAGAAGCACTGCATCTTTGCACGTGCTGCTGATGTTGTTGCCACCTCTTTCCGGTGTGTCTGCTGCATTGGCGCTAGCTACGTTGACGCCAGAAGGCTCGCCGGCGACAGACTCAGAGCCAGCTGCGGTGAACACTTTGGAAGACTTCTTGTCCTCGGTTTCAGTTTGTTTGTGAGGTGCGCTTTCGGCGTGCGCGTGTGCGAGAAGCGCCGATGTCGCACCGCTCGGCCCCGCTTCAGCTACCGCCGCCGCCGCCATCGCCGTCATCATTGTCCCGTCTACCTTCCCTTTCTCGTGCTTCTCGTACTGCCCGCGCCACCCTGTTGTGGTCCAATAGAATAAGCGCTTCCTTCCGCTTTGATCCCGTCAGGCTTCTTCCCCGATGAGGCTACAGTCCGATCGGCAGCGTCGCAACTTTCCACCCTTTCCGAGCATTTGAGCAACCTTCGGATGAGCGCCGATTCTGGCGACATGCGTCCACCGGCGTACCACGTCATGCGGAGCTCCGCCAACCCGGCGTCCACGGTGCAGCCGCCTTCCTCGCGAGCACCAGCCGGTTCACCAGTGCTGTCTTCGCGTTTCCTTTGGAGGCTTCCAGGCTCCTGCGTAGTCTTCTTCTCTTCCCCGACCACTGCACACTTTGGTGGGACATCCGAGGCAGTATCGGTGACCTCGTCCTCCGTATATGCATACTTTGGTGGACTCTCCGAGGCAATGTCGATTACCCTCGTTCCGCCAACAGCAGCTGCTGGCAGGCTCCTCTCGAAGAGGTTCGCGTAACCCCCTCCCTCGTCAACGTTCACCCAGAGGAAGACGGCGTTCTTCCATTCCGTCACACCGGACATTCTTCGGAAACAAAACGAGCACAGATAGAAAGAGGAGGACGAGGATGAGGACGAGGACGAGAACGAAGAAGCAACGCGTGGGTAGGTAGTTCGTGCTATCAGCAGGCGAAACGGTACAGCTCAAGCATGGTTGATCGTAGCGGTCGCCGGGAATATGGTAAGACGGCGAGCAACAGCGTTTTCGACGCGCTGTCTTTTCACTCGGTCCGGCTGCCAGTCGAGGGGAAAAGCTCGTCTTCTTGGCAAAGCTTTCAACCTCTGTTGAACTTACACTCACGTTTAAGGGGACAAAATACTTGAAATTAGTGTGTGGGATCAAATTTGCAGAGTGGCAAAAAGGTCAAGCACGGGTTACATACACAAAAGGCACAAAGCCACTCGCCTGCTAAACTTCGGCGAGTGCGACTTGGTGGACAGCTCCATCACGGGAGCCTTGCCGAACGCCGGGAAGCTCCGCCCAAGGTACTCTTCCACCAGCATGGAGATATCGCATTCCAGATTCCTTCCGCGGCGAAAAAAAAACATGGCGAAAGGAAAGGCCGGGAAGACAACACAATCGGCGGTTCGACGACCCAAGGTGTAACTTAACCTTTTCACTCGTGCTGTAAAAACTCATACTACTCTCATTCCCGGTAGTTTTCCTTCCAAAACGTGAGTGCAGTTCTGAAAGGGTTGCGGTATATATCACCCACCTGCAGCAGTATTGGAGAGCTAACAACACGCCAACTTTCACATTTTTGTTTGTTTGTTTGTTTGTTTGTCGTGGTCAAACTGATTAAAAAAGCAGTGCTTTCGTGGTGGGGAACTCTGTCGTGCAAAGAAAAGCACCACGCTTCGCACGAACCGTACCGTACCTTGCCTTACCTCACTTTACAATACTGCACCGTGCCGTACCATGTCCACCCTTAGCATATCGAACCGCGCCGTACCGCATCGTACAGAGGGGAAGAACAGATACATCCACACCTACAAATGGCTACAATGCGTCACCAAATAAGCGATGCCAGAGCCCCCAATCGTGGCAGCAAGCGACGGCATGCGCAGAAGGTATATCTGCACCAGAAAAAAACTGGAAGAGGCTAAGGGACAATATTTACGTAAAGTTCATATATGCTCAGGGCCTTTGCCATTGAATAACTTTCCCCCCTGGTTTTCGTCTTTTTTACAGAAAAGAAGAAGAAACAGATGAAAAAAGGAAACAGTTCCCAACTCAGGAAATTTCACAGCGGGCAATTGATCAGGAACGCACAGACTTTCGCCAAAAATTAGGAACAAAAATCAGGAAAATCAGCAAATACAACCCCCCGGAAAATAACAGGAATATTTTTGCAAAGCATTTTTCGACAATACCCGCCGTTTTACACATAATATATACCAGGGTATATAGTAGTATGTATACCTGGGGTACCGATCTAAACGGAAATATAAGCACCGTTGGGATGTAAATGCGAAGACCACACGGGCCTTCCATTTTCGGTCCATCCAGATGCGCACCTGCTACTATCAGGAGGCAAGGGCTTCGCTTCGCGTGGGCGGGCACGGACAACCTCAGCCAAAGGTAGCTCTTGCTTTCGGCGCTTCGGGTTGCGCTCGCCCGTCGGCTGTGCGGTCCCGGCACACGAACGCCCCGGGCGCTTCCTACGGCGGCCGCTTTCATCGTCAAAACCCACGGCATCCTCCTGCAAGGAAAAACACACAGTTGAGTCCGAACGTGAGCTACAACAAATCGACAGATAACTCGTAGCACGCGCGATCGAATAAGACACTACCACGCGCAGCTTGCATAGTTGAGTTTCGTTTCGACGAAAACCCTTGATTTCACAGGGTGAAGTGGTGTTCCAAATACATTGGAAAAAAAACGTCAACACGGGTGGCGGGGAGAAAGGGGAGGCCACTTCATATGTTTTTTATCGGCGTGAGGAAAGGGCCAAAGTTAGGGTCATTCTCGATGAAATAAAACAAGGTGAAGATTCGCGACAAAAAAAAAAAAAAAAAGTCGAGATTTGTACATACTGTATTGTCAAATGAGCGTTAAGTCACCTCACCAAAAAAATAAAATCACGGATATTTTGTCACGACTGTCATGACATATCAATGTCTTTGTTATTTCTCAACGTTACGATTCGCGACAAAGTACCACGATTTCGCGAAAATATCACGTATTTTCTGTGTCATGACTCGTGACGTTCTGTTTTCGTTCGCTACGAACGAACCTACAACACGGTCACGGCCCGCCCAAAAGGATGCGAGCGGAGACAAAATGAAGGCCAAGCAAAAATGTGTGCGCATAGGAAACAACTTTGGCTTGCCGCCAGGCTGAGAGCACGCAATGTGAGCAAGTACTAGAATTTTTCAAACCGCCTACCCCCGGTACATGTACATGTCCACTATGAAAGTAAGCGTTGGCGGAGGACTGGTGCTGTGGTGGGGGGGGGGGGGGGGTGACATTGTTATGCATGGCCGTAGTCGTATGACCATAGAGCCCCGCACCCCTACAACGCCGGGACGGAGGGGGGGGTATGGTGCCGATACTTTCACTGCCGTGTTTACGCCACTCGGGCGGGTGGCTCCGTACCTTAATCAAAAGTGGACCCAAAAAAATATGTATGTTGGCGCAGAAGAACAAACAACCCCATGTCGTGCAGTGCTTATCCCGAGAACAAAAAAAAGGCAAACAAAAAAAGTTGAACGCTACAGGCAGCAAAGAGATAGGGTAGTCAGTCACCCGGCCCAGTGACTCTGAGCGGCTGAAAATCAAGAACCTAAAAAGTGACCTCCGTGCGGTACGCGGCACCAGTCGGAGGTTGAACCGGAGGCTAAGCTCGGCACCCTACGACGAAAGGTGCGCGAGACAGACACACGAGCAAGTGGAGACACCGAACGGGCGTCGGCAAAAAAAAAACAAGAAAAGGGAATCACGTACCGCGTGGGCGGGAGCGGTTTCCTTCTGTGCCCGCAGGGATCTCCGGACAGCGACGACCGGTTTCGAAGCCTGCACCTGCTTCACGACCTTCTTCTCCACTGCGACCTTCGGGAGGCGACGGCATGGGGGAGAAAGCGGGGCAGGGTTTTCTTGACGCATGCTACGACAGGAGTGTGGTTACTTTAGCCTTCTGGGGCTACTGGCTTGAGGAGCTCAATTACTAACGCATGAGCCGACTTTTGAGCGAAACTAAAAAAGTGCAACCCGATGGCCTAGGTATACATGGACTTGGAATAGCACGAAAAAAAAAAGAAAGACATTTGTTCGTTTGGTCTCTTTAAATGGCGTACCGGTTGGTACCATTGTCTATGGTGGATTACGTGACTCTTGACATCTGAGGTTTGTAAGTGGTGGCGCACGAGTCTCACGTCTTCTCTTCCCCCGACCCTACCCTGTGCGAGGCCAATAGTACATGGGCCTGAAACATCCATCCATATACTGCCATGCAGTCTGGGCTACCGTTGCCTGAGGCTACGAACAGTGTTCCCAGTAATAGTGGTTAAGTTTCCCGGTTGTCACCCTTTTGGGGCCTTCAGAGAGGAAAAATCGACGATAAAAAATGAACACTACGGCAACGGCCACCGCGTGACTGAGGGCATGGGTCCGGGTACATTGCAACGACTCGTGCGTGAGGCACGGGCGCAGCATGATCCCACTCGTACTGCTGCTGGGGCGCCGACGCTGCTCGTAGACGGCGGATAACACCAAAGTTATACCAACCATTGTTTTGATCGCTATGTTTCGGGGTCCAAAATGGGGTTAGGGAGCTCCGGCAGTCGGAAATGTTTCCACCGAAAAAAATACATTACCTACCCCTCTTGCAGCACGCGTCTCCTTATAGTCGCGCGCCCTCAGCACCAACTTTGATGTGTGTGTGAACCTGTGCGTGTAAGAAGTAACACATGAACCCCCCACCATCGAATATGTGCACCTATTATGTCTGGGGGAGGGGGTCCGTCATCACAAAGAATGCACCTCACAGACTATAAAACATACTTCAGCTGTTGGGGTCGGTGGGTGGGTGGCTGGGTTGGTGGGTGGGTGGGTGGCTTCACCTGCTTGCGCTGTACCAGCCCGAGCTCCAGCAGTTTGCGTTGATTTCGCTCAATTGTGCGCCGCCGCTGCCCGGGAGGGTAAGGCGAGGATGCGCGGGGAAGGCGGTTGTCGGGGGGGGGGGTTATCGGGGAGGTTGCGGAAAAAAACTGAAGGCAATCGAGCGAACCACACGAAAAAAAATGGTGCAGGCTTGCTCGGCTCTCTCCATTGAACTCGACCATTCACCAGGAGTACGCAAGTAGACCGTTCGAGTTTCATCTAATGACTTCACGGTTCGATTTTCGGGGCTTTTCGGGAAGGCTGGTGACGCGAGAACGGTTGACCGATTTTCAAGGGCAGCCCCACAAACAGCGGCCCGTGTGCGCCATCATGAGGTAGAGCGCATGCGGCGGGGGTGAGTCTAGTGAGGACAAGGGGGGTGGGACCATGGATAATCCAGGCGTCACGTAGGCGCACTGCCGTCGGTGTAAAATGAACGTCGCAAGTGCAGCGCGATCGGCACACTCCGGTTTGAGAAGGAACACCGATTTATGTGCGTGAAGCAGGTATGCACAAGATACAAGTACTCCTGTGGCAAGCGCTCCTGATCTCTGGTTCGCCGCTCCTCATCCGATCTGCACAAACTACTATTCACGGGGGGGAAGATAGTCGTCATAACTAAATATGGTGTTTCAAACATAGAGAAGGAGAAGTACATGTTTTCTTCGTCAATCGTGGGTTTTGATAGCTATGCCCCCCCCTCCCGTGATACGAATATTACTTCCCGTTACACTTTTTCTGATGGGGAATCCAGAGGAGAAAGTGTCGAAAACAACTATAAGTGCACTTCGTAGCGGTCCCTCTATAATGCCGGTTAAGCCGCTTGGCACAAATGGGGATACAGTAACCAGTGTGGCGGCGTGCGGGATAATGCCGGTGCCCGCTGTAGTGCAGTTGTGTTGGCCTGCCGCATGCCGGCAATACAGGGGGACCACTAATTGTATCAGCATTGACCTCACAAAGCACACCCCGGGCCGCCTAGAAGAGACGACCGAAGTGCAAAACGTAAAGAGATATACCACACACACTCGGGCGGCATGATTATGCTTGCGCTGTTGCACGCTCGCTCGTCGTCAAAGGTTGGTAACACCGCACTTCTCCTCGCCTTTTTAGGTCGCTATGCCTGGGTCCCAGATGGGTTAACCTGGTAGTGTTGACCCTCCCGTCTCCACCAGGCCTTCAGGATGCCGCGCCGTCCCGGGACCTATAGCACGAGATGCGAAATCTCTCCATGGGCATCTTCGGTACGTGCCGAGACGGCGAACGAGTCTAAAGCTTGGCGGTGTTGTGATCGCGTGTCGCATTTCTATGTATCATTCCCCTTCTCTTGCCCTTGGCCCTCCGTACGGGAATCATTTCTTTTACCAGGTAGTGTAGTAGGAATAAATAGCCCCTTCAGCAAGCGCCCAACTACCTCTACTCGTATGTACAACAACGAACGACAGGCTCTTCTCGAAAAGGTTCCCGATCTAAACCTTCTCCTTTGAAGGAACCGTACGTGGTGTACCTGGGAGAAAACATCCCGTACACCATGGCGTCCCTTATTTGGTTTGGCCTGATGTAATGGACACAGATCCCTCGAAGAGGCCCCGGCCGTTTTTTAGGGACCAAACGTGCTTTACAAAGGGCCTATACGGCGGCATGCGGAATAGGGGACGCATGGGCGGCACAAGGGTGGGTTCCTCTGCTGGCTGTAGATCTATGGTTCGCTGTGATTGTCAGGCAACCGACAGCACGAACACTCCACCTGACGGCTCGGGTCGACTCGATCGTTTGGGCAAGATTCTTGGAAGATCCTTACTCCGTCGCCCGAAGCATTCCACCCCCTCTGGAACACACAATGGCGAGTGTCTACATCGACGATCGCTACTTGTACTCTTTCAAGTAGCTTGCATACTGTACCACGAGGCACTACGGTGATATACATGTACCGCTGTACCGTTCTGCTGTACCTACCGCACTGCGCTACCCCCACGCCCTAATCCAAGCTTTCGCAGAGAGTATACCAGGTAAACCGAAATAGTTCCATTATGTCGGGTAGTATCGTACTTTCTCTATTGTCAGATACCACTTTTCTCAAAGATACCACTCAACCGCACCGCAGGAAACCACCCCAGGCGATCAAACAAGAAATAGTTGAAAAAAAACGCTATAAATAGATACCCCCCCCCTCCTGTGCGTTAGATACCACGCCACCACAGGAAACAACTCCCGGCGATAAATATGCAAAAGTTTATAAACGGATGTTGAGTTCACCGCGGGGCCGATACCCCCCCGGCCCCTTCCCCAGAGCGCTATAGGCCTTTCATACAAAATCAAACACAAAAATACCCAGGGTCCACACAAAATCAGCACAAAGGTGGGCGAAGGCACCGCGCATGGAGAACAGCTTTGAAGAGAGGCAGACTCCTTCGGCACGGGCGGCCCATCACCATGGGCAGAACGCGCCTGCGTGACCCCGGCACCGCCTGCTGCCCCGACACCACCTACTAACGCGCCTCAAGCCACGAACGGAGCCACGGGCGCCTATGTTTCACCCGTCTCCAAACCAGCACGAATGGTACAATCTCCGAGCTTCAAGCGGGAGACGTTATCATCGTCGAGATCCTAGAACAATATGTGTGAGCACAATAGAAGCTCTTTCCAGATCTACAGTACTGCAGTCATGTCCAAACAATACGGGTGTTCTGCACACGTTGCTATCACCCCCCCCTAGGTACCTGCCTGGGAGTGTCCAAATGTGTACCCATTATCCCAGCGTGCTGTATCAACCGATTTAGCATCTCCCTCTCTGCTACCTCGGTGGGTATGCCGAATTTACCAAATATTCCCTATTGGTAAACCTCGAAAAAAACATGCTCTTTATCACCGGGGTTCGTCAGATACGAAGTACCACCCCGCCGCGGGATACCACCCAGGGTGGGAAAAGGCCACACTTGAAAAATCATCACCCGGAGTGGTTGCTTAGGCCAAAATCCGGCATGCAAAGGGTCCGGCTGCATGGAGCACTACGGCCTCGTACATTTACAAAAACTAAAAAACACATCACCTGTAACATCGAGGACTTCGTCGAAACTCATCTTGCAAGCTGCGTGTGATACCTCGATCGCGCGTACTACGGGTTATACATTACAGAATGAACGATATATATATTATACTACTGTACACGCTCCAATGATGAAATCATATGTTGAAGGTCAAGAACATCCTCACGCCTGCCTGCTTGCTTGGCTAAGTTGCGTTTGCGAGAAGAAATGCCATCTTGGCCATTTGGATCCCCTCAGTAGCACGTTCAATACCGCACGCCTCTGCCATCTCTTCTAGAAACCCTATCTGCTCTGAAACGTCGGAATACTTCGGGGGCGCACGAAATCTTCCAGCCGTCTTGACGCCCCCAGCTGCCATTTGGAGACGAGCGCTCCGCAGACCGTGTCGGCTCATAAAGTTTCGGCACCACTTTATCCCGCCCTCGAAGAGCTGCACCCGAGCTTTCGTCTCGTTCGACAGGAAGTCCGTCGCGAGCAGATCGGCCTTGGATTTGGCGCCGAACTGTTGGATCATCGTTCGGCTTACGGCAAGGCCCTTGTCCTTGGCCTCCTTCAAGAGGAGCTCCACGCGACTCTCGATCTGCATGACATACGAAGGAAGCAACGAAGACGCGAAAAACGGGGCAAAATATCGTCTCGCCAAGACGTGGCAAAATATACAGTAAAAAAATGAGCGGTTTGCTGGTTGCAGAAGCGCAGCAATATGGCCGCGTTCAGCCATGACTGAAATGTCGGGTCAGTGGTAGTACCGCATTATTTACCCGTGCACGCTATATGTGTGCACTATTAATAATTCAGAACATCTATCACACGAACGAGCGGACAGGGTCCCAGCAGCAGCACACGCACAGGAACGTTTCACTAAGGGCGTCGCCAGCACTGCTGTCTGCTGTTGTTCCGCAGTGTTATTTATCTACTGGTGCTGCTGTGTACACATATAATACCTGGTGCGAAGCTTTAGCAGCGCACACATTGTCCTGCTTACTCTTTACGGCACGGCGGTACTCATGTCGTAATAGCCTAAAGCTCTCGTAGACCTAGAATTCTACCATATCCACAATGTATACTACAGTAGTATATACGTTGCAGGGTACGTGATACAGCTGTGCAGAACATACGTGCCGGTGCTACTACAGGAGTACAGCTCAGTACAGTAGCAATAAGGGCGGGGGGGTTGTGTTTTCCCCCGACCCCGTTTTTTATTTTGCGACCAAAAATGGCTTCGGTCACAAAAATGAAATTCCATGCCGCCAGAGGCCGGGGTCAATGAGATGCCGGTGTATTGAGAATGCTTGCTGAACTTCAGCTCAAAATCGCACTGGATGCTACCACATCACACAAGTGATACTCGAGCCGAGAAGGTGATCTCTGGTGATCTTTCTTGCCTCACACACACCAGGGCTTGAGCCGAGAAGGCGATCTCCGGTGATCTTGCCCCGCCGCACCATGGGCAGCAGTGGAAAAGTACGAGTGTGATCAGCGCCCCACAGTAGTGTATGACTGCTGTGGACATTGTGTGCTTTTTGGTGGTCTGTCTGAAAACGTTTGGCCATCGCCTAGAATCGTCTTCAACGCGCCAGCTCTATTCTCGAGAAGTCAGTGCGCTCAGCAAGTGAGGTACCACCGAAGTATGTCATCACGTAGGCTCATCGACATCATGGAGATCGCGCGGTCTGCGTGCCTACACGAGCTTGTGGCGGTAACCATTGTTTGTTGAGTGGCGTTTCGAAGAAAGTCTAGACGTAGCCTTGGAGAATGCCACACAAACTAAATCTCACGGCAGCCTCCACGCCATGGAATTGAGCCTGCAGATCTCTGCGACATCGCCCGCGCTCAGATATGTGGTGGGTGGGAGGGGCGTGGTGCTGAAACCGGTGCCATGCATGCAGTGGTTCTAAAAGCTGATATCGGTGGTCGAATTTTGGTTGGGCGTGTGACGAGGGAAGTCACATTTTCCCCTCGTTATTTCACATTGATGCCCCTTCTTTGCGCCGGCGCCATCCCGAGTGTGTAACTCTTAGGAACCTGGCTCCCAGGAAAAGATTGCCTGGAGTCTTGAATAATCACGTTGGATGGTTCGGTGCTGTGTCACCTGACGAACGCATCGGCTTTCTCAGCTTTCCGTTGAACCCGATGTAAATGAGAAATGACCCAAAACGTTCCATTGACCACAGTTTGTACGTAAAATGAGGTACGACAACTCGTATGGACCACGTACCAAAGTCTTGTGTTGATAAGATATTTTATTTATTTCGTGGAATTGCTCTTTGTTTTGAATACGTTTATTCGCAGCAATATTGACAGATCATTTCATAAACCAAAACAAAAAATAACCATGGCACCACGTTCTACGATGCAAGATGCAAATTCCTTCACCATAACCCCCCGCTCTCTAACGTATTAACATTAAAACGGCACACTGAGGATGTTTGTTGCTAGTTGACGATATAGGGCCATTCTAAAAGCGAAAACACACCTTATACCGGAAGCGCTTATGGGCCAAGGCACCGTTCTACGGTGATCTGGTCACAAACATTACGTCTTAATTCAGGGTTAGGGTTAGCAGGTTGATTTTCGCCATTTTGCGGACTAGGGCTCACCCTTTCAAGGTGTACAGCATGCTGACCGATACGACCATCAGACGCGGGCAACATCAGCCCCGCCTTTTTTTAAACTAAATCAAGACAACAGCATATACCTCACGGAGCGGCAACATACAACCCACAGAGCATGTCGGGGTCCTTTGCCCCCCTTCTCCCCCCCCCACCCCCTAGTTTATATAGGTTGGGTTGGCGTCGGTTGGCAACGACACTGTAAAACATGCCGCTCACTACGTGAGCTAGACAACCAGGGTACCGTTTTTTGTTTTTTTTTTGCGGCCGCCCACAGCTGGTTGTCGAGTTAGATCGTTTGCGCGAGGTGAACAACCTTTACTCCGCACAAGTGGAAATGATCGTATCACGTAGTGTTCAAGGTAAGGCACCCAAGAGGCAGCTACATAGTACTCCCATTGCTGTCTGGAATTGCCTACACCGGAAATTAAATCAACTCATTGAAGCTGTCATCCATATGCAAGTCCGCCTCACAAGCGGTTCTTAGTAGGATGCAGCTCACCCTTCATGCGACTCGCCAGACACCTCACGGCGCTTCGCGCTTGGTGCAAGCAATGTCTGCCTGGTCGGTGAAATCCGACATGCTCCGTCCCGGCATTGTAGGGATGCGAGGGTCTATGGTCATACGACTACGGCCATGCATGAGATCGAGTACATATCTCCTATCGAGTACACCCCCCCCCAGACATGCTCCGTTCCGGCATTGTAGGGATGCGAGGGTCTATGGTCATACGACTACGGCCATGCATGAGATCGAGTGCATATCTCCTATTGAGTACACCCCCCCCCTCCCCCACAGCTACCGTACGTACGAGAATCAAGATAGCACAGCCCCCCGGACGAATTTGAAAGCTGGTTCTCTCGATAACGGGGAGACTGCAAACGCCGAGCGACCTGTCCTTGGAAATATCTCGACGAAAAGTTCCCGAAGCCGCCATTTTTTGTTGGGTGCGCCCCCCTCAAGGAATGGTTTTCGAGAAAAACCGGTTCTGAAATTAATCCACGGGGGGTGTTATCTTGCGTGTTATACGGCACGCGTACATATCTACTCTTACGAGGGACCATAGTAAATAGGACCAAGTATTGTTAGGAAAAATAGCGAAATATATAGATTTTTGTATGTACCGTAGGTCCTATTTAATATGGCCCCTTGTAATAACCCACGGGGCAGCTCGCGCAGTCGGAACACGCTGCACGCCAAGAATGTACGAACGTATGCACGAGTGTGCAATTTCTATGTAATACAAGGCGCTTCGCTACGCGGGCGGCCTACGCCGCCCGCTACGCTCGCTCAGGAAGGAAAAAAGTACATCAAATTATGCGAAGCGAACAGAGGCCCATGATTGAGTTTAGTGTTTTCAAGGATCGTAATTGCAAACCGGCGACTTGATAATGCCAAGAGTCCCGCCGCCATGCTTCAGAAAAAAACAGCTCCGACGTCAGCTGGATGCCACATATACGCTTCGCGTCGCGGATGTCGTACGTACGTACATACACCCCAGGTAGGG
This sequence comes from Nereocystis luetkeana, assembly GCA_031213475.1. Lineage (NCBI taxonomy): Eukaryota > Phaeophyceae > Laminariales > Laminariaceae > Nereocystis > Nereocystis luetkeana. Next base: position 4,168,383 of record JARUPZ010000020.1, read on the forward strand.
TACTGCTGTCTGTACTCATTTTCTTCTTTCGATATGCTCTATGTCTGTACTGTATGTACGAAGAAAGCGAAAGCACAGCACGGCACAGCAGTAGAAACAATGAAAATGAAACCGAAAACTCGGAAAGGGAAAAAAATCCCCGTCCCCTCTCGTGTAATATTTTTCTGCCTGATTGGAACACCTTACACCCGGTCGAAAAGAAGAAAAGAAAAAAATCGCACAGAAGAGCTTCTCTCTCAGCCTCGTACGCCGCCCGCCCCTCTCGCGACCAACTCGCTACCGATTCGGTCCGGGTAAAGCTTTTATCACTCTCTGCCACAATCAGCCCCGTCACCCGCCCCGCGTGAAGCCCGGTGCTCACCGTGGCCGTCGTTCGCCAGCTCGATAACGTTGGTGTTCAAACTGCACACCTCCCTCTTTCAACTTTAGCGTGGTCGCAAAAATAAGCACCGCTTGAATATTATCTTGCCCTCCCGAACGACCTTTATACACTCGTACATACTCTATCAACAATCATAAATCGAAGCCAGACAAAGCCCGTTCATGCATCCCTCGTGTCTCGAGGCACACGCGACGCCTAGGCACGAAAGCGGCGACCGCGCTCCTTGCAACCCCCCCTCTACCCGCCAGCACCCGCTCACACCCGCGACGGTGCCGGGTCCTCCCGCGATGCCGTGCTCGGAGAACACGCACGTACACAAAACGAAAGAAGAAAGAAGGAAGAAATGACCGAGAAAACAAAGAACTGCTGGGAAGGTCCGGCAAGTAATGAAAGGAGGCGGTTTGGAAGTGGGAGCTCCGAGAGGCCAGGGATGCACCAACCGAGCACGCTCAGGGGTTGTGATCTAAGTATGTAGTTCTATGTACGCGAGAAAAAGTGAAAGCGAATACTTGAAAAAAGTGTTGCGTCCCTCTTTTTGCGAAAATATACCTCGAGAATCTTCCCCTATTACTGTACCAGTATACAGTACGAAACTTATTTCAAGAAAAACAAAACAAGACGAAAAAAAAGCTGGCCCAGCCTGGATTTCTTATTGGACAATGGGTGCGTTCTGCACGAACTTTACTTTTAATGACTGCCCGAATTTAATGTGTTCCCGTAAAAACCTCAGCCTGTCTTTCTTACAAGACTGCTATTAATAGACTATGTATGTACCTGGTACATGTTTATGCTCTCCTCCCAAGGAGGGAGGGAGGGAGGGAGGGAGGAGGGAGGAGGGGCCAAGCACAGCACGTCTTCTCCCTCCGGCGACCGGCCGCGCCGAGTTCGTTGGACCCGCCGTCTAGTCAGTGTTCAAGATGCCCACACCAAGCCCCATCGACACAGCTAGGTGGCCCAAACCCAGTTGTCTCCAATAGTTATCTGTTTTTATGGCGCTGCTCGGAGCGACGCAAGCTGTTGTCTGGTTTAATTCTAGTGTTGACGGGGTTGACGTTGCCCGGGCCTGGTGGTATCGGTCGGCGTTCTGTATGTCATCCTCGGCCATCGGTCGCGCCGAGTTTCCTTGGACCCGCCGTCCACACAGGCTTTTAGGGTACTCGCAGCAACCCACACCGGCGCATGTATCATAGATGGCCCACCCCAATACAATATTTTGATCTCTGACAATTATCTTGCCCGTATGATACCTGGTACCTGGTATGTTGCTATGGTGTTGCGTCGTGGGACGTAGTCTGTTATTCGGTACGGCTGAAACGTTGACTTGATTGACGTTGCCCCGGACTGATATACAGGCATGTTCGTCGGCGTTCTGTAGGCCATACAACAGTGAAGCCTACAGTAGGCCATAAAACGATGAAAACCAACTTGAGTGTATCGTAGGGCTTCTTGCCAGATCATGGTGCAGCGTTGCTTTGGCCAAGGAGTGCTGCCGGCATAAGTTGTTTTCTGTGAAGAATTGGCCTTATATCGTCTATTGACACAGTACAGTAACACGTTCGGTATAGCATTTTCTGGTTTATGCTCTAATAATAGTTTTTTTTAAGAAAGCGAGTTTCTAATTATGACGACGCTAAAAAAAAATAGGGCCCGGTTTCCAAATGCCTGAAGCCTGAAGCCCCCCCCCGTAGCGGGTCTCAAAAATATGGTGCGGCATTCACCAACAACATTTTTTTTTGTCCTCGGGTTGTCCCGAAAACTCGTCCGCGGACCATCAGCAGCAGTTCATGGGTGTCTCCTCAACTCAGACAGAGAGCACAGCGGGCCCACCCACACAGCACCACGCGGCAGGACAGCCGCCGCCGAGGCCGTGCGCACCCAGTGTCTCGGATGGGAACGGCTCACTGGGCAATACCTGTTTTGCTCTGCTGGTCTCTCGTGAGCTTCCTGAAGTGCGATCACTTTCACGGCAACAACTCGCTTTCTACCTGCGAACTAACTTTACATTTGGGGTTCTCCGTAGGAACGCTACTGCTGCTGTACGAGTATAAGCAGGGGAGGTTTTCGGAGGTGCAGCGGGTCGAGAACGGTACAACAGCTGCACACCGGAGCGCAGGACGGCTAATAGGGGTGTAATGGGGTGTGAGTGGTGGCGGGAAGGTCAACGGTGGCTGGTGGGGTGGGGTATGATCAGCGTGCTCGAGCACTGTACCTCGTACGTACAGCAGTAGCTGTTGCATGTTCTTTTCGTACCCAGTACGCTGCCCGAGTTCCTCGTATAGCGACAGCTTTACTACTTCTGTGTCTTAGCATATGGCCAGGTGTAAGCAGTACCTTCTGTACAATATCGTACGTACATGTGCAGCCGATGGCAGCAAACAGCAGTGGGTACACTATAGCAGCAGCAGTGCGTGCTGCTGCTACGACGAGTTCTGAATCTTAACCTTTGGTTGAATCGACGCCGCTGCTGCCTACCTGTGCGAGCTCTGAATTTCAAAGTTTTCTGCTTGAGCCGATGGCAACGAAGCGAAGTCGGTCCTAACCACGCGCACCATACTGGTATATGCATACCATTTCCGAACAAAGCATAACGCACAGCACGTACCCAGTACGCTGCCCGAGTTCCTCGTATAGCGACAGCTTTACTACTTCTGTGTCTTAGCATATGGCCAGGTGTAAGCAGTACCTTCTGTACAATATCGTACGTACACGTGCAGCCGATGGCAGCAAACAGCAGTGGGTACACTATAGCAGCAGCAGTGCGTGCTGCTGCTACGACGAGTTCTGAATCTTAACCTTTGGTTGAATCGACGCCGCTGCTGCCTACCTGTGCGAGCTCTGAATTTCAAAGTTTTCTGCTTGAGCCGATGGCAACGAAGCGAAGTCGGTCCTAACCACGCGCACCATACTGGTATATGCATACCATTTCCGAACAAAGCATAACGCACAGCACACACCTCAGGATGCTGAGGCCTCCGCGACGCCTTCGCATTCACCAGGTCCGGGGAAGATCCGGCATCCTCGAGTTGCTTCCTGATCATCTGCCGGTGGTGCACGATGTTCTTGACCGTCTTCTCAGAACAACCAAACTGTTCAGCAATTTCATTGTACGTGACCTTGTCGGAAACGAGGTCGAGTACTTCTCCCTTCTGCTTGAACGACAGCCTCACCCGGGACTTCGCTGGGTCTTTCTTCTTCTTCTTCTGCGTGACGCCCTCTTCCGAGTTGCTACTCGCCTTGCGCTTACCATTCCCGGAAGGACGTCCAGCAGCGGTGCCGTAGTTATACTCGTAGCAAATAGGGCACATGCGGTGCATCTCAGAATCACCCTCATCAGGGATTTGTTGGCCGCACACACCATGCAGTGCTCCTTCGCATCCTCCGTAGCACAAATGACCGGTGGGTTGGCCAAGTGCTGGGGTATTGGCGGGGATTTGACATTCTAATGCCGCAGCGCAAGGCATGGTGGTGTGTGGTAAAAAATGCAGTGCAGGTACTCGTCCTTGTCGCGTATTCGGGCGGGGGGCATTCTTCTGTTTTCTAGCCGTCGACGTGGCGTTTCTCCAGCGGGAGACAGAGTTTTTTTGGCCCCCTTTAAGGGACCTGAGGTCCCTTTATGGGCGTTTCGGCCCAGTATAAAGGACGAATGACTGCAGGAATTCAAATTTTGAGCTTGGCACATGCACCGAAATACACAGGAGTATCGCCCACGATGGCTCTCCTGCGCAGCAGTCAGCATACCATCGTACATCACTCACCTCCTTCTCGTACTCGGACAAGTCGTTCATTGAACCCCACAGTTTGCTCCCAGGCTGATTAGTATCTGGTTGGCGGAGAGGCTGTGCGCGGCAGAGCTCGCGCCAGGGAGCGGGAAATCAAGCGACGATCCGCTTTTCCCCTCGACTTTTCAAAAAGCTTGTTGAAGGTGTCTGCCGTGCACTCTGCTTATGGCAGTGCAAGAGGTCTATCAAAAGGGAGGGCGGGGGTACCGATCAGTTCAGTAGAGGATGTCACCAAAAATGCCCAGAGCACTCGCAAGATCGGATGCCTCATTCGCTGTGCAGTGAGTGCGCTGCTGTCACACCCACAGACACGAACACGATCTTCTCGATCCTCGAAAATCGGGTTTCAGTGAAAAATATTAGCGTATCAATCACGGGGGTAGGGGGCTGTCGCTAGAACCCAGAGAGGTGCTGTGGTGTGTCTCCCTTGCTCCCGTAATACAGCCTGGGTCGAGCTCCAATGAGCGATCCAAAGGAGACCACGCGAAAACCGGAGAACGATCATTTACCGCCGTCGATTCCCCCAGTTTTGCAATCCCATCTGAGGCTTGAAGACAGTGCTCCCCGCGAGATCGTCCACACTCCCACGAAGGAAGCCTGTGCAGGTGCGATTTACATTTGAGCACCCGCACAAGAAGACGCCTTTCTCAGTTCAGCTCCCGGGTCGTCCCGGGCCGACGCGAGCGTTCATGCACGATGTGCACCACTAGCAGTTTCGGTTTTCCGTAGCCACCTGTCGGCAGCACTCCGCCGGTTGCTGCTATTGAGTGCACGGACAGAACGCTGCAGGGTTTGCCTCTTCTGTACCTGGTAGATCGCATATTTCTTGGAAAGTGGCGGTTGATGTGTACGTCAAGTCATCAAAACTACAAGTATCCTGCTATTCAGTCTACAGAGTAGCCTTAAACGACGCAGTAGGAGAGTACGTGTCATATGAGTACTCGTAGCTTGCATTTAAAAATACGTACCAGGTACGATATATAGATTGCGGGAGACGGTAACAGGGCGGAGGCACGACTTCTCGTTTGTGACGACGGGCCCCAGTCTGCCGTTGTTTCTCCCAAAACCGGTTTGCATCACTTACTTTCTGCTTTATCACATTGCTGCAAATCCCAATCGCTAGCAGAAACGGACCCTACTGTAGGATACGTCCAAGGTCCTCGTACTCTGTAGCCCCGCCCTACAAGAACGATGGGAATGAGGAGCGTAAGAGACTCCGAAGTGGCCAGACTCCCATCTTATAAGCTACTGCGTTGGTCGTTCTTCTTTTTTACTCGAGGTCCAGCAACACTGTCTTGGGATCCTATTCGCTGTTGAGTGATGCGCGTCAGCGAAGAGCTTGTATGGTGGCTGGGTGGGTACGGGTGGGTGGATGTGGGTTGGGCGTGGGCTGGTTGGTCCCACCACCAAGAACCTCACTCGCCTACCAGGTATAGCATTTCATTGGTGAGCGATGCGCGTCAGCGAAAGTATGTATATACATATATACCATGGTATATTTAGTGGGTGGACTGCTATTAATAATACGTACCGTACCTGGGTACAAGGTTCCCTTTCGGGATGTGGGTGGCATGAAATCCGGGGGGTGTCGCAAGTTGAAAAGGGAGACGCAGGTAAAACCCCTGCACCTCTTTTTTGAGTAAAAATGATCTCGGAGGAAACTGAGTCATGGGCTACTGATCTATTGCTAAAAGCGAAGAGAAGTAGTCCTGTCTTCGACGCTCTCGCATGTCTTGGCGCATACCTGGTAGAAGACATGGACTACTGTATTGCTTAAAGAAAAGCGTAGCACCGAAATTGAAGGGGTGTGCACCATCCAGGTATTTATCGCCTGGGTGGGATCTGTATCATCGATATAGGATAGGTGATCCTTGATGATCTGAACACCTCTACTGGGTGGGGTCTGTACGATCTGCATGAACCTAACCCTAACCCTAATCGAACAAACGTGTGCCGTCATTAACTAGCTTTGCGTGGGTGGGTCCGCATGATCCGAACGATCTGTACGATCTGCAGGGTCTGTATATTGTAGATGTATCACTCTTTTCTTTGGCGGTGAGATCTGCTTGGTCTTTATTATTGCACTTGCGTGCCGGGTGGAATGCTTTGAATGCCATGTGTGCATGATGTGGAGGATCTGCATGATCGATTATCTACACACTCCAACTTGTAGTTTGCCTGGAGAGACAGGTATGTTCCGTATCAGTTCCACTTGTATGGCAGGTGGGATCTGGTTGATCTCAATGACATGCTAATGTTTAACCGGGAGGGGATCTGTCTGATTACAATTTTCCTAGATGTGTACCTGAGTAGAATGTGTGTGAGCTGTACAATCAGTACAGTTTGACCGGGATGGGATCTGTCCGATCTGCCGATCTGTACATCTTTAGCGAGATAGGTTTTGTACGATCTGCATGATCTGCACATAACATGTTTATCGGTGGGTGTCATTGATCTGCAGGATCTGTATGATCTACCTGAGTGGAATCTGTGTAATCTGAATGGTCTGTACATATTAACCAGGATACGGTCTGTACGATTTGGAGGATCTGTAAGATCTGCAGGATGTCTGTATGATCCGGAGGATCTGTAAAAGCTGGGCACTTCACACTTGTTTCAGCATGATTATTAATAGCAACAACAGGAGCAGCAAGATAAGCAACCGCGTGGCACGGGCAAAAATAAAATAAGAGCAGCAGCAAGAACAGCAACCTGTGCCAGCAACAGCAGTAGTATTAGCAGCTATACCGCGATTGCGTGTAGTAGCAGTAGCGGCAGCAACAACAGGAGTGTTAGCAGAATATTAAGCAAACCGCGTGGCATGGGCACATTGTACAAAAGGCAGTAAACACTCGGCTACAATATAACACGCAACGCTCTACGTGGTACGAAGATCCGACAAAAGATTATTCGCACCGAGATACTTGAAAAAGCACTATAATACCATACGTCGTTCATTGTGTATCGCGGCATTGATGGTATGTATCGTTAGTGAGGGACGGGCCAAGGGCCGACGCGTTGGCGCCGGCCTCGAGGCCTGCGCCGGCACATAGTTTCTCACCGTCGACCGCCATTGTACTGCAAGGCCACAGCGTCGTTAGGGCATACAGCAGAACATGGTGTCTCGCAACGTGTATGGTATGTGTCGGTAGTGAGGTACGGGCCACCGGCCGACGCGTTGGCGACGTGGTGGATACAGCGTGTTCTCATGTCTTGTGGCCAAGCAGAGCACACGAGCACTCAGCAGCAGCAGCAGCAACATTCAGCAGCGCTCGAGCAACACTCGATTCGAGCAGCACGCGTACGCCTGTTGTTGCTGTTCTTGTACTGCTGCGTACTGCTCGAGCAGGACTCGAGCGCACGAGCATGAGTAGGTGTCAAGCCTAATGCACTGCAAAAAAAGACACGTCACCACGATCACTCGATTGCTCAAGCGCAACGAGCACGAGACAAACACGAGCACAGCGTGGCCAAGCAGTCACGGGCACACGAGCACTCAGCAGCAGCAGCAACAGCAGCAGCAGCACCCAGCGGCCCTGGAGCAACACTCGACTAGAGCAGCACTCGTACGCCTGCTGTTGCTGTTGTTTTGCTGCTGCGTACTGCTCGAGCATGAGCTCGACATTATTACACGCAACGCAATACGTGGTATTATTACAAATACCCGATAAATGGTGGATCGCACCGAGATACTAAAAGAACATGTACGTGGTGGACACAGCGTGTTGTCATGTCTTGCGGCCAAGCAGTCACGAGCACACAAGCACTCAGCAGCAGCAGCAGCAGCAGTACTCAGCAGCACTCGAGCAACACCCGATGCGAGCAGCACTCGTACGCCTGTTGTTGCTGTTCTTGCACTGCTGCGTACTGCTCGAGCAGGAGTCGAGCGCACGAGCATGAGCAGGTGTCAAGCCAATTGCACCGCAAAAAAAGGACCCGGGACCACGATCATTCGATTGCTCAAGCCCTACGAGCACGAGACAAACACGAGCACGGCGTGGCCAAGCAGTCACGGGCCCACGAGCACTCAGCAGCAGCAGTAGCAGTAGCAGCACCCAGCGGCCCTGGAGCAACACTCGACTCGAGCAGCACTCGTACGCCTGTTGTTGCAGTTGCGAACTCGAGCAGCACTGCTGTCTGCTGTAGTTGCAGTTGCAGCAAAAAGCGACAAAAACAAAATCTTTGCAGCTGAAAATACGAACATCCGGGTAGGAGTTTAAGCCTCTGGATGGCTTTTCGGAAGTGGGACCCCATCCCCTGAGTTGCTTGCTGGGTCACGTGACTTTGACCATCTAGAGAATGGGCCACGGAGACCGGCCCGAGCGAACGCTTGCACCGTACTGTCCACGCGGCCCCCCTGCGGGCCCCGCAGCAGGAAGCACGAGAAAAGACCCGCGGCCGAACGAGAAAATTGAACTATTCCGGAAAAAACGTCCATTTGGTGCAAAGTGATATTTGAGGGAAACTCGGAAATGAGACTTTCATAATACACACAACTACTACCGGTATGCCGTACGCCGAGCAGGGGGGCTGTTGATTATGCTCGGATTACAGCTGTGAACTATGGCTATTGTGTGATAGTCACAGCTCTCTATTCAGAGCATATTCAACAGCCCCCCTGCTCGATGCACGGCATAGTATAGCCATTCACATGTGAACAAGGCAAAAAACACGCGGGAAACCTTCTGACAACACACAAATATTCTAAGATCGGCACGCCCCATCGATCGCAGGGGTATTGCATTTTGTAATTAACACCGGAAAAACGCTATAATATTAACACTAGGTATAAGATGGGAAGAGCAACAGCAGTTCACACAAACAAGAGCTCTACCACATTACACTACGAATACGCAGGGAAGAATAACGTTTCTGGGCCCGCCCGTCCTCCTGCGGTTGGCGATACATATCTAGCAAGGCCGTCGTGAACCCGCCCCCGTACACAAACCATAGCGTGAACTTTGACTTAATCTTTAAGTTCCTACTTCACGCAATCTCAAGCGTTGCTTTATCGATGTGTCGCCCTTGCTTGGCGTGTCTGTCCGCTTCATCGAAACCTTCCTCTACTAGCATGGGAACGCTCGCTCCGTCCAGGGCAGTACTTCTCCGAGCATGGCGGGCGTCGCCCCATGCGTCACCGGACACAGTCTGTCCAGGGTCACCCCGGCGCTAGGTCGTGGCCGAGGGGGCCTGATGGGGGTGCCTGGGGCCCGCAAGAGCTGTCACCGATTCCGTCTGAGGGAAGCTATATGCCACTGGTGAGAGGGAGGCAATGAAGCCACCCGTCTTCTCGAGACTGCTGTATGTGCTATTCATACTGCTGCCTGCTGTTGGTGGATGTGTCATTCTCTTGTGTCTCGATGAACTCATCGAGACTGACGTGTTCGACGTTGTGTTCGTTGTGATAGAAGGCAGATAGATTACCCTCCCTTTGCTGCGACCCGAAGCAGCGGTACGATCAACCTTCCGGAAGAAGCACCTTACGTGACAGATTTTGGTACTAAAACCCTTATACCGCCGAAGCACAGGCTAGATGATCTACTGCTGTTGTAACACGTATTATGTAGTCCTGTTTTAACGAATCGGATAGTGATGTATCTACTATTATAATTGAACCGTAGGGGGTATCTTGCAGTGAAGGCGCGGAATGCCCCTTGCCCCGCCGACAGAATATCAGCACATGATACGCTTGAGTATTCATACAACCGGCATTCAACACACGGCATTGGACGCGCAAATGTAGCTCCCGTGTATGAGTATCAGGCTCTCGGTATGTCTCAGCCTGTCCGCCGCCTTCCGCGGTTCATCCGAGGAACAAGTGCAACCGTTTTGCGCAGCCGTGAATGAGAGCCCTGCCCCCGGGTAGCGTTCTTACGGGCCACCCTATCTGTCCGTTTTTAAGGGCTTAGTGGAACGTATCTGAGGGTTCTCGCTATACTTGCCGTATCGATCTCGGCCACCCTGTTGTATCTCTCATTGTTTTTTGTTACCTTCTTCCTCGGAGGAATTGCCAGGTCACGCAGTCCGCTCGCCATGGGTGTTCCCGAGAGGCGTGTGAAGCTATAACCTTCTAGCTCCAATCTCCGCGTTTGGCCGTGTGTAGGTGCCATCACCCACGGCGTCGCCGGGCAGGCGTTCTCCCATCAGGGGAGCGAATCCCTTCCCCGGTCAGAGGTCTTCGGTGGCGTTGGCGGAGGAGGGAGAGGCGGCGGGAGACGACGCAGCGCTGGCGGGCGTGGTTGCCGCAGAGATCGGGATTAATGGACTTGGGCGCGACGTGCTCAAGCCGTTCGAACCCATTCATCTGGCGGACGTGAGTCCTAAGAATGCTGCACTGGTGTATAGCTCCGTAAAAACTTTAGGTGGTATTGAGTCAGGTATCTTTGGGTGTATAGATGACAACATGTTTGATCTTATTTCCATGTTCGAAGCTCACTGACTTGCTTCAAACAAGTGTATTCAGCATTTCAGTCATCAAGCTAACTTCGAAACCGAGCAAAGTTCAACTGCATAAGTAGAGCGCAAGTAGCAGATGCGTTCCGACGCCCTCCTTGGACTCCGTTGCTTCATCGTCAAAACGATGCGCATGCGGGACAACGCGGTCAGCCGGAGAGACCGCGGTACCGTTCAACAAACGCTTGGGCTCTATAAGACTCTGAAAGATCTCGCACCTCTCTGCCCAGACCAACCAACCTTTTTGGAGTAACGTTCCTCAACCCCTTCGACATCGCTCTATTTTCTCTTGCCCACCACCACACCACCACGATGTACCGGTGATTTCAACAAGGGACGCTGCGGCAGCTGTAAGGCGTGTCTCTTCGCCGCAATAAACCAGCGGAGATCGGAAAAAGCAACGGTCAAGTATGTTTTGTCTTCAAGCGGCTCTGCTCACCCACATTTCCCCCGCTGTACGCACTCATCTCGCGATTTGTACGAAAACACCAATGCAGGAGGCGTTACCGCCGCCACCCCCCACCGCGCCGCTCGAAGCCCCATGGCGGGCGCCGCCACCTGGATTCGACTTGAGGACGCTGCGCCGGCAAGCATCCACACTGCGAGGCGAAGCGGCTGCGGCGTGTCGCGACGAACAGCAAGTCCGCCTGTCTAGCTTACAGCTGGCCGAGATATTGTCAGCGACGGTTCGAAACGGTCGTGACAATGCCGCGGCCGCGCGGGAAAGGCTGTGCTGCCTGCACGCGACGCTACGGCGCTTGAGGGCGGAAAGACGAAGTCATGGGGAGGCAGTTCGGGCGGCAGTTTCGTGGCAGGATTCCTTGGAAGGGCTCAGGTACTTCGATGTTGGAGGGGGTCACGGCGTGGTGTGGACCCTACAGGGAGGAAAGGAGTGATGCCGTTCCACACCTGATGGGTTGGTGTAAGTACCACTACGCAGGTGGCCGCCGCCCCCCCTCTTGCAAACTGCGAGCTCCAAACATTTCTTGCGGATACTTTTAACAATGTTGCAAACCACACAAAGTGTGCAACCTCTAAATTCGGCACGACTAATAGTGTGCTACATTGTTCACTACCTCCACAATTTTTTTTTTGTCCACATTATGTCAAGGGAGAGGTCCCGGCCACCTGTGTAGCTCGCTGTGGGGTTGAACGAAACCTACCAACTTAGTCTAGGCTGAACTTTGCAAGCTGCGTTCGTACGTAGGCTGCGCGAGTTCAGCAACGCCTGGAGTAATAATCAGGTCAGTGACTCCTTCGATAATGTCCGTGCGCAGGCAGCAATCGCACCCATTGCAGCTCAAGAAGGCAATGGTGCCGTCGCAATTCCGCGCGCATTTGCTGAGGAGCTCCCTTCCAATGTGACACCCCAGCGCGCGCTAATACCGACAACCGACAGGGAAAAGTTGGCTTCCACTGAGGAGCGGAGGCGGAGGGCGGAGTGGGCAGAGGCCGACGCGCGGCGCGCATTAGAGACCACCGTAGATGTCAACAGGTGAAGCTCGATATATTTTTTGGGGTGCAGCGATTCCCCTCCCGATATCTGATCCGCGCCACCCGCGCCATGTCGAAGCGGTGAAACAAATCGAGCAGGAGCTGGTGGAGCCCGTTGCGGGCGCGGTTGATGTCCGACTTATACGTGGAATAAAAACTGTCCTCGGAATGGTGATAGGCGGCGGTGCTCTCGTCGCCCCGCGCGGTCTTGGGTATCGAGCTTACCGTAGACTGACGTGTTATTGGCGGGTTCAAACGTTTTTGGCGACAATACCTCGCTATAAATCTACCGAAGTTTGTTGCGCCCCACGCTGCTGTTTTATGAGGGTACGCTAGTATAGCACCTTGCCGACGGCAACATGTTTTGTTTTTCTAGTATTTACGCAGGGTTTCTTTCACCCAGGTCTTTTTTCGCCCCGGCCTGCCCTAGAGAGTGTTCGCGTAGGTTGAATAAAAAAAATGCGCGAGGCAAGCCTGGTGAGCAATTCAATCTGACAGATAGACGTTAAAATTAAAATTGTTTGAGAGACCCCAGCTGAAACAGATGAATAGTAAGACCTTATCCCCCCCCCTTGACCTACCCAGGTTCCTGTCTTGGATTGCTCCATCGCGTTTTTGGTTTAGCTAGCATCCCCAACGTTCGTCGACTTGCTACATAGATACGGCTGTGCCACTCGCATCCGGCCTATTTATATTTTTGTCGAGGGGTATCTCGTTCTCCTCACTCATTCTGCTCCTCGCCCCACCAAGCTGTCTCACCTCGTAAAGAACGACAATAACTGAGCCTTAAGACCGAGTCGCCGCCCCACTCTGCAACGATCAGGGTGGCGGAGGAAGAAATTGTTCCCCTCGAGCACGCGCTTGAAGCGGCGCGACGGCGGGATGATGTAGCTGTCGCTATCGAGCTCCGGACGCAGCAGGAAGACCTCGCGGACGTTTTTCGTCTCCGCCGTTGCCACGGCGGTGACGGCGACGCCGGTGGTTCTGCGCTTGGTGCGTCAAGCCTGGTGGCGTGCAATGCAGCCACCCACTCAACTACCGGCGTTGCTATCGACGGGGAAGAAAGCGCTCCAGACGGCTCTCGCTTTGCATCCCCACTGCTCGTGGCAACGATGTCCTGGGCTTTCCACACCTTCGCCGAGGGATGCCGCCGGAGCAAGGGTATGCGCCGGCTCGCCGCGGTTAGAGACGCGAGGGAGGAGGCGGAGCGGCGAGGGCTTTTGAGAGAGGTGTTGACCGCGTGGGCGATTGGAGCGGCGTTGGGGCACCGGGAACGCGGGGCGCGGCGGCGGCGGGCACAAGAGGCGGCCAGGCTTTGCCTCGCTCGATGGAGGTTGTTCGCCGCTCTGGAGAGAAGGTAAAGAAGAGATGGTACACACGAATGGATGCATAATATGGAGAGGGGAAGGATGGGAGGGGTTCGGATGGGGAGAAGGAGGAGACACAAGTTCGTTCTTTGAAATTTCGGTGCGTCCTCTCTTTGCAAACGCGTTGGAGTCGAATTTATAGTGTACCAATCGACTTCGTCCATGGGCGCGCTTGGATTGTAGCTAGTGTTTTCGGCACCGCAAGGGGCAGATGCAGAAGCCGCACACATCCGCGTGAAGCTTTACCTTGGATCGCCCTTATCACTTCAGACGGCGCGTTAACGAGGGGAACCGTGCGGTGTGCTCTTGCCAGCAGGTTCCGGGTGGAGCGACGCCGCCGCGCATGCCTCCGCGTTGTGGGAGCATGGCGTGACCTCGTCAAGGAAGGGCGGCGACGCCGCGACCTCGATCAGAGACGCAAGGCGCTAATGCTCCGCCGTTGCTTCCGGGGATGGAGGGTGCTCCGCGCGAAGTCCACTTTAACATCGCAGGTGCGTGCTGCGATATTTGCTGCGTCCAGAGGTAGGAGGCAGGAGAATAATATGCGACAGAGGGAAGGGTACAGTAGGGTTGAGTCGATGGCGCGTGCTCTGCACCAGTGCTCTCGCTTTCAGCTTCCGGCGCTACAGTAGGAGTGCCAAGCGGGTCAGAGTTGCAGGTATATTACAGGCCGTGAACATATTGTGTTTTTCTTGTTGAACGGGGTGGAGGTTTTACTTTTGTGGGCGGCAGAGGCGCGGTTGCATGAAGTTGGAACATGTGTGGAATCCTTGTGCTGCCTTTGTTTCTCTGCCATTTGCTCGTATCTACGTGTGTGCCGAGGATGCCTCGGCTACAGCAGAATAGAGTAGAGGGTCATACTCGTTAAAGAACGATTTCTTGGTGTCTCCAATCCACTTCCCTCAATTAGACGGATGAAACTGGTCATACTGCTGTACACGCCCTGCTAGTGCAGTGTCGGCGCCACGTTAGAGCTAGATGCTGCAACCACAGCAAGCAAACCAACTGAGATCGAGTCGTTTAAGTGTCGTGGTTGACTCCGCGAAGTACTATTAATACTTAATAGCAAAGTACGCTACACATACGAAAGCGGCGATGGTGCATGCCCAACGGAGCGCCTGTCGCCCGACAGACCCAACGTTCGACAAGCCCAGCCGCTTGGAAGAGGTGAGAGGAAAATGGCTTTAAACACCGCTCTCGCCTTCTCCGTGTCACCCCCGGTCTTCCGCCCTATTCAAATTGAGGTGGCGGAGCCGATTCCGCTCACCCACGCCACCCGGCACCCACGTGCCTGCCCATCCTGACAACTCAACCCCGAAAACGATGTTGTTCTGTTCCGCAGGAGTACTCCGAGCGCTGTCGCGTCGCCGACAGACACCGTCTATTGGGCTTGTTCGAGACTTGGCACCTCGCGGCCCTAGCCTCCGCCGCCTCTTCCGCTGCCGCTGTCCGGGGTTTCCAGAGCCGACGCGGCGTCGCCACTCTCACGGGAAACTTCCGCGCGTGGGCATCTCTCTCGCGCGCCCGCCGCTGGCGCCGCCTGCGCCGCTTGCGCCGTGGTCTCGATAGCCTAGCGTCCTTTGCGGAATTTTCGGCGGGGTCGTGGCCGCGGCGTTTCTACAGAGCGGGGGCGGGGACGCAAGACGCCAGCAGGAAGCAGCGCGGGTTTGTTCCATGGGAGGAGGAGGGAACATTCCGGGGGGAGGGGGAAGGCCGGCCAGAAGAACGGGTGCTGACTGCGGGCCCGCAATGGCGGCGACAGACGTACATAGGGCAGGGCCCGGATGGGTCGAATTTGTTGCGTGCGTCTTCGGCAGTGTCGGTCGCGGGCGCGTATCGGAGGCGGGTTGCCCTGTCGAAAGGACTGCGAGCGCTGCGGTTTGCCACCGCCCAGAGGAAGGGTCAATTGCGTATGCTTTACCCTCCGGGTGGCGATGGCATCTTCGGTGGTTTTAGGGCACGGGCGGCGCGGTCGGTGCTGTCGTTGTGGCGCGCGTCCGCGGCAATGCGGCGACGTTCCAGGACCCGCTGCGCATCGGCTAAAGATGGGTACAAGCGACGGTGTTTAGGGAGGTCTCTACGAGCGTGGAGGCGGTTGGCGGCGGGAGAGGCACGACAGAGAATAGACGATAGAGCGCATATGTTGAAGGGGTCGTTTGTGGCACTGCGGCAGGTGCGATGAGGTCGGGGGGGGAAGGGGTGAACTCATGTTATGCATGGCCGTAGTCATACGACCATGGAGCAGGGGTGTGTGGTTTGACGTTGAGTATACCGCGGGCACTGATCGCTTTTCCCTCAGCGAAATAGTCCCCATACCGCTGTATTCGGTACCCCAATGGCATTCATATCGTATACGGGGGTGCAGCGCACGCCCCTATCGACTCCGTACTCCGCAGCTGCTCTTCCCTTTCGGCTTGCTGACTCGTTCCTCCCCACGCACGCACCCGCAAACTTTATCGCACAAGGCATGCGCGACGTCGAGGCGCCAACGAGCGGCATGCCGCGCCCTTTGCAACGCTTTTCGGAGCCGACGTAAGGCCCTCCTCGGGTCTGCAATGGAGAGATTATCGGCTGGCCCCTCGACGGCGGCGGCAGCGGCAGCGGCAAGAGCGAAGGCTGGGGCAGCAAGGCGACGCCGGGAGCGGGAGTCCCTGGGAGCGGCGTGGAGGTGGTGGGTAAGCGGCTGGCTACGGAGGCAGGCGCAGGGGGTCAGGTGCGAGTTTCGATTTTGTAATCAAGCAAAACTTTGACACGTTTCCTGCAATGTGGAGACGTTCGTTCATTCCCATCCCCACTTCTACCCAAGCATCAACGTTTTACAGCTGAAATTGGTGTTTGCAATGAAACGAGTGGTTGCCGTGGGTAAACACATGCCGGCGGGAGGGAAAGGGAGGACTGAGGTAGGGATAGGGGATGGGGGATGGGGTAAACTCTCGATTGAAGGGGTGTTTTCTGTGTCGTGGAGGGGTGCCTTCCGTGTCCCCCCGATACCAGCAGGGCCGTACTACGGTAGGTATTGGCTGCGCTTTTGGGCGCAAATGTTCCTCACGGACGGAGTTTCTCCACTTAGGAGCTATCCAATATATTTTGGACCCGACATGTAGTGTCCATCATCATTCGTGTGATGCCTATCTAGCCCATGGCGTTGTTCAGCTTTTTTCCAAGTCGGTTGTTGGGTAACGGGTAGAGCTCATCAGGTGAGGAGCCTCAGAAAAAGCAGATGCTACACCTACAGTATCCCCCCGATACCAGCGTAAACGACCTGTGATGCACCGTGTTTTCATCCCAAGGGCCCCTCCTGCGCCAAGCGTTCATCCCTTGATGCTTCGGCACCATGTTTTGTCAGACCTCTTGCTGTTGCCTCGCGTCGATCTTCGTCCAGAATGCGCGAGCTCGAGGAACAGCGCAGGCGAAACCGGGATCGAGACCTGCAGCAGGAGTTGATGCAGGTACGGGCGTAGAGAGTCGCTCGCGAGGCGTTTTAAACGTAGATGGCGGCCGCGCGCAGGAGTCGGCGGTGTTACAGCTTATCGCCACTGCGTTTCAACACAACGTGCGCGTTGTGAGGCGGTACAAGCCCCCAAGAATGTCATACCATGTAACGTTGGCGGGATGGTGCATGATACCCCCCCGCACCCGGCCGCCTCTGTGCTTGCCGCGTCCACCGCATCCCGCCGGGGCCATCGGTAGCGCCAACCGCCGCCCCCCGCCGCCCCTCGCCTCCACCTGTTAGTCATGAACAATGTTTGACTTTGTCGAACGGTACGCTGGTGGTCGCTCGTTCGCTCGCTCTCCGCTTCGGCTTCTCTTGGTTTATTTTTTCTTACCTCCAGGTGGAGGAGGCGTCCGCCGCGCTGTCCAAGGAAGCCCTCGCTGTTGAAACCGCGCTGGAGAGTACGAAGCTGCTCGCACTCGAGCAAGAGGAAGGTTCGTGATCTCACCCGAAGATTGTGCGTGTAGATAGAGCTCGTCTTGTGGGTGGGGGGCGTAGGAGTGGGGAGAAGGGGCGGGGGCGGCAGGTGGGTGAACGGGTTGCTTCGGATGCCTACGGCGCAACCTTGTCTACCAAATGGGATTTCCGTGTCAATAGCGACGGGACGGGCGTACTTGGTGAACGCCCTGTCGACTGGCAGAGTTCGACGAGATTTTTCTAGCTTTGGCCAGCGTTAGTGACGGGAGCAGTACCTCCTGCGCGCTGGCAGTATCTTCCGCGCGACTCACTCACGCCTCGGTCGCGTGATAAATACGTAGCGACGCACGCGGCTGTTTGTTTCGTCGGTGTCACTCTTTGTTGACCGCCAGCAGCGACACAGTAGGTTCCTCGAACACATACCCGCTTGCCCTCTGCATTCGTGATCGTGAGCAATATGTACCTCCGTCATCTCTGTGAACGGTTGTATGGGACAAACGGCTGCCCTCAGTACCAAGTACCGTTAATGGAATACCCAGGGGTTGCGACCGTCTCCGTTTAGACCAAAGATGCGCCGTTGGCTACCCAACGCCAAACACTCTCTCTCCCGCTCTGCCTCAATTTCACCGTCTCTTCGTTTACCCATGTCTCATCTCTGTCTGTATTTGGCCCTGCTCTCTCCCGGAATGTTGTCTCTCGCTGTTATTCTTTGTCTCTCTCTGACTGTGTGTCTGTCTCTGCCTCCGTATCTCTGTTTTGCTCTCACTTCCTCCACACACACACCCCTCCGCAACGCCCGCGATTCCTTGCCCAACCGTGTAGCGCTTGCCATGTCAAGGAAATCTTTGGCGGAAGCCTCTGCCGCCTCCGCGAAAATGAAAGCTCGACTTGGCCCAGCTACTCGAGCGAAGACAAAGGGGTGCAAGCGAACACCGACGCCCGCTGCAGGCAGCATGGGCGGAAAGGGCGGTGAGGGCGGCGGCCGTTCGACGAAAGCGGCGCACGACGAGGTGGGCTCTATGTTTTTTGGGACCGGGTGGATGCAGCAGTTCGCCCCTCTCGCACGTTCTCACCAAATTATCCCGCTTCGAGCGGTGATACCGCAGTTTTGCCCGAGCTCATCCGTTTTGGTTCTAGATCCGCGGGGGGATGACTGCCTCCGACCCGGAAGCTCTTCTGATGGGGCACACTCGTTGTTCTCTGAGTCTTGAGGGTCTCGTCGACAAAAATATTGCGGATCTGGTAGCACCCACGACGCAGCTAAATAGCACCCCCTTTGCTGTCTATGGAAGTGGCCACACCGGAAAATAAATTAGCTCATTGACGCTGCCATCCATATGCAAGTCCGCCTCAAAAGCGGTTTTTAGTCATTCCGTATTCAAGGTTCTCCACGCCGCACAATGGTCTAACTAAATCGCCAGCAGTGACCGACCGCCAAAAAGTGAAATGAAGGGTACCCGAGTTGTCTAGCTCACGTACTGAGCAACGTATTTTACAGTGTCGTTGACAACCCACGCCAATCCAGCCTACATACAATATCTGGCGGGGGGGGGGGGGGGGGGGGGGTGAATCGGGCTTGCTTTGCTCGTTCGTTTTCATTCGAAATCCAAGCGAGGCGATTTATTCAATACACTTGATCAATCGGCTTGACCGAACCCGATTGAACTCCAACCGAACTTTCGCTCCAATCGACACCCCGCCCGTTGCGACCGTTCCGCTCTTGAACACATCGTAGCAGCAGGACCGTCGCCTCCGTACCAGGCGGCTGGCGTGTCGGCGGGCAGCGGCAAGCGCGCTCGCGGGCGTGGAGGCGAGACGGAAGGCTGCCGAAGAGAGCGTCGCCGAGCGCGAGCACTCGACCGCAACATTTCGAGCCAAGCTCCGTGGGCAGGAAGAAGCCGACCAAGCGGAGCTTCAGGCGAGTTTTCTGTGTTGGATTTCACGACGAGAATGTGAAATGGGGGGAGAGGGGGGGATGTTCTCGATATCACGCATGGCCGTAGTCGTATGACCATAGACCCTCGCATCCCGTCGATGCCGGGACGGAGCACGTCGAGTTTTCACCGACCAGGCAGACATTGCTTGCACCAAGCACGAAGCGCCGTGAGGTGTTCGGCAAGCCCCATGAAGGGTGAGCTGTATCAGTTAGTTTTCACCGACCAGGCAGACATTGCTTGCACCAAGCACGAAGCACCTTGAGGTGTTCGGCAAGTCCCACGAAGGTTGAGCTGTATCCTACTAAGAACCGCTTGTGAGGCAGGCTTTCTTGCATATGGATGACAACATCAGTTGAAGGGGTGGTGAGAAGAAAATGAGTGGGGTTACAAGCTGGCAGGTAGTAACCTGCCAATTTGGTGGCGCGCGATCGTGCTCAGCGATCGAGTGTGAGTCATTTTACGCTTGAGAATGGGTGGGCGAGAATCGGGGCAGCAACAACGTACCAGATTCACTACTTTCAGATGCACTACCACTTCGACGCACAAAGCTTTCGAAGTGCCTTCCGAGAGATTGACGTAGCTTGACCCCTTTTTTGTGGGACAAACTTCTTGGAATTAGTGTAGGATCGTTTTTTCTTCAGCGGTATAGGGGTTAAACGCCTCGACGGAGGGAGCGCCGTGGCGACAACGGCAGGGTGTTAGTGTGTGTTTCCTTGGGGAGTACACAATGGTACTGTACCTACTGTTGTGGTGTTGAGGTTGTTGCTGCTTCCGTAGCCGTTGCCGTTGCTGTTTTTTTTTCTTATGTTCCTTCTGAGGCCGATACGCGCGTGGGGACGGGCGGTCGGGACGGGCGGCCGGCGTGTTAGGACTTTTTCGACGCGTTCGAAGGGACGGGTCCTTGGGGCGGGAATAAGAGCGCAGCAGATGGAGCGAAAGTTCGATTGCATTGACCCGCTTTCGATTTCCATGACACCCAGCTAAGCAGGAGCGCGGGTACAAATAAATCCTTTTCAGCCCCTCAAGCCTCGCGATACCTTCCGTATATGTTATATTCATGTCGGGTTCAGAAATATTTTCCTGAGCGCGAAATTTTGCGTGGTAACGCTGACGGCATGCATATGCTATATTCGACATCCGCTGGATCGGGACTATGGAGCACGCGTTAAGGCACAATCTCGAACCAAAGCGCCTTCGGTGTGCTCGTGTCCTCGCTTGTTGCACGCGCTATGCTGCACTAGACAAGCTCTTCTCCCGCTATCTCGACCCTGTCCGGTTTTCAGGCGACCCTTGATGAAGTGCGGCGGTACCGAGATGCGGTCGACGCAGGCCAGGCGCGACTGGAGGAGGCTGAGGCCGAGAGGCTTCGTGTGCGTGCAGAATCCGCGCGGCTGCTGGAGAGAGTGAACACGCTGGCGCGAAGAGCGGAGGAGGAGGCTACGAAGGTGCGTGTAGGAGACGGCGTTGCTGCTGTCGTTGCGGTTAAAGCACGAGAAGGCTCGCGAGAGTGATAAGCCTCACGAGCATGAGGAGGCTCACGACAACAAGGTAGCTCACGATACCTGCACGTTCATCCCGGGGCGTCTCCTTGTGGCTGAACTCTGAAATTGTCAATTTCGCCGCGTGCTTCAAATTCGAAGCAGGGCGCCCGGGGTGCGTCCAGCGCCGAAAGCGAGCGGTCGGCGCTTTCTGTGGAGGTTTCCACCACGGACGCCAGAACGAAGGAGATTTTGGTCATCCTGGAAGAGCGTGAGAGGGAGGCGGCGGCGCTCAGACGGACGCTAGCTGCTAGAGAGACCGCGCGTCAGGTGTGTCACCATTCTGGAGACAAGGGGGGGGTCGCTTGTGCCCTCCTTGCTCCCCGAGTTTTTTTTCTGTTTGACGAGGGAGGGGACGGGTACCGGTATGTCTTCCGGCCCCCGCTCTTGCCCTCCCCTGTCTCTGCGTTGACGCTTGGATCAAAGTACAGTAGCACTAGATGGCCCATTGTTGTAACTGTAATTTTTTATCAACCATCAAAGTACATGGGAAGGTACGCGATCTCGAGCGCGCCGTGCAGAGGGTAGGGAGGCTCCGTAACTATAGACCGGAGGGTCGTTTGAAGTTGGAACGTATTGATTAGGGGACGCACCCTGAAGCACTGGGCGACCACGCCCACATATAGATATATCCGCAGGGTTCGGAGCCTTGGTGCTCCTTGCCCCGCCTCGTCGAGTCGTCACACAGCGGAACGACACCAGGTGGGGACGTTAAACAGTACTGACGTCGTTTTTCCCTCAACCGTTTGAACGAAGTTATGAACACGCCAATGTTATGACTACTCTACGTTCCGGACCGTGCTCTTCCCGAAAAATAGGAAAAACGTCTTAATCCTACGGCGGTAGCGGTGGTGGCGACATGGGCTGGCACTCCTGGCGTTCCAGTAGAGATGGCATTGTCGAAGGCACGGAAAGAAAAGCCAGGGTCGGGTTTGGAGGCAGCGACAAACCAGGGAACAGGGGATGGATGCCTCTCTCCTCTATCTGGAGATGCTCCGCCAGACGATTTAGATGTGCGAGTAAGTAACGACCTTCCCCCCGCACCCCTGTGACATTGCCCGATTCGTCGCGCCGACTCCTTTGTGAAGCGCAATTCCCTACTTGCTGCCGGAAGGCGCGAATGATGCCAGCTAGAGAGCGGTTACGTGTTTGCATGCTATTTTGCTCCTGCCGTCATGCCGGCGGGGAGCTGCGCATGGTATTCACTTGTTGACCCTTTTGTTTCGGCCTTTCCACATCTGGCAGCCCACTATTACTCTATTTCACTGATCCGCGTTCTTCGGCCTTTGCCCCGGCCTTGTCTCGGCTGCACGAACAGGAGCTAAAAGAGAGCATCGCTTTGCTGCGGGCGAAGGTCGAGTCGTCTAACTTCGCTTCTGGTAGCTAGGCCAGTGCTCCAGCGCCGTGTTGGGTGCGGCGAAGACAGAATGGTTGTTGCGAAGAGCTAGAGCCTGAGGACTGCCGAACTTGAAGATGAAGACTGCGGTTGGTTTTTGGCGTCCCTGGAGCTCTGTCGTCGACACAAACGCCCCCCTATAGATGCAGCGTGTGTGGTTTGATAGAGAGTGCACCAAGCGTGCCCCGGGCGTGATCGACGGCAGCCAGGCTACAAAAATATTATTTCCAAAAGGAGCAAGCCTTGTGCAAGCCTTCCCTATATTTCGCGTTTCTCGCCCATGATGCCGGTCGATGGCCCCGTGAAGGCCAAGATGGGCGGGTGCGCTGTAGGCGCCGGTTTTTGCCTCCATTGACGTTATCATATCGTTTATCGACATTTAGGAGATTCGATCCGATCGTTTTTCGATTTGTTTGGCGCTTATCGTATCGAAACTTTTCGTTTCGATATCCAACTTTTTTCTGCCAGAACACGCGGTCTCATCGGGGCAAGTAGCCCAATTTTCGATAGTCGATGTTTCCGGGAAAATTCTGAATTGTATGTCATAGCGCTGTTGTATGTTATACCAAGCTCTCTTCTCATTTTGTACCAAGTTTTCTTCTTTCGCCTCGATATCAATACTTATCGTTGTCGTTATCGTTTATCGAAGTGTTTGGCGCTTATCGTATCGAAACTTTTCTCGTTTCAATACCCAACTTGCTTTGCCAGAACACATGGTCAGATCGGAACGAGTAGCCTAATTTTCGACAGTATACACGATGTTTCCGGAAAAATCTGAATTGTATGGTACTGCTGGTGTATATTGTGGTTGGCTCTCTTCTTTCGACTCGGCAACGATCATTATCGTTGCCGTTATCGTTTACCAAAGTTTTTAGCGCTATATTTTGTATCGGAACTTTTTTCGTCTCGATATAACTTTCGTTGCCAAGAACACATCGGAACAAATGGTCTCATCCGAACGAGGAGTAGTCCATTTTTCGATGCTTCGATGTTTGCGGGAATTTTCTGATTTTTTTCATGGTACTGGTGGTGCTGTGTATCTTGGTATGTACCAAACTCGGGTGATGCATCGCACTACTGCTGTGTCGGCGAGGTCCATAGATAGGATAAGGCTTTCTTTGTGTGCGTGCAGTTCGGGCATCAGCATACAGCAGGCTGCGGGTTTTGTCATGACAGCGTGATCGGACCTGTAGTGTGCATTTCTACGGCGGTGCCACAACTTTACCCAAACAGCCCAGACCAAAGGAGGCCCAAGCTCGATCTGAGTTGTTGACGTACGCTTGCTCGACCAGCAAGTACGGCGATAGGCTATTATTATAGAATGACGCCCACTGAAAGAGACACAACTGCTGCTCCTGCTCCTCCTCCTCCAGCTGCTGCTGCCCCTACTGCTGTTGTTGCTGCTGCAGCAGCTGCTCCCCGAATACAAGGGGCACCTCCTATGAATAGAATGTCTTACGTCTTCACGAAAAACGAAAATAACAAGAAGCAGCATATATATACGAGTATACGTCCACACGTATCTACGGGATCTACGTAATCTTCGTACGTGCTGTACCTGTACCCGACATCGCCGCAAGTCAAGCAGGACTGCCAGCTGTGGTGACTACTTTGTTGCTAGTGCCTGTAGAGGGCTTACAGCAGCAGCAGCAGCAGTGCGTACACGGTGCTGAATAGCAAGTGTTGGTGTTATCCACGACCGCTACTCTGTTCGTCGGTGTTGGGATCTAAAAATGGTTGAGATTTTCTTTTCGCCTTCGTACTTTTTCCCTGGGTCGCCGAAGCAGGCTGGGATGGTGTATTTCAGGCAACAGGAGGACGACGTCGAGAGGTCGACGGTGATGATCGATAAGGCGCTGGGCCTCGCTTGCGTAGATCTATCGGCCACTGCTATTACGCTCGCCCACGGCCTGCCAGCCAGACGGCTCCAGGGTGCGGAAGGGAGAGTGTACTTGACATACAGCTACCAGGTACCTGGTACCAAACATCAATCATCAAACATCAAACTTTTTTTTTGTCGGCGGCTGCTGTTGCTCTGCTTGTTTCTTGTTGCTTGATTCACACACACAAAATACTTCGAAGTAGAGTCGTGATCTACCTTACGGGATCTACGTAATCTTCGTACGTGCTGCGGCCAGGAGATTTTGTCCAAGTCTATCCCTCGTCGGGCACCACTGCTAGCTGTGGTGACTGCAGTGGAGCTTGTCCTTGTAGGGAGGCGTGTAGCAGTAGCAGTACGTACCAAGTGCTGGTGTCATCCCCAGCTGGTGTTCTCCACCACCGCTACCCTGTTCGTCGGTGTTGAGACCAAAAAATGGTTGAGATGTTCTTTGCCCTTTTCGTATCATACTTTTTCTGGGTCGTCGAAGTAGGCTGGGCTGCTGGAGTACAACAAAGTATTGTAGGCGACAATCGGACGACGTCGAGTGGTCGACGGTGACGAGCGATAAGGTACTTGGCCTCGCTTGCATTGACCGATCGACCGCTGCCACGCTCGCCGGGGACCAGACAGGCAGACAGCTCCCGTGCCGAAGGCAGAAGGACGAGTTTCCTGCCAATTAAACATCAACCATCAAGCATCAAACGATCGATGTGGTCGTTTCGCGCGGGACAAACTATTAATATGCAGGGGGATCACCAGCGGAGGCTGAATCAGATGTTGTTGCGCTAGGCCTCCGACTCGGATGTGCACCTATTTGTAAATATATGAAGAACTGCTGTCCACTTTGATGTCGGCGCTCTCTTCGAGGCTGCTATGAAATCATCCTGGGGTCTCGCGGTTTTAGTCCAGAAAGTGACCTCATGAAAACAGGCAGTAGTGTTACTAATAATACCAGGTAGTGTGCAACGTTGTTTTCTTTGCTGTACCGTATTGCACACCATGCATACCTCTGGCATCGTAGTGTGCTCGGAAGAGAATGCCGCTTTAACTGGGCACTACTACAGTACTGTACTGTGCTGTACTGTACTGTACTGTGCTGTACTGTACTGTACTGTGCTGTACGTACTGTACTGTACTGTACTGTACTGTACTGTACTGTACTGTACTGTACTGTACTGTACTGTACTGTACTGTACTGTACTGTACTGTACTGTACTGTACTGTACTGTACTGTACTGTACTGTACTGTACTGTACTGTACTGTACTGTACTGTACTGTACTGTACTGTACTGTACTGTACTGTACTGTACTGTACTGTACTGTACTGTACTGTACTGTACTGTACTGTACAATACAGCAGCGTCTACTTCAACGCAGACACCTTCAAGCTGAACTAACTCACGTGCCGTGCAGAGAAGATTAGCCTCGTGTCCCAGATATATGTGTCGGACACCGTCTGTTTTGTCTGCCTTGGGGTTCGCATGTTGTCTCATCTGCCCCTTTTATTCTGTCTCTCCTCTCGATCTCCTACAGTATGTATGCGCCCAGATGTCTCGACTAATTGGAATGAAGCTGTTCAGTGTCGATCCAACGGCAATAAATAGTGAAGACAGCTTATTATTCACCTTAAAGGGATGCTCGCCGGCGGTGTCGCCGCCTCTCCTTCTCGCCCTTCCGGAGGGAGAAGCGCGCCATTATTTCCAAGGGATTTTATCGACGTACCGTGAGCATGTGCATGATTGTCGGTTTTCAAAAAAAAAAGGAGGGGCCACACGACAGTAGACCCCGACATTCGGGACACGCCAGATCATATTAAGAGCATCAATCCGCACAGGGCACAACAGCAGCCAAACTCAAACCACACGGAGAACGACGCCCGACCCAGACACCCTACACACGTTTACTTTGCCAGCACAACGCCAGCTTCGGACAAGTCGTGCGAGGGTGGGCATCGTACAAGGCTACTACATACTGTGGCTGTGCCGGTTGAGTCGAGCGAGCCGTTTGATCCCCAGTTCCTTCTAGGTGCAACAATCAACATGTGAGCTGCGGCGGGTGGTGGGTGGCGAGGGCATTCATTGCATCCGGTGTGTTTTCATGTCGGCGCTCTCCTCTCGCGCGTCTATACCCCCGAACATAGCAGCGTCGTGCTAAGGAAGGTGCCCGATGCACGTCTATCTTTCACTTGGTGTGCCCTTGGAACCAACCTTCATCCGACTCAGGATCTGTAGCGCTCATTCGTCTTTGGGAGGTTGCAATTTTCAAACGAACATCTCCGTTATATGCCTTTATTTCTTGTTATACACACCAGTACTGCTTTCTGTACACGAGCATCCATTGGCGTTGATACTATATGGATATTAATACGATGCCAGGGATGTGCCAACGGAGACCGTTGAGGAAGACCAAATTATGCATCTCCACAGCAGCAGCAGCAGTTCTTCTCCTTCTGTAAAAGGTTGCGTACACTACTAACACTGCCGTACACTAGGTAACCTGGTGCCGACATCAAGCCGCCCATCACCCATGCTGTCTATGCCTGTCTCGAGGCATCTCTCGTATACGCGACCCTCGACATGATGCGCACAAACGACTTGACACGTACAACCGCGAACGAGCTCACGGCTCCCTCGTATGAATAGTACCCACCAGGTATTATGGTGTCCTGTGTATGGTATCCCGACTCATCGTTTCGCTCACACTCTGACTTGATTGAGTACGTGTCTTTTATCTCTTTATTTCGTCGGTATGTACACTTCGTACATCATGTGGTGAACGATGCCAACCCGTTTTTTTCTCTTCAAGAGAGAAGGACCCGGAAAGGCTTTCATTTTTTTCCTCCGCTAGATTGATACAATCTTCCTTCTCTTTTTCGTTTTTTTCCATTCGGAAACGGCGAGAGTGATATTTTGGGGTACGATAGCATGTATGTGCATGATAATACTTCAGGTTTACAGAAGCATCGTATCATCGTACCTGGTATCATTAATAAAGGATCTTACGGGTGCCGGTACCTATGATGCCTGGTATCAGGTATCATAACACTTCAGTTTTACAGAAGCATCGTATTATCGTCTTATCGTATTATAAATAATAGATCTTCTTTCGGGAAAGTTATGAGTGATCCATGTTGAAGATCATGCTGCACATTGTCAGATGGCAAGAGGAATAATAATAATAATAATAATAATAATAATAATAATAATAATAATAATAATAATAATAATAATAATAATAATAATAATAATAATAATAATAATAATAATAATAATAATAATAATAATAATAATAATAATAATAATAGATCTTACGGGTGCCGGTACCTATGATACCTGGTATCAGGTACCACCAGGTACATATCGTACCAAGTGTGTACTGACTGCTGTGGCAGGTATTGTGTAACAAGGCCTTTCAACATGACTGAGAGATGGAGCCTTGTCCTAGAATCAGTGCTGCTGCTGCCGTTGTTATAGCTTGACGTTGTCAGCCCCGTGATGTCATCACAAGGAAGAAGAAGAACACGCAATACCAGAACACACATTGCCATCAAACATTCAACGCGGGTCGGGCCTCTAAATATTTTTAGAGCAAGATGTTACCAGAGCAGAGTGTACGTGGTCCGTGTCTTTGTATGTTCCCCCCTTGTTTTCGTTCTTTTATTATGATCATGATATTGTCATTGAAAAAAAAAATGCTTCACCCCTTTGCTGTTGCATACCAGGTATCAGGGCCTATCTGAACCGGGAACGCTATTTATTTGGAAGTAAAATTTTATTATCAATGAATTTTAATTTGATTTCGAAAAAAAACGTGTCTGCGTCCTATCGGGTAGTTGGCAATAAAGAAATAATTGGGAATAACCTGGAAGAACGCGCCGCGTCACACAACGCCCAGCCGAAAAACAGCGACGGGCGTAGACGAGAGCGAAGGTTTGCGCTGGCGCGTGCGCGCCGCCGCCAGACT
Source organism: Nereocystis luetkeana (assembly GCA_031213475.1). Taxonomy (NCBI): domain Eukaryota; class Phaeophyceae; order Laminariales; family Laminariaceae; genus Nereocystis; species Nereocystis luetkeana. The sequence continues at coordinate 4,196,485 of JARUPZ010000020.1, forward strand.
CTTTTTCTTTTTGGTCGCGCAGGATATATATAGGAAGATATCACTCTCAGGGTGTCTTGGGTGGGCGGAGAAAGCCCTCAAGCGCCACGTACGTGCGGAACAGCAGCGGTGATGCAGCTATCGAGATCTCGAGCGTATCCTCCTTTTTTTTGCTCGTTTGCTCGGTTTTCACGATTGTTTACCGATCGAGCAGGCCGAAAAATTGGGATTGCGGCCGCCACGATTACTTTTGAGGCGCCACCGCCGGGGTACGATGTGCTACTATGGTGTGTGGGTGTGGGCGCGGCTATTGCACCGGTCACCTCCCGTTGAGGTTCGCGTTTTATCGCCTCGATCGTGGTCACCGAAGCCGCCAAGAATCGCCCCAGACTCCATCGAGGGTGCTGACCCACCATGAACATGCTATATCAAGACCGAAAAACTCCCAAATTCCAATTTGATATTAAAAAAAAGAGTTTTTGCCAAAATCAGGTATACCTGGCCACTTTTCGGCCAAAATCAGTTACACGCTGGAATCAAGTACAAAACACACCCCAGGAGCCCTGCTATTGGCCAGGCTGGCATCGTAACTGTGATTTTGGCTCGAAAAGGCCAAGGTCTACCTGTTTTTTTCTACTCTGTCTAGCTTTCAACTGATTTTGGCCAACTTTGAACCAATCAGAGAGGCCATACGTACACTGTTTCTTCTCTCCGTATGCGTCTGCCCTTCCTGGGTTGAAATTCTTCTGTATGGACCTATAAACTAGCTGTACTCGTCGTACGTAAAAGTACGTATTCATACATCGATACAACATGCGTACGCTGGTTTAACTTTTTCTCCTTCGGGTTGCATGTGCGACGTGCTTCAGATATTAAATAGTTGTGATGTGTACTCGGTTGCTTTCTATGGTCACAGCAGCACAGCATGGTCTTCGTCTGCACTACCCCGCGTCAAGGTGGTCTCAGGTACGTCGTACGGCAAGACAATTTCGTGCCGGGCAGGCGGTTCCGCGAGGACGGTTTAGAAGATTTAAAGCTGTCAAGGGGGGGGGGCGCCAGAGTAAATACTCTTGGCGCCCTTACTCTTGGCGCCCCCGCCGTGGCGAAACAAGCGAAGCCTATTAATAGTGACTCTATGCAGGTCGAAGTGGAGCCTGTGGTATCTATATACCCTGAAGCAAAACAATTCAGATTGTGGAGGCCATGTGGCACGCTTAATAATGCTTTATTATGCGCATTCTTTTTTTACCGTACTTTCATGGACAGAACACCGGTCGTGGTGCGCGTTTTACACTTGTTTTTGGTATGTAACTGATTTTGGCTCAAACGCATCAGGTATTATACCTGATTTTGGCATTTGCCCTTCTTTTTTTACCGGACTTTCATGGACAGAACGCCGGTCGTGGTGCGCGTTTTATACTTGGTTTTAGTATTTATTTACCAGATTTTGGCTCAAACGCATCATGTATACCTGATTTTGGCATTTTCCCTTCAATTATTACTATTATGCTTGCCATCCGACGATGTGTAGTGTTGTTCTAAAAAAAAGACTAAAAATGAACAATTAACCAGTCGAACTCACAGCTGATGCCTATTTTCATAATTTTAATCTTGCAGTATTAATACATTTACTGTAGTTTTTTTTTAGCACAAAATGTGCTGGTGCTGATGATCAGCAGCTGGTTGATATTCGTTTTTGTATATTGAAATGAAAGTAAGTACAAATAATACGAAAAATACGAAAAAAATGAAAAGTTACTACCAAGTAGCACGTGTGTTAAAGTAGTGTATTGTTGATGTGGTGTTGTTGTTGCTGTTTTCTGTTTTTTTAATGGACTGTGAATCCTCATACTTTTCATATTTCCACCCGCAACACCTGCCACCGCCGCTCGCCACCACACGCAAACAGTATCGAGACCACACAACTCTCGGCCACACCAGTACTGGTGTGGCCCAAAAAGATGTCAGGTGACATGTCATCAAGAGAGACGCAAAACGTGCGCTGTCAAGGATGTCGGCCCGCGAGTGTTCCGCACTAAATCTATAGTCGTTTGGTGTCAGTCAGAACATGTCACAAGGCAAAGTTGCTGTCTGTCAACGAACGGGTGAAAGTGCTGTCTCCTAACATCTTTGGTGTGACCGGCACGGACGCCATGGGGATGCCTATCTCACGGGCGGGGTCGATCGACCAGCAGCGAACGGTACTAGAATCACCCCCGCCGCCGCCGCCGCCGCCACCTCCACCACCACCTACCTCTACCTCTACAACCACCATTTAATAGTAACATAGCGCAAGCACAAAACAATCGGAACAGCCACCGTGATGAGCTTCCACCGCGACAAGAGTGACTTGGGGCAGGGGTGGGAACAAATCAGAAGAAAACGTCGCCCGTGTAGTGAGTGGCAGCACTTCTCGGAGCTTGGGCCGCGGGTCGAGAAGAAAAACGTCTGCGTTATTAGATGGCTCCCTTCGCTCAACCAGCAGTGCGGGAAAAAGTCTTCCACGTACAACCGCGCCGTCCGGAAAGAAGAAAAATGTATTTAAAAAAAAGTATATATATATACCGTCCCGCTCAGCCGAGGAAAAAAAAATTACCGTTCCGCCCCGCCGAAGAAAAATAAAGTTACCGTCCCGTCCCGCCGTGGGGGGAAATATTTACTGTCCCGTCCCGCCGAGGGAAAAATATTTACCGTCCCGTCCCGCCGAGGGGAAATGTATTTACCGTCCGGTCCCGCCGAGAAAAAAAATATTTCCCGTCCCGTCCCGCCGAGGGGAAAAAAAATTTACCGTCCCGTCCCGTCGTGAGAATTTGTCCCGTTGAGTTTTACCGTCCCGTCCCGTCGAGAAATTATGCACCCGCCGTCCCGTCCCGCCAACTTGTTATGTCTTTATTTTACTGTCTCGCCCCGTTAGATTTTTTTTCCCGCCAAACAAAAGTTAAATCTGTCCCGTCCCGTCCCGCCACGATTCTCAGTCACTGTGATAAGCCTTGGAAATTACCGTCACGTCCCGCCGTGACATCGAACAATTACCGTCCCGTCCCGCCGTGATACCGAACAATTACCATCCCATCCCGCCGTGACACCGAACAATTACCGTCCCGTCCCACCGTGACAGAGAAAAATTACCGTCCCGTCCCGCCGTGACACCGAAAAATTACCGTCCCGTCCCGCCTATAAAATCTCCCCCGTTGAAAAGTATCGTTGCATCTCGTCGTGACACAGCCTCCGGCGGACATAACTTGCCTCTTCCCTCTGCGAGATACATTCGTGGTCGTCTGTTCCCATCCATTCCCACCACGAACTCCGAAATTAATCAAGAAATTTCCAGTTGTACTAAAATCCATACTATTAATACTACGAATATAGTACGTATAGAACAGCAGTATTACGGGGGGAATAAACAGGACCAAATGTTGTGGGTAAAAACGGGAAAATATATAGGTTTTTGTGTGTGCCATAGGTCCTACTTACTGTGGTCCCCCGTAACAGTAGGCGTATTACGCGGCTTGCAAAAATTGAGTAGCTCTACTACTTCTGTATCATCTATTCAATTAACCAGTCGAACTCACAGCTGATGACGTAATTTCGTCATTTCAACCTTACAGAGTACTGGTATACTTGTATAATATGAAAAATTGCTAGTTAGTTTTTTTAGCACAAAATGTGCTGGTCATGGCGTGGTATTGATGAAAGTAAATACAAATATTACGAAAAGCATGAAAAAAATGAAAAAATACTACCAATTAGTGTGTGAAGTGGTATGTCTGGTGTTGCAGTTTTTTTGTTTTTTATGAATCCTCATACTTCGTATTTCCACCCGCAACACCTGCCACCGCCGCAAGCTCGCCACCACACGCAAGTAGAGACCACTCAACTCACGGCCACACCAGTACTGGTGTGGCCCAAAGAGATGTCAGGTGACATGTCATCAAGCGAGACGCAAATGTGCGCTGTCAAGGATGTAGGGCCGAGTGTTGCACACTAAACCTAGTAGTTTGGTGTCAGTCGAAACATGTCACAAGGCAAAGTTGCTGTCTGTCAAGGGGTGAAAGTGCTGTCTCCTAACATCTTTGGTGTGACCGGCACGGACGCCATGGATGCCTATCTCACGGGCGGGGTCGATCGACCAGCAGCGAACGGTACTAGAATCACCACCGCCGCCGCCGCCGCCACCACCTCCACCACCACCTACCTCTACCTCTACAACCACCAGTAGTAACATAGCGCAAGCACAACCATCAGAACAGCCACCATGATGAGCTGGCACCGCAACAACAGTATTTGGGGCAGGGGTTGGAATAAATCAGAAGAAAACGTCGCCCGTGTAGTGGCAGCACTTCTCGGAGCTTGGGCCGCAGGTCGAGAAGCAAAATGTCTGCATCGGGACGGCTCCCTTCGCGCAACCAGCCGTGCGGGAAAGTCTTCGCGTACAATCGCGCCGACCTCGTAGCAGGAAAGAAGAATATATAGATATATCTACCGTCCCGCTCAGCCGAGGGGAAAATATTTACCGTCCCGCCTCGCCGAAGAAAAAGAAAACAACTACCGTTTCGTTCCGCCGTAGAAGAAAATATTTACCGTCCCGCCCTGCCGAGGAAAAAAATATGTACCGTCCCGTCCCGCCGAGGGGAGATGTATTTACCGTCCCGTCCCGCCCAGAAAAAAAATATTTCCCGTCCCGTCCCGCCGAGGAAAAAAAATTACCGTCCCGTCCCGCCGAGGGAAAATATATTTACCGTCCGGTCCCGCCGAGAAAAAAAATATTCACCCTCCCGTCCCGCCAAGGATAAAAATATTTACCGTCCCGTCCCGTCGTGAAAATGTTTCCCGTTGAGTTTTACCGTCCCGTCCCGTCGAGAAAATATGCATCCGCTGTCCCGTCCCGCCAACTTTTTGGTCTCCATTTTACCGCCCCGTCCCGTTGTCGTTTTTTTCCCGCCAGTCAAGTTAAATATGTCCCATCCCACCCCGCCACGATTCTCAGTCACTGTGATAAGCCTTGGAAAAAAAAAAAAAAAACGAACGGCAGAGCTTCTCTCTCAGCCTCGTACGTCGCCCGCCCCTCTCGCGACCACCTCGCCACCGATTCGGCCCGGGAAAGGTTTTCCTCCCTTTCTGTCACAGTGAGCCCCGTCACCCGCCCCGCGTGAAGCCCAGTGCTCACCGTGACCCTCGTTCGCCAGCTCGGCAATGTTGGTGCCCAGACTGCGTACGTCTCTTGGTGAACTCCAGCTTGGTGCGCGAACATAAGCACCGCTTGAATCTTGTCTTGCAATCCCGAACAAACATTGTGGACTCATACATACTCAATCTAATTTTTCAGATGGAGGCCAGACAGAGCCCATTCATGCTTCCCTCGTGTCTCGAGGCACACACGACGCCTAGCCACGTAAACGGTGACCGCGCTCCTTGCAACCCCCCCTGTACCCGCCAGCATCCCCTGACACCCGCGACGGCGCCGGGCTCGCCGCGGTGCCGTGCTCCGAATACACGCACGCACACGAAACGAAAAAAGAAAAAAAGGGAAAATAACCGAAAGTAGTGCAAAATAATCTTCAACGAGCCCATGAAAAAAAGCGAAAGAGAACCTGCCAAACCGCTGGAAAAAAACCCTCAACATTTTCTTTTTCCGAGATCTTCTGTTTTCTTTTCCCGGAGAAAAAAGGGTGGCACGATAGGCTAGCACGCAAAGAAAGCAAAGGACGCGAAGAAAGCAAAGGTCGTAGAAGCGACAAAAATTGTGGTAGACTCGTTGAGCGAGAGGCATGTGCTTATAATCAAGTGATTTTAATAAAAGGATACATGTAAGCATGTTTATGTAAGCATATATGAATATACTGGAAGCGCCTTAGGCTCGGACAGGTGTCAGTCGAGGGCGATCAAGCGGAGCTCACGCAGGTAACAGGAAAGCACACAGAATATATTATTTAGTACGAAAGACAATGATAGATGCTTCCACGACATGGTACCAGCACACAAAGCGGGGAAACATGCTTCCCACCACTGATTCCGACGGACCCTCTTCGCCACACCATCTAAGCCATCATCCATATAAAACTTCCCAGCAGTCTACGATAAATCCATGTCGATCTCCGAATCACAACCAATAGTATATTACAACGTGGAACACGCGTGACCGGTGCATCGCGCATTTTGTAAAGCTGAGGGTTATGGTATCCCCTCTCCCCTATTGCGGCGTTATGATTTGTAGCAGGCGTCCCCTTCATCGAACCTGGCTGGCGATATCGCCTGCCTGGCTAGTTAATGCTTCGCCCCTCGCTCAGAAGACATCCGGCGAGGCAAGCAGCCATGAGCACGTACTATTTACCGAGTACATCAGGTTGCTACTACGGTAGTAAGCGTGGTCGGACTTAAAGATGAACAACCGCTGTACATGATATAATCAGACAAAGACGCGTTGAATTGCTACCTCGTGTGGTACAGGACACCAAAAGCAGTCGAGTTGAGTTTCCCATTTTTCTCCTCATCAGAAGTTAACGCGTTTATTTCTAGATAGACCCTGAAACTTGGTGCGCGTGCTGTATGAGCCGCTGCCGAACCGTCACCGAAGGGTGTAAAATTATTTATTCGTTTTTCACAACACATATTTAGTCATTACTCCGTAGCATTGTTGAGAATATAGGAGTTTCCTGGAACCCCAAAGTTCCGGGGGGGAAAAAACAACGCAAGACGAAGCATCGTTCATCAACGCTTCGGCAGCGGCTGACGTAACGCGTGGGCAACATTTCAGAATCGATCTCGAACAAACAGCGTGAACGTTTGAACTCTTTGTGTGGTAAACGTGTACCGGTATAGGATCGACCTTGTACTTTCCATCTAGCTAACTTTTGACCCTGCTCAATCAGTTCTTCGGCCCTTCGCACGAAAATGTGTACTGACATGCCTTGGAGTATCTGGCGCCGGGTCCATGAATAAAAAACAAATGTGTTCTGTCAAGGGGCCGGTAGTGCAAGGCACTGCTGTATTCGGAACCCTGCTAACCCACTTTCGCGCGGGATGAAAACAAATAGAGAATACACTGTAATTTGCACCCATCTACAATATCTACCACCACACAAAATTGGAGACATTTAGTGAGAATTTCAAGAGGGATGTCATATGACAGGAAATCCGTCCACGACTTTTTTTTTCTGTAATACATGGAGCACAACTTAAAGTAGGAATTAATTGAGGGGCTTGTTAGAGATCGAGAACCGGAACCGAGAATAATCCGTGGTCTGTTATACTGGTGAGAGAGAATGGTGCGTGTTAGTTCATACTTTGGGCTTCTTCGTCGTGTTGGTTGATAATCTCCAAGGTGTTGTTCGATTGGTCGTGTGAGTGGTACTCCCAAGTGGCTACTACAGCATGGGACGGTGCTGGCAGGCTGGTCGAACACGGGAACAGACAGTGCTGCAACTACGTACGGGTGGTAGCTGACCAGTAGATGCTGGGCCAGCCATATCGTGATCCCTCGTGATTCTTGACTCGTGATTCTTGAGGTTCGTCGACCTAAAATTTGCAAACGAGATCGAATAACACTCGACGACGCCGCATTTTCTGCTATATTTGCAACCCTTTCGGGCATACGCTTGCGCAAAGTAATACGTTTACGACCAGACTTCAACCATTTCTTCCGCAGTTCGTGAAGATCAGTATGAGCCCAAACATATGACGTTCGAGCAGATATTGCATTCGTGGGGAATGAAAAATGGGGCGCTCAGCTTGAACCGGCTTGTAGCCCTTCCTCGTCTTAGTAGACTCGACTGCCGAACGATCGATGTTTCCCCGCAAGAACACACGAATGAGTGTATTACGGGGGACCGTAGTAGTTAATAGGACCAAATACTGTTAGTAAAAAATGGGAAATATAGAGGTTTTCGTGTGTACCATAGGTCCTATTTAATATGGTCCCCCGTAATAGTTGCATCATTAGTCCGTCTGAAATTTAGCGCTGAAACTACGATGCCATGTTTGCATTTTGGCCACTTTGTGCCGCACAATCCTCTCGTGGGGCGACGTACCCCGGCCCAAATCATGACCCAACCCGATCCAAACCCCACCCCTTCCACCCAAACGATACCCCTGCGCTGCCTGGGCGTTGGTTCAGGTCCAAATCTCCGAGTGCCGACGGAGGTGCCGCGACGACTGACCACGAAGCTTCAGCAGCAGCAGCAGCAGCAGCAGCAGCAGCAGCAGCAGCAGGAGATGCTTGCGATGTGACTCACGTGCGACCGCCCGCGACGGAGGCGGGTGGGAATATCGACGACGGGTGTGTCACCACTGGCAAGATCGCTCCCGCCAGCCCACTCCTCCCGGGTGGGGCTGCAACGGTGGGGGAGGAGGTCAGCAATCGTCACGAGGTCAACGGTGCTGTCGACTTCCCCGCCACGGCGGTGAGAACGATAATAGTCGCGAGCTGCACGCAAACAGCGCATCACTCGGCCTTTGTGCCTCCGTCGCAAACTCGTGGATTTGAGTCCGAGAATGCTGCTTGTATTAAACCAAAAATGAAACAAAACGTCGGAGGGGCGAATTTGAACGGTAGAGGTGATTGTATCGCCGACCACATTATGTTGTTGTTTCGGTCGTTTTTAAGCGATGCGCACTATATAAAAAAGTAAAGTAAGAATGTACGATGATGTGCTTCGTGGTGTTTCCACATGGGCGTAAATGCCGACTAAAATATCGTATCGTGCCGTACCGTAAGACAAAACAAAACGACGCCCCTTCTCGCTCGCGATCAGTCGAAAATAGCCAACCTCGTGAAAACCAGCCCATCACAACATCGAGCAGCGCAGACGCAACCATTTTCGACTCGGCCCACCTCGGCAACTACCATTGGCATAATGTCGGCTCGTTTTTTATCGCAACACCGAAGCAGGCCACCAAGGCGATGTCATCAACCTCGTCGGTCGTCAGCGAGGCGGACACAGCGGCCCTGTCAGCGCCCGTGGAAACGGCGTCAATTTCCCACGATGGTGACGACCTCGGGCTAGTTTTGACCCCCGAAGACTTTGCCGAAGCGGGTCGCGTCATCGCTGCCGGTAACACTGTGGCAGGCCTCCTCCCACCTGGTACTGCCACGGGAGTGGAGGTGGAGGTCGGTGGTGGTGACGGAGAAACCGGAAACACGGTGCCACTGTCACCGTCTTCACCGGGTGCGTTCGGGAATTTTTCTCTGTTCCCCTTTCAACAACACGGAGAAACCATCGAAGCGACCGACAAACACGAGGCAACCCAGCTAAGACTAACAAGGACCCACAACAATGCGATAAGAGATATTTGCGATGCAGCGCACGTTCAACCGCGCGAGGCGGCACCGCTTGGGAGTATCGACGGAGGATGTCTCACCGCTGGCAAGATCGCTCCCGCCAGCCCACTTCTCCCGGGTGGGGCTGCAACGGTGGGGGAGGACGTCAACAACCGCCACGGGGTCAACGGTGCTGTGAACTTTCCCGCCACGATGGTGAGAACGATAATAATCTCGGGCTGCACGCAAACAGAGAATCGTTCGACCTTTGGGTGCCTCCGTCGCCAACGTGTGGATTTAAGTCCGATAGTGCTGCTTGTAATATGCCAAAAATGAAACGAAAAGTCGGAGGGGCGAGTTTGAACGGCAGAGGTGATTGTGTCGCCGGCCACGCTATGCTGCCGCTTCGGTCGTTTTTAAGCGATGTGCGCTGTATAAAAAAGCAAAGTAAGAATTTACGATGTTGTGCTTGGAGGTGTTTCCACACGAGTATGAATGCCGACCACAGTATCGTGCCGTACCCTACGACAAAACAGAACGACGCCTCTTCCCACTCGCGATCAGTCGAAATTAACCAACCTCGTGAAAACCAGCCCATCACAACATCGAGCAGCACAGATGCAACCATTTTCGACCCGGCACACCTTGGCAACTACCAATAGCAGATTATCGGTTCGTTTTCGCTCTCGACATCGAACAGGTCACCAAGGCGACGTCATCAACCTCGTCGGTTGTCAGCGAGACAGACACAGCAACCCTGTCAGCGCCCGCGGAAACGGCGTCAAGTCCCCACGATGGTGATGATCTCGAGCTGGTTTTGACCCCCGAGGACTTCTCCGAAGCGGGTCGCGTCATTGCTGCCTACAACACCGTGGAAAGCCTCCTCTCACCTGGTACTACCACAGGGGTGGGGGCGGAGGTCGGAGGCGGTGATGGGGAAACCGGAAGCACGGTGCCGCTGTCGCCGTCTACACCGGGTACGTTCGGGAACGTTTCTTCGTTGCCCTTGCTGGCGGGGACGTATAGTCCTCCCGTATTTTTCTCTGACGAAGCATATACCACCACCGCGAAGACGAATGTCTCCGCGCTCGTCCCGTTTACTAAGGACATGAGCGGCGGGGTTTTACTTGTAGCTCTGAACGTAGATACCTAGTAGGTGGAAAGGTAGGGGTGGCAGGTTTTGGCCGAAGAGTTTCTGGCTGACGGGGCTCCTAAACTAAGAAGGGAATGCCTTCCGTGTTGTGCAGTGTACTCAACATACACCTTGGCCATGGTGGTTATCAAGCTTACCATCTTTCCGAGCGTCAGGTTTGGGTAGGGGTATAGAGATCCTATACTACAATCGAGTGAGGAGCCTCAGAAACTTTAGGTGCCCCACCTCCCCTTTATATAGGTTGGGTTGGCGTCGGTTGGCAACGACGACAACCAGGGTACCGTATTTTTTCCTATTTTTTATTTTGGCGGTCGCCCACAGCTGGTTGTCGAGTTAGATCATTTGTGCGAGGTAAATAACCTTTACTCCGCACAAGGGAATCGATCGTATCACGTAGTGTTCAAGGTAAGGCACCCAGGAGGCAGTTACATAGTACTCCCATTGCTGTCTCTGGATCTGCCTACCCCGGAAATTGAATCAACTCATCGAAGCTGTCGTCCATACGCAAGTCCGCCTCACAAGCGGTTCTTAGTAGGATGCAGCTCACCCTTCATGCGACTCGCCGGACACCTCACGGCGCTTCGCGCTTGGTGCAAGCAATGTCTGCCTGGTCGGTGAAAGCCCGACATGCTCCGTCCCGGCATTGTAGGGATGCGAGGGTCTATGGTCATACGACTACGGCCATGCATGAGATCGAGTACATCTCTCCTATCGAGTACACCCCCCTCTTACCATGACATGTGTGCTTCCGGAAAACCTAGGCATGCGGATTTCCGCCATGTCCGCAACATCGCGGTATACCAAGAGCTTACATCTAACCACCGTGCCCGTCTATCTCCCACCTAAAACGTTCCCGCCTCTCCTCTCGTTGACAGATTTTTCTGCTGCTGTCTTCTTGTCGCGCCTCGAGATAGACCCGTTGGATCTTTCTGTTGGAACGGCCGCTGATTTAGACTGCGCCATATCGCCAGGGAATCCGACAAGCCTGGAGGCTGATGTAGCACAAACGACAGTAAGTGCGCCGCCTGCTGGGGAGGAGGAAGCAAGCCCGCGTGCTAACGAAGGCCAGTCGACGCTGCCGGCGACCGCACTACCGGTTAGACGTTCAACCGACACCCCCGAGGCCGAATCGGGGGCGGTTTTGTATATGGTAGCGTGGATAAAGATCGTCGTCGAGGAAATGACGAAGGTGAAGATAAGAGCGGAGACGGCAGATCGGGTTCCCGCGCTTTCCCTGTTGGGGTCCGAGACGGCCCCCTCTACACCGACTCCCTCCACCTCCCTCTTGGGGTCTACGCCTTTGTTCGCCGCGACACCTGTCGCCGAGAAGCCGGGAACGCCGACGAGTGCGGCGACGGGCGCGTCGACCGCAATTTCTTCAACCCCCTCCACCTCCTCGTTGGGATCCGCGCCGTCGTTTGCCACGACGTCTACCGACAATGATCTGAGAGCCTCGACGAGAGTGACGACGGGCGCACCGATGAAGGCAACTCTGCCTGCCGGGCTTACCGAGGCGGAATGGGAGAAAATCACGGCCCCGATATTGGCGCTCACCAAGGTGCTGAAGAAAACTGGCATCACGAACACCGCAGTTGCTGCCGAAAACATTCGGCCTCTAGCCGTTTTCGACGAGAGACTGTCCGAAGCCTTCAGCATCCTCAAGCTCGAAGACGAAACTCGCGGCGAGGACGCCAGGCTTGAGCACGCTCTGCCTGTCGGGCTTACCGAGGCGGAATGGGAGAAAATCACGGCCCCGATATTGGCGCTCACCAAGGTGCAGAAGAAAACTGATATCACGGACCCCGCAGTTGCTGCCGAAAACACTCGACCGCTAGCTGTTTTCGACGAGATACTGTCCGAAGCCTTTAGCATCCTCAAGCTCGATGACGAGACTGGCGTCGTTGACGCCAGGCTTGAGCGTGTGAATAAACACGCTCTGCCTGTCGGGCTTACCGAGGCGGAATGGGAGAAAATCACGGCCCCGATATTGGCGCTCACCAAGGTGCAGAAGAAAACTGATATCACGGACCCCGCAGTTGCTGCCGAAAACACTCGACCGCTAGCTGTTTTCGACGAGATACTGTCCGAAGCCTTTAGCATCCTCAAGCTCGATGACGAGACTGGCGTCGTTGACGCCAGGCTTGAGCGTGTGAATAAACACGCTCTGCCTGTCGGGCTTACCGAGGCGGAATGGGAGAAAATCACGGCCCCGATATTGGCGCTCACCAAGGTGCAGAAGAAAACTGATATCACGGACACCGCAGTTGCTGTCGAAAACATTCGGCCTCTAGCTGTTTTCGACGAGAGACTGTCCGAAGCCTTTAGCATCCTCAAGCTCGATGACGAGACTGGCGGCGAGGACGCCAGGCTTGAGCGTGTGAATACACACGCTCTGCCTGTCGGGCTTACCGAGGCGGAATGGGAGAAAATCACGGCCCCGATATTGGCGCTCACCAAGGTGCAGAAGAAAACTGACATCACGGACACCGCAGTTGCTGCCGAAAACACTCGACCGCTAGCTGTTTTCGACGAGAGACTGTCCGAAGCCTTCAGTATCCTCACGCTCGATGACGAGACTGGCGGCGAGGACGCCAGACTTGAGCGTGTGAAGAAACACGCCGACAAGCAGGAGCGCTTGCAAGAGGCTCTTGAGATGGAGACGAGCAACCCGTCGGTGGAGAAAAAGATTTCTACGTCGACCAAGGTGAATGACGCCTTCTCCGGGTGGTTCAACCTGCTGACGCTAGAGTCGCCAGCAACTCCCTGCGAGCAAGAAGCACGTTTTCTCGAGCGCGTCACTGTGCAGACCGCGGTGCGGCAGGCCATATCCGCGATGGCCACCGACAAGAGGGCGGAAGGCGAGAAGTTAGCAGCTGCTGCTCGAGAGGAGAAGCTGGTTGCCATGGAAGTGCGTCAGAGGGAGGCAGCCTGGGTAGCTCGTGCGGAAGCACAGGCAAAGCAGCAGGCTCAAGTTGAGCGTGAGGAGGAAGAGGCGAAGGCTGCCGCTGCCAGGGAGCAACAGAGGGTAGACCAGCAGGCCGCGCAAGCGAAGGAAGCGGCGATTCGGCGAACGCTTGCGGAGGTGAAACGACGGCGTGCTGCGCGCATTCGTCGCACGGCGCTGTCGCAGGTACGAGAGGCACGGGACGACCGACGGTCGCTTTCTTTTCCTTGCTCTCTGCACTTGAGAAGCATGTGGCGGCAGGGCGAGCTTGCATGATCAGATGCATCACGTCGGAGAGTGACGAGTGAGTCCGGTAACCCTACGTTCCTGTGGAGTGCGTGACGGATGTGTCCAAGGGGGCTGCGTCGATCCATTTCAGATAACATGTTACAGCACGAAGCTCGGAGTGGCTAAACATTTTCGCCCGAGACCGCAGGAGAGAACTGCGGTGGCTGACATCTCCCCGATCGTATCATACGGCTTCGCTTGGTATTCGACCCGCAAGGTTAGGTAAAGTCTGTCAGTAGTAGTGTGCAAAAGTTGTGCGGGTGTGGAACGACTCGGCAACGGCCTAGGCACTACTCCTCCCTCTTTTTATCACGAAATTCGGGGTAGCTTTGTATAGCAGAGGTGGCACCCGCGTGAGTAGCCATTTCTATCGCCACTGGCCGACAGAAGATGATAAACGTTAAGGCATGCCGCGTGTCTACTTTGTCGAGGTGCGTTTGTGTGTAGTTGACTGTTTCGCGACTTGAAGGGGATCGGATGAGGGGAGGGGGGGCGTGAAGGACGGAGGTGCTTCGGGTAGGAATCGCGTCTGGATCGAGAGGTGCGCGCTTGTGAATTTAGTGTCTGTTATGCTAACCTGCAGCGAAACTGCCAATCACACGAAATGGGTATTCTAGTAATTAATAATTAATTGTCTTTGTAGCTGCTCCACCCGGGGCACGTTGGTGTCTTTGGCGCAAATCCTGCCACTTCTTGGTCGCGTGTGACTGTTTACGAAGCAAGCCGAACGGCAATGTACTCGTTCTCAAACACGCATAGACAGAGACAAGGAGGTGCTGGTTGCGTAGGTCTCCCTCAAAGCAACCCCAGACGGGACTGTGTATAGCAAGGGTCGTGCGTTGGTTCATGCGTTTGCAGCGGGGCAGGGAACGATTCTCCTATTTGTCCCCGTCATAGAGTGCTGCGGTTGTGAGGCAATGGGCCTTGTTGTGCCATCGAGGGTGGTGGTGGGGGCGGCTAGAATCGCGGCTTGTGTGCATGCCTTGGTTTGTGCCCCCACGCTTCGAGAGGGGGAGAGGGGACTGTGCGTGACGTTTCAAGATGGTATTGGTGTCTTCATGTTTGGTGCTTGGCGCGCTACAGGGCAGCGGGTGGCGTGTTTGCTCAACTACCCGCCCCCTACCTCCGATTAAGTACAATCCAGTGATGAACATGGTAGCCCTATTGTATGACCCTTGTGGTCGTGCTGCATGCGTATTTCCGCTGGCTCGCGGCTACGGCGCCTATTGTCTTATAGACCTACGCCGCAGAGGCTGTGGTTAGGGAACCGCATAGAAACACAGCTTGGAGCGATCGGTGCGTTCAATCTGGTACGTTGGTTGGTGGACGAGGCAGCAGAGGTAAAGCTTTGTGCAACGGCTGTCGCCTGCTCAAGTAAGTGTTGGCTACTGACCCCCTGTGGTTGTAGGAGGTCGCGCCTGCGTTGCGGAGTGTGGTTTTGAGACCATGGAGGGGCGTCTCGGAAGTACAACACTATCGAAAGGTTCCGTACTTACCTACCTGGTACGCAAGTAGCTTCAGTTTTCTTGTTTTGCGCGCAACATCACCCCGGCCTGGCACAAGCCCTGGGGATTTTCGCGCAAGTTGTGGTAGTGTTGCATACCTGGTACTCTGTTGTATTAGACTATTGCATTTGACGTACCCAGTTACATAATACGTCGCAGTTAGAAGCGTCGTGTTTTACGATCGAATGCGAACGGTTCGAGGTTTATGCATGAGTGCAAGAAGACTTTTTTTTGTCATGCGCGAGTGTGAGAGATTGCGCGCTGCCGGTCACCAGTGTTACGATGTTGTTTCACGCCACCGTATATTGTATGCGTGCTTCATTGAGGTGTCCCGCCGTGTAATATACTCCAACGAACCGCATCGCACGCAGGCCACGCTACAGTAGCAGATAGTCATGCAGTACTACTGTGTCAACAGTTGTCTCCTGAGGCGGGAACCTTGAATAGCGTGAGCGCAGACATTCACACAACAATAGATACCTGGCTCTGGAACAGCTCTTCGGCGTCGTACAGCAAAAAAGGCACGAGCAACAGAGTAATAGTCGTACCGGCAAAGGCCGACGTAAAAATTCGCTCAGGGTGTGCCACTTGGTGTCGACAAAATTGACTATCTTATTTGCGACTGTCGCAACGAAGTTCCTACAAGTAAACTTCGAACACCCCTCTCTTTTAAGGCCACCTCCGCCACAGGAGAATCGTGCCCGCGACTGCAAGAGCGGCGGGACGCGTCTCGCCGACAGCGCCGGGGCGGCTGTTCTGGAGCGGGCGACAAATGCCAACTGCGTCGTAAGCTCCACGCGTTTTATCAAAACCATCAACAATTTGAGACACGGGCGTAAAGGACTTGATGGCCCTGCCTATGGGCGGTCGGACAATCTGTGCGCCACACCACCGACCGCCAACACGTCCTGCTTTTGTACGAGGCCAATCATAGCCGAGGTAATAGATCGCATTTTTGTCCGAGGGGCGCCAAACTGTGAAGGTTCGCGTAGCAAGCGTGCTGGCGTCGTAGGTTGATTCGTACCAGGTCAATAGTTCGGTATCAATGAGGCCTCTCTGCAGCGACACGAAATCGCACCCATACTTGTTGACCCTTCTCTCATCTCAATGCCGCTCGTTTGACTCAGGTCCTTTTTGAGGTTTCCTTCTCTTCCTTACTGTCCCCAAACTTCTAGCCTAGCTGACTAGGGGTTCTGCTACCGGTGGCTGTCCCGTGGGAACGTCGTGTACGTTTTTCCAACCCCCCCCCCGACAACATTGATAAGACGCTCAGGTATGCGACTGCGGTGTGAGATATCCGGGAACCCGACTACCTGGCAGTCGGTACGCAGCCTTTCGTGGCGTGTCTCCATGCGGTTATTCCGGAACTAACATACGCTCACGCCGTGCTTGAAGTGCGACAAACGTGGAGCTTTCATGTGGGTGGTCTCTCAACACTACAGTACGTTTTCCCAGATATTCACATGATACAAAGAGATACTCCACCGGGATCTCTAGGCGATGCCGCGTTCTTCGTGTCCGGTTTTCCTTCCCTATTCCGACCCCGGCGCGGAGCTCCTTCGGGCTAAGAGGCGTCACCCTAGTTTACGCTGCGCCATGCTGGAGCTGTCTCGGCCGATGATTTTAGCTAAGTCCAGAAACCTGGGCCAGCCCTACACTCCGTGCTTGGTACATGGGAGCGATCTCATTGCCCAGTTGAGGTCAAACGAGCTGGCACCCTTTATACGGCGCAGGCCCTCCTTTCTTTGCATGTTTCAGCCAGTTCCGCATCCGAAGATAAGGGAGCGGGGTGGCAGCTGCAGCTTTCGCTGCGTTCGACATACTAAGCTCTGTTGTTCCTAGCCTCTCTGCTTTGTCGTGCTGTTGTAGAGCTGCCGATATCGTTCAGGGAGTGATACATAATCACTGTCCCCCAGTACAACAATGAGGCCTTCCCGAAAAGGGATCGACCCTGCTGGCGTCCCCTCTTTTTTTCTGCTTCAGACTACTCGGTCATCCCTCACTGAAAGCCCAAAACAACACCACAGGCTGTACGGACTCTGAAAGACGACATGGTGCAATGCATGAGGGGCGGATCGATATCAAATCCTCGAAGCCTTCGGCCTATAGCAACTTCACAACGCTCAACCACAACGAATCATAACGACAGCCTACAGCAACAGCAAGAGGCGAAGAAAGCCACCACACAAAAACGAAAACAGGATAAAAAGCAAGCCATCACGCCTCGTTGTCGGCTTCCGCCCCTGCCCCCCCGCCTGCCTCGGCCGCAGTCTTGAACTCCGGTTTGAGCTCCCAGCAGTTTCGGTGCTGTCCGCTTGTGTGCATCCGAGCAATATCTTGGAGGGCGTCCCGCAGGTATTTCTGTTCCAAGAGCGAACGACAGTATCGTACAGCAGTGTCAAGTCAGATCAAGTGCAGAGGATGGGCACACTTAGTGCTTGAGGGTGAGGATATTAGCAGGGGCAAGACGCAATCTTCGGAAAAGCTACACGATGAGTAAAAACGTTCAAACAGACGACCACGACACTATATCACAGGAGGACAATACAAGCAATAATTCTAAGGACCAACGAAAGCACCTTCACAACATCAAAAACACAACAAGGCGAGAGGGGAGTGACGGATGCGTCCGCCAGGCAAGAAATAACGGGATAACGGGAAAGGGAAAACAAGACCAGGACCACGAGCAGGGGGGGGGGGACTTTGATGGCAAGAGCAGTTTTAAGGAATAAACGTCGAACGCCAAACATTTAGCAGCGAGAACGCCTGCGAACCAACAAACAAGAAAATTTTACGTGCCCTAGGGGAGAATAACCATGGACTATCCGGCGGAAAGAAACGAACCTCGGATTGCTGCAGCTCCTTGTTGAGCTCCTTGAGCATGTAGACGTCCTTCTTCGCGAACATGCCGAAGAGTCTCGATCGTAGCTCCTTCGGCTCCAGCTTTTCCCTTGACCCCTTGTTCCCTTCTCCCTTTGCCGATAGCTTGGCCTAACGAAAAACCCCGACAAATT
The DNA here is from genome assembly GCA_031213475.1 of Nereocystis luetkeana. NCBI lineage: Eukaryota > Phaeophyceae > Laminariales > Laminariaceae > Nereocystis > Nereocystis luetkeana. Next base: position 4,214,624 of record JARUPZ010000020.1, read on the forward strand.
CGAAGAATGAGCGGCGCATAGACGTAGAAAACGCATCAGAACTCACCCGAGATAGGTGGGCAAGGACACGCTTCGAACAACTTGTTTCTTACTCTGCGTTACCCGAGCATGGTTCGTCAGCAAGTCTAAAGAAAAACAAAATTATCCCGGGCCAAACACTAACGCTTGTGGCAGATCAGAAATTCGACTTCAGTGCGCACCCCCCTCTTCATTTTGGCACTACTATTTTCAGATTTTCCTGTTCCGATCTTTGGAGACAAATATATTAATACATCTCAGCCCCTACCCATCCGGCAACCGAGAAAGCCGAACCTGCTGGGCAGCGTGGAACGCCGAGTCGAAGGCGGTACCCTTGCGGGCCATGTTTTCTCTCGCCGCCTTGTGCACCTCCGACATGGCCACCGGTTCCGTCGTGCTGCACGACACGCGCAACGTGTGAATAAGCCCTCGATTGCGTTTTAGCGTTTTGGGATCACGCAGAGCTGCAGCGCGCACACGCGCAAGAGTGTTCGTCTACAGAAGACGGCCCTCGCGCTGTAGTCTGTTTCATGCTGAGAGAGATAAAAAAAACACACACACAAAATGAGCTCTGCTGGGCAATAAAGATAACCGAGACAAGGCGCTCATGGATACGTTGGGAGCTGCTGACCCTTCAAGGTGAACTTTCGTCCGTACGCTGCCCCAAGCCCCAGCAGCTTTCGATACAGAGACCCCTGACGAAAACGATCGCACGCTATCATGGCGACGCGTTTGCTGACGTGGATGCCCTGTCCGGAACTGGAACCTCTGGCATTTGAGAAAGCCCACAGCGACAAGCGCGGCACATCAGCGCGTTGTGACATCTACACAACTCACCACACGCTCAGCCGGACGAGCAAGCACACCATCGTGAGAGCCTTGCCTGCTAAGCATCACAAACCCTTTCAGTGGCGTACCCAACGCGCAACGGTTCGCCACAATCGCATCAAAAACAACGAAGCGGTAGTAAGTGAACACTGTGAAGATGTTACCTAATGAGGTATATGGGTAAACTGTCGATCGATTACTCAACCCAGGGTAATCCTTTCAACGCCCCCCCCTCCCCCCCCCTCTGACCGGTGGTATCTTTGGGACTTCGGCACCGTATACGGCCGTACGTTGACCTGCCCGCTTCGTTTCAGTACCTGGGGTAACAGGGAGATGTGTTTTTAGGGACGCACGCGCAAGCATTCTTACAAAGAAACGTTCGAAATAAGATTCGAACCCACGTTCTCGAATATGTAAAATGAGAATGTGCTAACTAATGAGCTCGAGGGGTAAAAGATCGATTTTCGATTACCCAGTCCAGGGCAATCCCTAACAAAAAACGAAGCGCATGCACCTCCCATCTCTTGCCACCCCTCTTTATCCATCACGATGATGTGCCGAGATATGCCAGAGCAACATCGACTCCTATTTTCTCTATCCCAAACGATACCGCGAAAGGAGAGCCGTGGGCGAGGGGGAGGCGTCCACAATTCCCTCACCGCGCCTTGATGGTGTTCGCGACCAAGCGCCGCTTGGAAAATTTGGTGTAAGCCTGACCGGTCTCCGGCTTCATGAAGTACTGCCGCTTGATCGTAGCCGCGATCGCAGCCGTGCCTGCGTCAAGACGAACGTACATCAATCGAAGCACGGAAGGTTAAGCCGTCAATCAGCACGGAGCTTGCATATCTTCTTGGATGAAGGAACGGCACGGACACTGGGTGTTATGGATGTCGAGAAATAGAAGGGACGGATTAATGTGAAGAGGACACACACGGTGCCAGCGAAGACGCGGCGAGAGGCAACCGTAAAGCGCGCGTGGGGGGTGCCACACACAAAATCTTAGGAAAGCTGCGCCCTCTGCCAGGGTGCGAGCCCGGAGAAGGGAATTCACCGCTCGTAGGCGGCACGAGCTCGGGTGAAGAAGGAAGACGAGCGCAGGCGACGTAGGAGCAACGGCCCGGCGACGCGACAGCAGCTGGCCAACATGACTCTCCCGGGTGGCTATCTCCACCGCACCTGCCCCTCTCGGGGGTCAGGTCGGGTCAACGTGCCCAAGCGCCAGTAGCAACAGCAGCCTGTGCTGATGTTGCAACGGGAGCTATAGGCTGAATTGACACACCACACGAGGTTGGAACGTGACAGTGTGATGAGCTTAAGCTTGATTTATACCAATCCGCCGGAGGATAAAAAAACAACAACAACAACAACAACAACAACAACAACAAACAGGGTCGCGACCACTCACACGGCCACGGCTGTTTCCTACAGACGTTAAATCACTGGGATACTGTTGGTTTCTGTTCTGCACCAAAATATGCAAACGCACTCATTCCTCTAGCGGGGGCATAAGGACGAGCGAAGCCCTGCCGGGCCCGCCGCGATATCGGCATATCCCGCAGCCTGGCACCCTAGGACCCTATCGCCAACTGCCATGGCAGCTACTGTAATACGGTATGCTCACGAACGAGCCATGCGGAACGCACCACCGCAACGACGCACACCTAGGCGTCGGCGTGAGCCAACCGTCGGCGACAAACAAGAGACCAATTTGGTCTTATTGGCACAGGTTCCGCGGGGAGTTTTTTTCCACCACCCTACGCCTGCGTCTGCACGCGCCTGCCACTACTCGGCAACTCGGAGGGCGCGTTCACCACTCCCGCTACATCGCGCTTTTCTAGCCTTTGCGTCCCTCCTCTCCTTTGACCAAGAAAAGAGCGAGGCAAGATCGAGAAACTGCGTGCTCACCCACGGTGCCCTTCGGTGGCCTCGTGAAGGCCAGAGCGTCCTCGATATCTCTCTGCTTCATCAGCCAGTAGTCCCCAAGCTCCGCCGTTGCGCCTCCGTTGAAATGCGTAACCAGCCCCTGCCGAAAACGAGAAAAAAAAAAAAAAAAACATATATACCCACACGCAGTCATGAAGCAGGGGGTCGTGGCACAAACAAAAACCAGTGGGGCACGGGATCAGCCTTGCACGTGCACGTGCAGAGTATGGACGGCGGAGGCGGGCAAGGTGGGGGGGGGGAGGGGAGAGGGCAATGGCGAAAAAAGGAGGACAGAAAAAAACCTCTCCAAAGACGACGGTAGCGGTTTTGTGTAAGCTTGCGACGGGCGCGCGTGCTATTACGGGGGACTATAGTTAATAGGACCCAATATTGTTAGTAAAAATGGTTAAATATATAGGTTTATATGTGTGCCATAGGTCCTATTAACTATGGTCCCCCGTAATAGCTCGGCATCGACACGCAGAAGCCCACCAAAAATAGGACGGGTGCTGCAAAAGAGGTATGCCATGTTCTGGCCAAAATATTTATGGCTGATGGGGCGGGGGTAGCTAAGTGAAGAATGAGGAATCACCGAACAAGGCATGCCTTATCGTTGGAAATCACATCCGAATTCTACACTATCCACGGTGATTTGCTCCTCTCGGGGTAACCATACCTTTTCTTTTTCAAAGTTCTTCGGGTGAGGTAGATAGAGCTCCTTATAACCCTTTCAGGACTGCAGTCCTGTTTTGGGGACAAACCACTCAAATTCCAAGTATTTCGTCCCCAAAATCGGGGGACTGCGGTCCAAAAAAACAGAACTGCACTCTCGTTCTGGGGACTAAAGTTTTTACTATTACGGGGGGCCATAGTAAATAGGACCTACGGTACACACAAAAACCTATATATTTCCCTATTTTTACTAACAATATTAGGTCCTATTTACTCTAATCCCCCGTAGTAGGGATGTCCTTACTTCGAAGTGTCTTAATGCTGACGTACATCGCAGCACACAAAAAAGGGATAGGAGAGAGGAGCCTTCCAAAACAAAACAGGTGCACCTTGCACCCGTCTACAACAGCATACCCACTGCATCTACAGTAAATATAAGGACCTTTTTGATACCAGGTATAATATCAATGTACGAACAGTCCTTGTATATAGGGACAGAGTGATAGGCGTGTCTTAACCGAAAACCACAACTGCAAACGCCCATCACAGACCCGAGAGAAGAAAAATCTGGCGCACATCTTCTACACTAAAATGTCTGCACGGGCCCGAGGCGCTCCGGACATAAGACAAACAACACGCGCGCGCTTAACCCTTTTAGGACCCCAATCCCGTTTTGGGGACAACCTATTTGGAACTTGAGTGCTTTGTCCCCACATATGGGAGTGCAGTGCTAAATGGGTTAACGCGGGGCGCCCAACCCTCACAGCGGAGGCACCCAACTGTCGGCACAAATGTCGTACACAATCTGGTATTGATAGATGCTTTACCAATATACATGGAGGTGTAACCTGATTCAAATGCGGCGCAACCTGAACCAATGAGCTTCAACGCATGGAGATAACCTGCTAAAAGCGAAATATCTGATGCGCACACCGTCGGGGCGAGACCCCTCGCGTGACGGGCCGCCAAACACCCAGAAAAGGACGAGCAAGCGGTGCGCTCCGCCCTTGCGCTCATCGGACCAAAAAAATCAAAAGCGTACACCACACACAAAAAAAAAGCGCGCACCGGCATGCCCCAAAGGCTCGAACTTCGAATGAAAACCGAAACACACACACACATCACATACCCAAAAGCGCGCAAGGGCACGCCTCCCAAAGCTCAAAAGCTACGTAGCGCCAACATTGTGCAGCGGAATACCCCCGCGCGCTCGACCCAGCCAACGCCCGGACCCGAAACGCAAGCCGAGGTATCCCAAGAGAAAAGCGGCTCGTTTCGCATCCGCCGCCCTCCCCCTTACCCCGTTCTTGACGCGCATGGTCTCCTCCTCCACAACCGTCCCATCCGGCTTCTTCCGCCGGGTGGTCCTCACCACGAGCTCGCCAACCTTCGCTCCCGGCTCGAGTCCTTCCCAAGCATTCCAGACGCTCGGCTGTCGAGGACACGGTTTGGTGGAACAAGCGAGGAGCGACGGGCGTGTATAGTTCCCCAAGGGTCAACAAGGTAGGCGCACGCACGTATCATATTATATATATATATACAAGGCGCTTCGCTCCGCGGGCGGCCTACGCCGCCCGCTACGCTCGCTCTGGAAGGAAAAAAGTACATCAAATTATGCGAAGCGAACAGAGGTCCACGATTGAGTTTAGTTTTTTCAAGGATCGTAATTGCAAACCGGCGACTTGATAATGCCAAGAGTCCTGCCGCCATGCTTCAGGAAAAAACAGCTCCAACGTCAGCTTGGATGCCACATATACGCTTCGCGTCGCGGATGTCGTACGTACGTACATACACCCCAGGTAGGGTACTGCTGTCTGTACTCATTTTCTTCTTTCGATATGCTCTATGTCTGTGTACTGTATGTACGAAGAAAGCGAAAGCACATCACGGCACAGCAGCAAAAACAATGAAAATGAAACCGAAAACTCGGAAAGGGAAAAAAATCCCCGTCCCCTCTCGTGTATTATTTTTCTGCCTGATTGGAACACCTTACACCCGGTCGAAAAGAAGAAAAGAAAAAATCGCACAGAAGAGCTTCTCTCTCAGCCTCGTACGCCGCCCGCCCCTCTCGCGACCACCTCGCTACCGATTCGGTCCGGGTAAAGCTTTTATCTCTCTCTGCCACAATCAGCCCCGTCGCCCGCCTCGCGTGAAGCCCGGTGCTCACCGTGGCCGTCGTTCGTCAGCTCGATAACGTTGGTGTTCAAACTGCACACCTCCCTCTTTCAACTTTAGCGTGGTCGCAAAAATAAGCACCGCTTGAATATTATCTTGCCCTCCCGAACGACCTTCATCACTCGTACATACTCTATCAACAATCATAAATCGAAGCCAGACGAAGCCCGTTCATGCATCCCTCGTGTCTCGAGGCACACGCGACGCCTAGGCACGAAAGCGGCGACCGCGCTCCTTGCAACCCCCCCTCTACCCGCCAGCACCCGCTGACACCCGCGACGGTGCCGGGTCCTCCCGCGATGCCGTGCTCGGAGAACACGCACGCACACGAAACGAAAGAAGAAAAAAGGAAAAAAGGACCGAGAAAACAAAGAACTGCTGGAAAGGTCCGGCAAGTAATGAAAGGAGGCGGTTTGGAAGTGGGAGCTCTGAGAGGCCAGGGATGCACCAACCGAGCACGCTCAGGGGTTGTGATCCAAGTATGTAGTTCTATACGCACTAGAAATAAAATGCAAGCGACAAAAAACGGGACGAGGCACAGCGGAGGTCATGGCCGAAAAGGGGAGTGGGAAGGAGGTGGGCGGGAGCGCGAGCGGGATCACGGTGACCCGACGCTGCAAAAACAAGAATGCCGCGATGCCTAGCGAGGCGGGCGGCTCCCACACGGCTTCTACGAGACGGCCATTGGAGCCCCCCGTGGGCAAAAGGAAAGAGGGAGTAACTACTGTCGTGACCCCCAAGGAAGGGACGCCTGCCGTTACGCCGCGCGCTCAGCGCTTGAGCGGTCTGCCCGGCGCCAAGGCGAGTCGCTACAGGACGAAGTAAGTAAGTAACAAACGCTAAAGAGAATACAGGACACATCTACCGGTATTTCATGCGGAAGCAACGGCCCGCCTTGTGCGTTCTAAATTTCGAAGTTGTAGAAATTGCGTGCGTGCGTGCGTGCGTACATACGTACGAGCGAAGCGAATTGCTGATTTACGCGGCGGCCCAGAGCATAGGCATTCCTTCCGTTCGAGCTGGGTGAAGGCGGAGACCCTGTGGAGACTCTTACCGTCCAACCTAAAATCTCCATTACTAGAGAAATCCTGTGTGTCATCTATATATATATACGGATCGGCAGCTGTTTTCTTCGTGGTGCTGTCAACGAAGCCGATCGCGGATGGCTTCCTGGCATATAGATTGTTCCGTCAATCGCGTGCGTCAAAAGGAACGATCCATGTGAGGAAGCCGTGCGTGCTCGGTTCGTCGAAATCACGACGGGCGGGGGTGGCCGTGGCTGTGGCGGCCGGTGGGAAAAATGTGAGGCTGCTTCCCAGTCGGAACGTACTTCGTCTTTTCTTTTCGTTTCGCTTTCAAGATGCCTTCCCTTCCGGCGCACAGAATTGACGACAGTTGCGAGCACCCCGCCAGCGCGAGTTCCTAGTGAGCATTATGTACCCCTATGTATACATGTATATACTAATTTTATGTCGGTACCGTGAGTACATTGATCTGGGCAACCGCGGCCGTAGCTTACCGTACACTTCACCAGCCAGCAGGCGTCGCTGGCGTTCTGCAGCGACAGTTCGTTCTTCGGCACCTTCCGCGGCGCCTACGAGAAAATAAATAGAAACATTAGGGGGAAAACAAGGGGGCGGTACGTATCTAGCCATGGTCAGCGCATCGTATCGCACGCCGCGGCCGTCGCCCTCAAGGCAACGAAGCGGCAAGCGAGCCTCGGGTATACCTGGTATACAGCAGCGCAGACACCCACGGCACTACTACCACGGTTGATGCGCGACTGACGCATGCGAAGGGACGAGCAGTTGTGAACACCTGTACATGCCCGCACCTCTCGCGCAGGCAGTCCTCGGATCCCGACCGTGTCAATAAAAACGAAGAAACTTTGGAAAGCATGCGGATTCCTTTCGCATGTGCCGAGATACCCCCCCTCCCCCCCCCCCCCCCCCGCCCTATCCCGCCCTTCTTTCTCCACCCCCCTCCCGAAAATTGCTAATGATGGCAACGTCGCAGCGCTGCCTATGGGGGAACTGGTTTTCGTTGCTGGTTGGATAGAATTTCAGAAAAAAAAACATAAAAAAGACGTCGGTCGTTGACGCACCTTTCGCCAAGTGCATATTTCGATGTTACAATAGATCGAGCACTGGAAATGCGCCCACCGGCTGACATTTTACCTGCTAGTGCATTTTAATAACCAGGTATTTTTTGGGGGGTTTTCACCCTGTGATGGCGTTATTTTGGGTTTTCTAAACTGTAACTGACGCGATGATCTACCAGTACAGTGCATTTTATCGGTGCACATCGCAACCTACAGCCCGACAACTCCATAAAGCCTACCCTCGCACCCGAAGACACAACTAAGAGACTAAGAGAAGACCAGTAGACCAGACTGCGCAGACTGCGTTGACGGTGGCGACTTGACCAAGAATGCGTCGGAGGGTGATTGAAGGGTGGAGCACCTTTTCTTGTTTCCGCCCGCCCGGGCAATTGCACCCCAAAGCTAAAACGACCACCCCATGAGAAGAGCTCAGCGCCAACCAAAGAGAGAAACCAACCCCAACCTGATGAGAAAAGAAAAGATGCATTCACTATAGGCGCACAACATACAGAAGCATGGTGAATCTCCACGCGGTCATTTACTCACCTCCGGTTCGTCAATTCCAACGCGTTCCAGCTCCTGCTCCCGCTTCCAAGACATGCCGGTGGCCGGGGGAAACCCTTCGACACGAAACGGTTGGGTCGAGAGCGAAGAGTTCGAGTAAGTAAATACCGCAACCTTTTACCTGGTGGTATTTAATCGGCTTGTACTAGCGAAGCGGCGCAGAGGGGGGGAATCGTAGACGTACACCGTAAATGACAGGGAATAACACACCCCATCTTACCTACCACCCTCCCCCAATAGCATATCACCCGGGTGGTCACTATTCTGGAATCCTAGACGACCACCCGAGGTATCACCCGGGGTACAGTGTATATCACACCCCCCGGAGGAATTGCGTCAGGATCAGCAGATGGGCCGGTTCCTGTGAGTACAGTCTACCGCCGCCAGACCAGTTTTCCACTTGAGTTAACTCGTGCTTGCATGTGACGCCATTTGAACAATTCGGTTCTCAAGCACCGAACGAAAGTCGCGATGTCCGAACAAACGTGTTGAAAACAGTCGCGGCGCGCCCCAATGCATCCGTTTTCGACGCGTGGTAAGATAGTATACAGCTGTCACTAGGAACTCGCGCAGCAGGGTACTGTTTTAACTGTCGTCAACCAGTGAGCTACGGTGGATGGTAGCCGGTGGGAGGTGGGAGTAGTTGGTGTCGTCTCATCGGCATTGTACTTATTCTGTTATTGAATGTTGAATGTTATTTGTAACCACAGCTATCACCACCCCTTTGTTGTCACACCCCTTTAGCAGTACACTACCCGGGGGTAGTGAATAACCTGTGACCCCGAACGACCACCCACTTTTATCACCGGGGGTACGGTGTATATAACACCCCCACAGTATACCACCCCGGGTGATAAAAAATCCAAAACTCGAAATATTTTATCACCGGGGGTGTGTTATACAGTCATATGCGGTATATCATAGGCGGGGTTGTGCGATGCCCTGGCGAAGTGCCACCGTCACTTGTTGTCATCAGTTCAACAATGTCGTTGTTGACACCCTCGTATCGTAGGAGTACCCTCCCACCATACAAGTAGCGTGCCTACCGTGGCAAGGCACACGGATTAGGCCAACAGAGAGAGGCCTCCAGCTATGTTGACGAGCGTGCTCGCTCCCAAGCGAGTACAGCAACGCCAGCATGGTCCCTTGAGAGATAGCTTCAGCTGCTGCCACTGCACGAGCAAGTGGCACCTCGTAGTTCCATGTATTCAAGCTACACGTAGCCCTCGCGATCTACGCGATCTACGCGCTGTGCGAGTATAACGATCATCTAAGACGCGATCCACAGCAGCAGTACGCAATGCTGTAATTGTGTACGTACGTGTGCCGATACATACTGGTACTGCTGCAGTACGACAGGCTTGGTTCACAAGACGTCTGTTTACTACGCCTGCCCTGCAGTCTACCAGTCCAGCCGTAAACTGTACACTATGAGAGGGTGACCGCTGCGCGAGCAACGCGCCATGCTTGTTCCACAGCCACCGCCGCCTCGCTCTGCTGCTGCAGTCACGCGACGTGCTGTACGTTCGTAGCCTCCACGTCTCACACAAGGCGAGCCTCCAATTTCAGAGTAACGACGAGCTTCCGTATCAGGGGGAGTATGAGCTCCGGTCAACCAGCAAGCACATCAGGGCAGCACAACACAGCAGGGAGCCCAGCTTCGCCCTCCGGGTGGGTCCCATCGACAATGGATGCGCGCAGCGGCCGCGACACTGGGTGCGCGCAGCAGTCGCGACACTGCGTGCTAGCGGCTGGGCGACGAATTTCTACATGTTGTCGTGTTGTCGTGCTAATAATGACGGCCATTTTCAAGTTGGTCGCACTCGTTTCTTCTTTTTGGGAGCGGACTCCACAGAGTCTTCAGGCAACTCGAAACGGGTCCCTGTGTCCCCATGTTGTCGGCGACGTCAAAATTAAACCTGGCGATGGGCAATTGCTGGCGCTCTTCGCCGTGGCTGGTGCTGGCGTTCAGTCTTTCAGCAGCATGAGGTACCTGGTACAGTACTCGTAGGTAACAGGTGCCTAATATGTACGAGTGCAGTGTCCCTTCCGATGCGGGCGCTCACTCCGCTTCCCTACCTCTGGCTTTCGCTCCCAACCTGCTGCCTGGGTAGCATCATTTTTTTCGAGGAACATACCGCACGACCGACCGGGTGGGCGGCTTGCTTGTATCCCTTCTCGTAAACGAAACAACAGCAGTATTGCTGGATGGCGGGCACGGGCCAAGAGCACTGCCTGATACAGCAGTCTGCGCCAACGGAGAACCGAACCGACCTTATTTGCGCTTAACTCACGTTCAAGGAAGCCTCTTGACCCAGAGATAGATCTGCTCTGAGGTGTTTACTTCGTCTCCTGACCCTCCTCTGGGCCCGCTTGAGCCGTTTTTTGGGTTAGGAAGAAAGTGACACAGCTTAACTGAGGCCCACGTCGATGCTAGGAAGCTAAGGTGCCCTCGTTGCCGCTTTGTCTGGCAGAGAGGCTGGCGGGCCGGTTTGCTCGAAGTGGGGTACGCTCCCACCCCCTTGTAGTAGAAACGCCCTAACAAGAAATATAAACCCATTCAAAAACTCCACCCTACAGCGTACAGCAGCGTAAAAAGGGCTCCCCCACAGGGACGCCATGCACCGCTGTGTACAAACGACCGCTCGTAGATCAGCATGCATTGTTCATCGCTCTGGACGATGGTTAGCACGAGGAATCGCCAGCGATTCTACGACAGACGTTCGGACGCTGCAAATTGGCCGACTCGACGGCGATTTGAAAGGTGACGCGATGTTGTTGTTGACGTTGATACGTCGATGTTGAGAACGCTTCGTGCTTCGTGAGTAGCGATCGTGCTCCACAGCAGTAGAAATCAACAGCAGCGGCGAGACTCTGTACAACAGTGTGCGCCATGAGTATGTTTGTCTCAATTGGAGTCCACGTCTCCCGCCTTTTGCCCTCTCACAGGAGCTCTCATGTTTTGCCCGTTTGTGCCCCACTGCTCGAAAAGTGTCCACAGCCAGGTCACATACCACAGTTCGAGTTGTGTTAAAGTCGCAAGTCGTCCCCCCGTAGCGGGTGTCTGTGGTCATGTGTGCCCGGTGCCCGGTACGAGCTGGTATGCTACGAGTATAATGTCGGGTACCAGGTGCGTACCTGTACGTCCGGGTACCTGGTACGAACTTACGAAATGTACTCAGGAGTACGTACACTATCCGTATATTACGTCCCTATTACACTTTGCACTCTTCATGCTACTGTTACGTACGAGTACGAGTACCAGGTACAATATGTTACCTTCACTCGTAACCCCCACACAACGAGTACTGACTGCTGTACGTACCTGGTATATACGTACGTCCTGTTTGTGGTACCCTGCCGCCGTCAATCAGGGGTGGTGACGTTGCAGATGGCCAATCCCAAGGCCAACGCTCTCGGCTTCAAACTAGTCTCCGAGGTGAGCTTCCTCTACCCTTTCCTGGGTAGAATACTGCTGTACCTGGTGTGCGAGAGTGAAATGCAAATGGCGCAATTTTCCAAGGTTGTGTTCGGTAAGGTACATACCGAGGCGTACCAGCGGTAATGTACCTCCGGTATACCGGTACCGAGAAGTTCGGTACCTTCGGTATGATCTCCATACCGGTACCGAGGACTTCGGTACGTTCGGTACGAGGTCCATACCGGTACCGGGAAGTTCGGTACGTTCGGTACGCAGTTCGTACCGGTACCGGTGGTGCCGGTACAACAATCCGTACCGGTAACGAGATGTTCGGTATGTTCGGTATGATCTCCATACCGGTACCGAGAAGTTCGGTACGTTCGGTACGAGGTCCATACCGGTACCGGGAAGTTCGGTACGTTCGGTACGTCGTCCGTACCGGTACCGAGCATACCGGTAGTTCGGTACGATGTTCATACCGGTACCGAGCGTATACCAGTACCGAGAATACCGGTACCGGGATGATCGGGAAGTTAGGCATGGTATTTACCCGATACCGCCACACACTCACAGCACCAGCAGCACAGCCGTAGCCTCTTCGCTCGGTACACTACCCTCTTCGCTCGGTACACTGGCGCGTGCCAGCCGCCTCATGAGCGCCGCATCAACCCCCGCCAACCACGATGCCCCCGCTGCTGGCGGGGGGGGCAACAACGAGGCACCCGCCGCTGGCGACCAAAGCTCATCATCGCCAGTGCCGGCGCCAGCACCTTCGGAGGCAGGAGTTGTTGTCGTGGATGGTGGAGGAGGCACGGGCGTGCCAGTGATAGGGCCTGCTCCCATCTACGACAGCGCAACGAACACACAGAGAGAAGTGCCGGCGGAGACACTCAAAGCTATCGATGAGTTTGTGGTGCCGGAGGGGTATCGGAGGGAAGGGACGCGTGAGGCCTCTTTCTTGTACTCGCTCGGTGTGTACGTTGAGCCGATAGATTCGAAAAGCAAGGCCTGCCGGTACTACTGCTTGGCGAGCGCACCGTGCCGTTCGAAGAAACACACGGTACCCTGCGTCATGCATTTTGAAATTGACATTTTGGGCGGGCAATATGAGAGACGCTCCGCACACACACACCACCGGTATCGCCGGTATCACCGGTACCGGTACCGGTACGGGCTTCCATACCATACCGAGAAGTTCGGTACCTTCGGTATGATCTCCATACCGGTACCGAGGACTTCGGTACGTTCGGTACAAGGTCCATACCGGTACCGGGAAGTTCGGTGCGTTCGGTACGCAGTTCGTACCGGTACCGGTGGTGCCGGTATAACAATCCGTACCGGTACCGAGATGTTCGGTATGTTCGGTAAGATCTCCATACCGGTACCGAGAAGTTCGGTATGTTCGGTACGTCGTCCATACCGGTACCGAGAAGTTCGGTACGTTCGGTACGATGTCCGTACCGGTACCGAGCATACCGGTACCTTACCGAACACAACCTTGCAATTTTCCACAAAAGCACAAGCGCAGACGAGGTACAGCAGTATGATAAAACATACCAGGTACGTACCAGTATCAAACTACACGTACTACGTGTATGAGTAGGCGTTGCCTGCGCGGGCGGGTTGTATTCCATGTGTACTGGTATGATGGTCTGGGTGATGGGGGTATCAACCTACGCGTAGGTGTTCCTTGTACGCGCGAGCTGTACCTCATTCATAGTGGCACCGATCACCGGGGTGACGGGGTAACCATCTTGTTGCTGCCGTGATACACACCCTCTCCGTGATACACACCCTCTCCGTGATACACACCCTCCGTTTAGTGTCTGGGCACTGCGGTTGCTAACGCTCAGCCACGCGTGACGCGTGACCTCCCGCCCGAGCACGTCCCGGCCTGTCGGGGCTGATGTTTGTTGCGGTTTTATCGAAATATCGACCCCACAGGTAGAGCACCAGTTGCGGTGAACCCCTATATATAATGGGTTTATACTGGTACGGACGCGTGCCACAACAGCATAGACTTTTTTATGCCCGAAAAAAAAATATGACTGCCGTAGCTCCTTAGCTAAGGAAACTGCCAAATGTTCATCGGAACACCATGTGTGTTTTACACTCTATACGTCGTGTATACGTACCTAGGCCATCCATCGAAGGGTACACGAAGAAAAAATAAAGCGGCACCCCAGTTTTTGTTTCAAGTCCCAGACAGGGAGGGAGGGGAGGTGGTACTAAAAGGCAAGGGTGAAACAAAAGAAGAACAAAAAAAGACGTTTTATTTAATCTCTGGCAAACATCCCCACCAACCCGTCCGCTTGTTTTCGATTCCGACATGTGGTGGCGAGCGCGTGGCTCTGTCGTTTTTGTTTTCGTGTGCCCCTGCCCATCGGGTTTGCGCTTTCGTGCTTTCTCAAGAGCCAGCTTCTTGGTGACTTACCAATGACTTGCTAATAGCATAGAGCACCTCAAGTGAGGAGCCTCAGAAGGCAAAAGTAGGTGCTACCCCTGTCGTAGGACACGTCTGTACCAGTACAGCAGGTACAACGTAGCCTGATGCTTCTCAACAGAATGGTTGAACTTATACTTGACTTTAATTCCCAACCCTAACCCCAGCCATCACCGCCTGGGGAAAAAAATCGGAGTGAACATGTGCCAAGGAACTCGTGTGCACTGGGCTGTGATACCAACCTCTTTTTCGAAAGCTGGGCTGAGTAAACGCTACTGGTTCGATGCCCCAACACAGAACAAAACAAACAAAGCATGGAGCAACGTTTGCTTTCTGCCGCGCGTTTCTTTTCAATGCACGTTCGCGGTTCGTCTTCAAGCTCGAGGCCGCTGTGCAAGAGCTCTCGCAAGACGAGTCTGTGAGGGCCGTCGTGGTTAGCAGCGAGGTCCCCGGGGTCTTCTGCGCCGGCGCCGACCTGAAGGAGAGAGCGAACATGTCCCAGACGGAGGCCGAGCTGTTCGTCGAGCGACTGAGGGCGCTCATGACCAAGATTGCGACCGTCCCTGTACCCACGATCGCTGCTGTAGAAGGTGGGCCAACAGTAGGACGAGGCATGCGCTTGTGCGTGAGGGGTGGAGGGGGTAAATGGGAGGGGGGGGGAGGGGGAGCACTCTGCTAGCACCGGAGAACGTTTTCCCCGACAAAGCGGATTGAATACCAGACTCGAACTAAAACGAGTTAGTTCGTTCCAGAAGATGTTGACCCGGGGGATTGTTTATCCTGGACGATTATTATCTCTCGGATGTGCTCCTTCCGTGGCTCGGATGGGCGACTTCTGGGACACTGGGTTCCCACGTCCCTCTTTAAGCAATCGCGAGCGGCACCTTATTCACAGTCGGTTTACTTTTCCCTACTGCAGCGCTTTTCGATCGGGGCATACACTAAGAGTCGACACGCCCGAGGCTCTTCTTGCGCCACCGACCAACCGACCTCGCGTGCCCTGGGGGTGAGGACAGGCAACGCTTCCTGGTGGTCTCTCTCTGGGCTGAGTAGTGGACGAATGCCGTCTGGGTGACAGACTGAGAGGCGAGAGATTACAGTGGGTGCACCGGCTTGGACTATTAGCAGCATGGGGCAATGATTCGATGTCGAGCACAACATTTCAGCCCACAGATTCTCCCATGCCCTCCTCCGCCCAATCTTCTCTCTCCCTCCCTCCCTCCCCCTCTTTCCCCCCCCCCCGCCAACCTCCCTGCCTAAACACCAGGTGCGGCGTTTGGAGGGGGGCTGGAACTGGCGCTAGCATGCGACTTGCGAGTGGTCGGGGAAAAGGCGACGATGGGCTTGACGGAGACCAGTCTCGGCATCATTCCAGGGGCCGGAGGCACGCAGCGCTTGCCGAGACTGATAGGTGAGGACAGTCAGTCTCCTGCGCGGGGAGGGAGACCTGTGTAACTTCTTCGGACGACTTGAACCAGCTTGGACAGAACTTGTTGAGATATACTACTGTAACCCTTATCCCGACCCTGTGTCTTCCCACGTTAGGGGTTGCACTTTTTTTGGTTCGATGTTTTCTGGCTGGTTGAGCGCCTCAAAAGTGAGCTACAGCCGGTTGAGATGTGTTAGCTTTCCTCTCGTATGGCATTGCGTTGTCTACTTTGCTTACCGTACAACAATGTAGTGCCTCTCTGTCGTGGTTTTGCGACCACAGGGCTTGTATCTCTTCTAGGACTCGAGAATCGGCACAGACACTCTGGTTGTGCTCGATGCCGACGGGTAGAAAGAACGGCTTAATGCGAAGAGCACACACACGCATATGTTTTGATTTTAAGACTATGTCGCGCATGTAAACGTTGGTCGGGTCGAATGAACAGTCCCTCTTGGGGCGTCATATTTCGGATGGGATGTTGAGCTCCTTACCCGAAAGTAAGGCACTACTCCTACCGCGGCATTGCTCACCGCCTGGGAAATTTCTCGGAATCAAGATGTACGAAAGTAAGGCACCACCCATACCGCGGCCGCGGCATTGCTCACCGCCTGGGAAATTTCTCGGAATCAAAATGTTTAAGAATTAGTGTGGGCTGTTAGTGTGGGCGTAAACCAAACACGTGAACCGTGTTTTTGCTTTGTTTGTGAAGTGCTCGGTTTTTTTTTTTTTTCTCCTAGCTGACCTCAGCCCCGCCCCCCCCCTACCCCCTACCGCCTACCCCCAACGGGAGCGACGAGAAAGGTGCGTCGAAAGCTAAGGAGCTTATATTTACGGCACGAAGGCTGGACGCCGCTCGAGCGCTAGAGCTTGGAATGGTAAACGCGGTCGTCGGTGCCGGGCGAGCGCACAGCGAGGCGTTGTCGATCGCGGGGGACGTCGCGAAAAGAGGGCCTCTGGCCGTCCGGGCGGCAAAGTTGGCTATCGATCAGGGCTTGCTTCAGGTGTGTGCCTGTTGTTCGCGAGCGAAGCGGGTTGCCATTTTGCACGACCGCCTATTGCGGTAGGCCGTAGTAATCAGGACCCATCATACATACAAAAACCTATATATTACAGCATTTTTACGAAGCGTACTTGGTCCTGATTACTATGTTTTCTCGTAGTAGTAGTAATGACTCATCCCACAGCAGGGGTACGCACCACTTTTGCCTTCTGAGGCAACATTTTCTGACCGGTTGAGCTCCCCAATTGAGAAAATATTGGTATACCGGTTACATGGCACTCTTGGGGGAAAAAATAATTAGAACTGGAGTATGTGAAGTGTGGGCGGGGTGAGGCAAGAGTACACTTCTTCGAAGCCGTGTTTCGGATGAGATGTCCAGCTCCTTATGCAAGGAGCTCAGAAAAGAATAAAGCTCTGCCCCTATAAGGCAACCACCCTTACCGTGGCATTGCTCTGATTTAGGGGGGCCCTTTTTGAGCTGGATTGAAAGCTGGAAAAGAGTGCCTTCCGACCGAAAACCTCCGACAAAAAGACGATTTTTCCCCCAAAGACGTCTTTCCTCCAGCGCACACAGAGTTCCAAATATCCACCAGCGCGACTTCCTCAATAATACCAGGTAGCTGATACTGGTGGCCATGACCAGAGGAATGTTCAAGGTTTCTTCCATGCCTGGGCGGAACAACCGATGTACAGCCGCGGTACATCTGCCCGCTCAGGCACGATGCTTATTTTGTGCCCGCATGAAATGATCCAACTGTTTAAATGGGGTAGCGTCTTGCCACGAGAGTAGAAGATTTGTTTTTCTCGGAGATGAGTTTTTTTTCGCCGGCTTCGGCTAACGGCGGCCACCACCCTCACCCGGAACTCTAATCTTAACCCTAATATGAGGCCTGCTTGGTTGGTGTGCCGTGGGATCCTTGTGCTTGGAAATACTGTAGGTTGTTGTGCGGGCGGGCACATGCGATGAATTTTTCCTGCGCTGGAAGATCTACGCGAGCTCATTGGTGTGGCGCTACAGTGACCTAAAGGGCAGAAATGATTGCCGGATGTCGGATAGTACTCAAGGCGAAGCGGCAGAGTTCGGGTTTCTTTCCATACGTGTGCCGTCGCGCGAGCGTGGCGTTGGCGGGCTCGGTTACTTGAAGAAGTGCGAGGTGTTTACCTTTTTGTGCTTCTTCGGTGTAACCGACAGGGTTGGACGGCAGCTCGATCGGTCAGGTTCGCCGGAGTGGTCGACCCGGTTTTGTTTCTGGTGTAGCGGCCTTCATGACGACGGTATCAACACAAAACTACCCGCTCGCCCGTCGGATGGCACACGCACCCACTTTGCGTTCGCCCATGACGCACTGCTCCGCGACTGCGACTCCGTTTCGCTCCATGACGACACACGCGAGAACAGCTGTATATATATATTGGATGCTATTACGGGGGACCACAATAAGTAGGACCAAATATTATGAGTAAAAATAGGTAAATATGTAGTTTTTTTGTGTATACCACAGATCCTGTTAACTATGGTTCCCCGTGATAGCTACAGTACCGGGTCTCTGATGAGAATCCGGGACACTGGCCCAGGCTATTATTAGATTTATTGTTCGGGGAAGGGAGAATGGGAGTTTTCTACAATAATTTCAGTGAAACCGCTCCCGAACCTCTTGTTCTTCCCGGAGATCTGAGGATTGGTTTCTTGTGAGACTATTTCGAACTTCTTATTTTTCCTGGAGATCTCAAGATTGCTTTCTTGTGAGGCTATTTCTTCTGAGAGGGCCGGTAGTATACCCAGGTACCAGGTATGTATCAGGCATTCGACTGAGGGCGCACGAACAGGTAAGACGAACGCTGCTGGGTGGCTTGTACAGTACGTACGGCTAGTCGTCGGGCGGATGAGATAAATCAGATGGAACTGTCGGCGAGTCTGTAAGCTCGCGGCGTTTTTCAGTCTCTGCGTCGATGACAGCGTTTTTGACACCTCGGTGAGATCACGATCCAGATCATGTGCTGTACGGTAGGCAATCTATTTCGTGACCTGCCGTTGTGAGATGCTGTGCAGGATCTATCTATCTGTACAGTACAGATCCAACCCAGGAAGCATGTCATACTGTAGATCGTGCAAGTTAGACGAATCCCACCCAGCAACATGAGCTGCTGCTGACATGAACAGATGAGGAATATATCTGCCCTGGAATAACTAGATCATAAAGTGGGAATCGATTCTATTTTCCAGGTGTGCAGCATTTACTCGCTATCTTTTCAAGGTGTGCAGCATTTACTCGCTCACCACCCGTAAACATCTTGACCATTATCGTCCCTTCCTACACATTGGCTCCGCCCCTCCGGAGGCGAACCCACAAACCCCATCACTTGACTGCCACCGACGCACAGTGATTGGCCGTGTCCACAGGAGGGCATGCATGCAACGACCCCCCTCTCCCCCCCCTGGTCAAATGACTAAGGCAAGCAACAAATAAGTACGCCCCCCCCCCCCCCTGCCGGCCGCCGCCCTTTCCTGGCGATTGTCTGTTGTGTGCGAAAGGCTGATTCCGAGCAGGGTATGGCCGTCGAACGCGCAATGTATGCGCGAGTGCTCGAAACGCAAGATAGGAACGAAGGTCTGAAGGCATTCAAGGAACGGAGGACGCCGGTGTTTACCGGGAAATGATTTTTTTTTACTGTAAACCAGATCAGACCTGACCTTCGGGGCCGTCCGAGGGCACTCGGTTTTCTGGTTTTCGTGTCTGTTGCTATTAATAGTACTGTTGTCGGTGTTTGTAGCCGTTGGTTGAAATCGTGAACCAAGTTTTTTTCAGCCGCGGTGTTTGTTCAGAGGGAATGCCCACGGTAGTAGCGTATATTTTATAGACAACCCTGTCAGCGCTGACTGGGTATACATGCGGGCAGCACTCCAGACAGCAACCGCTGTGGTCAGTAGCCACGAGTTGGTTGGTTGGTGAGAACGGAGGGAACTCCGTGCCGTACTTGAGCGATGAATACCCGCGGCCATGTTGTAATATTTCAGTTTGCGCATGGATTGATTCCATTTTCCTGTGTGTGCCTTCTTTGTCTCGGTGTGTTTTCGGGCGGGAAAGCGCCGTGCTTCCCAGCCGATTTTTTTTTTTTTGTCTTAAAAAATGATTTTTCGGATCTTCGTAGGGCACCTTTGTGTGACCACGGACTCCTAGATTTGAGAGTCAACCCCCTTAGGACCGCAGTCCCGTTCCGGGGACAAACCCCTCATTTTTTAAGTAGTTTGTCCCCCAAAATGGGACTGCGGTTCTAAAAGGGAACGACAACGACATAGGCGAGTAGGTGATCGGAGATTATGGAAACGAAGTAAGTGTAGCGTCGTGGTACATGCTTGGTTGACCGCCACAGAGGGTTGGAGCATCGTTGGCTCAACCTGTGCATGATGCGTCGCGTGCGGGCGGGGTGCCTGTCGGTATGAAGGACGGCGTGTAATTCTCACGGTGTGTATGTACTCTATGCCGCTCCCGATTGTTATGGGTTGCGCGCGTACATTGCTTGCGTTTTGGTGGCTTGGGCCAGTCGTGCTCTTTCTTGCTGGATTGTGAAGAATCCACAACCTGCAGAGTACATGTTTTCTTTCAGCGTTCGACGACAAGCTCCGGCGTCTGGTATGGTACCATGGACAATATAGGTGCGGACCATGCGGAAACGTTCTTGAAACCCATGCTTCACAACCTACAGATGCTTCACAACCTACAGCAGTACACGTAGTCTACAACATTTGACGGCAAGCTCCGGTATCTGGCGTGAGAACAAACGGAGGTGCAGATCTATGAAAACGTTCCTGAATCTTGGGGAGATGTGATAAATTATCGGCGTTGTGGAGTATGATTACAAACAATCAATGCGCAGCCGAGAGGCCGAGGCGTGGCGCTGGTGGATGAGGGCTCCAGGGTGCCCGAGCAAGCGAGACTCGACTTGCTTGCTGTATGTGCTCCCCGAGCTACCGATCGATCCCTTTTTTATATGTACGGCATGATGAATCCGTCTGACAACAAAAACTGGCCCAGGACTCTGGTGTAGGGTGAAAACTGTCTGGGTATCTAATTATCACATGCTACTGTACCTTACGACTAGGTATATTCGAAGTATATGCTGTTGTCTCCGCCACAATGCAGTCGCAGGACATGCTCATAATAACGCAGCAGAGTCGCTTGAAATGGAATCCGGGCCCCTCGCAAATAGAGGTGTTCGGGCGGTCATAAACCTATACTTCGTATACGCGTTCCCTTGTTGGGTCGGGTTTTCTGCCACTTCTCCTGTTGCCCCCCCCCCCCCCCCCATTCCCTTGGACACCATCCACGGCGGATGCGCAGTAGTTTTGTGACCACATAACTTGTATATCTCTAAAGAGATTGAAAAATCGGCCACGGACACTGGGTGAGGTAGTATACACAGGGCACCCGAAAAGCCGAGGCCAGGCGCAGGCCAAGAGTGTGTCAGCTGTCAGCTATCGATACCCGTCGCGGTATGCGCGTCTGATCCCTTCTGGTGACTTGAGATCCATACTACCAGGTAGTGAGTTGTGACTGGTCAGAATCGAGGGGACACAGACAGACAAAAACTCTCAATTAATTTCCGCTAGAGACCCCAGTTGGCACCGTGGTGACGATGGACTACCACGGGTGCGATAGAAGGGTGACGCTCCCTCCCCCGCAAAAAAAGTGATCCCACTCTGATTTCTAGTGGGAGGCGTTCTATGATAGAGCTTCATCGTGATTTTTCCGAGGCTCCTCACTTAAGGAGCTCCATACCTCACCCGAAAACTGGCTTCAGCAAACATCAAAGTGCATCCCGAAGAATATTCTCATGGCCCAAACTATACACAAAATCGTTTTTCGAAACAGCATTAGCATTCCGACGGTTTTGGGTTAAGAAGCCCCGTCATTCAGAAAAAAAAGTGGAAATGTGCAACCTCTATCGTATAACGTGTCGTGGTTTGTGCCCAAAACGTGGGTTGCATGACATTCACGTATGTATGCGTATGGCTTTGAATGTTTCGTACTTCTTCCAATTTTTCCCTTCGTACGAGCTTTTCGGCAAAACGCCAAAGAAAGTATATCCCGGTACGGGAAGCCTGGCCGTACACATTGATTGATGGGTTGAGATCTCGGCGCAATCCGTGCACTCTGGAGCGCGTGGCTCCCGCTCAACAAGGAAAAAATCCGGCGGGAGTAGAGATCGACCCGGTGGTCTATAATGGCCACTTAAAACCCGTGGTACACGCGACCGAAGTGTTTAGACACAGCTTGCAAAAAAATATAAGTTTCGACGAAATCCTCGATCTCTCATCACACGGCCGGCTGTCTTTTTTATATATATATATTGAGATCGAGGGTTCGGTCTTCGTCCGGAGTTTAGAACCGCAGTCCCGTTTTAGGGACAAAGCACTCGAATCTAAGTAATGTATCCCCAAATCGGGACTGCGGCTCTAAAAGGGTGTTCTACTGACACCAACCTTCTTCGAGAGCGCCTGCACGCAAGTCGGCAAGGATGGGGAAAAGTGCTGGTTCATGAACTCTTCCGAGGGAAGAAAGTATGTGCCGAAAAATCCCTTGAGGAAGAAATGGAAGACACGCCTAAATATGTCGGAGCGGGCAGAGGCAAGGAGAGCCTCTACGTACTTTTAGTGACCCCGGCTTTTTACTTAAGTAGTCACGAAAGAAGCCACGAGTGAGTACGTAGTTACGTAGTGAGCATGAGCCGGTGCAAGAAGCGCGAAGAAAATAAATGGGGCTTGAAAAAAGAGACGGAAAAAAATATCTGTTCAAATCACGCACGCACGTTGTCGTTAGTTCAACTACTATTAATAATATTAACATTAATGATTAAATATTGACGGATGTACATGCATGATCTGTAGACCAGTACATGCATGCATCAACCATCCATACTCGTTTCAGGGCTTCCGAGTGCACAGCAGTAGCAGTCGATCACAGCATGGGCGTCTGTTTGGTTGGCTCATGAAGCTCGGCAACCAAGATACAATATCACAACAGCAGCAGCAGTAGTAGTGAGAGAAGAGTTCTACAGCGGGATCAGAGCACGACCGTGTATTTAAGTGATGTGTGCGCTCGCGCCAACCACCACAAACATGCTATCCAAATACCAAAACCTAGTAAAATCGGTCGCGCTGCCTTCTTAAGAGTGCCAAAACGGATAAAATAAGAGATCCAGTACACGCATGTAAGTTAAGAAGCTGTTATACCGGTATACCAGGTACTCTTTTGTGTGCGAAGCACCAATTTTTGGCAGCGAGTGCGATACCCGATCAGTGCGTCCAATAACTACCCAACTTGTAAATACCTGAGTGATGTCGATTACACTACTGTTCAGTACTCCTGAAGAATAGAGCCGCAAATGTTTGATAATGATGCACGAACGAGTACGAAATGCCAAAAACGGTCAAAGCTGAGACGAGGACGTGAAACAAACTACAGGGAAACTTTCAAACCAGTTCACAACCAGCTAAACACCAATAATGATGATGCGTGCGTGCCTCATATCAGCCAAGCCGCGGCGGCAGAAAAAAGTTGTCGACAATGGACGTGACACTAAAAGGCCGTGCACACACTCATCATGATATATGACGTCCATCGACGTACTGCTGTCCTCACACACGACGGACGAGACGTGAAAACGCCTCTCCTGTTTTGATTTTGAAAAGTGTTGTTTATCCTTTGAAGCGTGTTCCTGAAACTCTCTTAGCCTCATGTTTCTAATAAAGGAAACGTACGTCTGCAGTACATGTTGCGTCTCCAGACCGTTAAAGCCAGAACCTGACACAACTAGCGTGCGACCCACCCACCCATAACATATCTCCGCTATCCAGCCCCGCAACCGGAGAAGACCCAAATCCTCTCGGATCTCACGTCTTTTTACACCAAAGACAAGAATAATTGACACAACACTAATTCAGCAAAAAAACTAACTGCTGTCGGTCACAAAGAAGGGGAGTTCGCTCGCAGGGCGCGCCGAAAGGGCAACACTGCTTCCAAAACGAGCGCTACCAAAATTGCCCCCCTTCGTGTGTACAACATCCCCGGCTAAAATTCTGCAGCGCCCACAAGAAAAAAAATGACGGGAGCAAGGCAAAATCGGCGGAGTTAAAGCTATAACTAAAAAAGGCCTCAGTTGAAGGTGTACGAGGCGCCGACGAGGTCGTTGATGACGTAGGGCTGGTTGTTGAGCTCCTCGTGCACCATGAGGGCGAGGATGCCCATCTGCGCGGCGCGGCCGTTGTTGAGCTCGATCGCGCGCTTGGAGGCCTGGGTCTCCTCCGACATGGCGTCCCACGACGAGCCGAAGGGGTTGCCGCCGTTGGTGAAGTCTCCGGGGAAGGAGCCCTCAACGTTCTTCATCACCGCCAGCTCCAGGAAGCCCACGAAAGCGAAGATCTGGGCGAGGCCAGCCGGGGGGATCTTGGACAGAGCCGCCACACCGTTGGGCATGTCAGCGAACGAGAGGTTGGCCGAGTTGGAGAGCATGCCGGGCAGGCGGGCGTTCTGCTGGGTGAGGTGGCCGGCGATGGCAAGCATCGCAATGCGGCCGTGCTTCACCTCCACGTAGCGGAGGCGCTCGAACCGCTCCTGGTCGGCGTCGGCCAGGAGGCCGAGCGGGTCCCAGAAGCCGAGGGGTGCCTGGGCGCCGATCTCGGACTCGAACGACATCTTCATGGCGGAGGAGGACTTGGCCGAGGTGGTCAGGGCGGCACCGTTGAAGGCGCTGCGAGACGAAAGAACAACCAAAGGGGGTACAAAAAAAATAATCCGAGTTAGATCATGATCGTTTTCGCAATGGGGGAAAAAAATCGGGGAAACGTAGGCGAGGGTGTACATGTTGGTTCGGCGTGGAGGCCCATCAGCAGTATGGGGGGGGGGGGGTATACGCCTCTCGGGTAAAAAGGCCACAAATTGTAATCGTTTGGAGGAATTGCGTTGTGCAGGTGGAGAACGCACGCACCCGCCGGCGCAGAATTGAAAAATACTGCGACAAATAGTACGAGGTCTGTTCACTGGCGCAGCAGTGTGTGTGTACTGGCAACAGTTATATCTACTACTGTTTGACCTGTCCAGTATATACGCCAGTACCTGGTACCGGTACTTTTTAACGGACGGACGCCCAGAAACACGATAATTTCGGAGGAGAGAGTCGGGATCAAACTACTTTTAATAGAACTACAGACCATTCTGTACACTTATTGATAAATAGTATACCTGGTATTCGTACTGAGGCAGTGAGTGCCCACCAGTGTACCGGTATTTGGCGAAGTAATTCTACGACGAAACAGATGAACGGGGTATCATGACGGACATGCCGTCATCATCAATACCGGTATACGCCCCGGTGGCTCAAGTGTTTAACCTCTAATTCTACTTGTTTGAGTCCTGGGTTCGAGCCCCAGGAGGGTCGGATTTTGACTTTATTTGCAAAAATAAAAAAAGGGATTCAATTGTTGAGAGCGCCTTGCAGCGTGGGTAGGCACAATTCGATGCGAGTCGACGAGGGAAGAAAAGGCTGAACTCTTCTCGCGATAAAAAATGAGGGCACGTACCGTAGCGGGAAGGGGGGAGAAGAGCCTGCTATGTGACCCCGGATCTGAGTTACGAGTTGGAAGGAGAGAGAGAAGAAGATGTGCGAAGATAATAAATGGGATGGAAAAAAAAAAAAAAAAAAAAAAAAATGGCTTTCTTCAAACTGCAAAGTTGAGTATCAACTATATAACCAGTCGAACTCACAGCTGACGTTGTTCATAATTTTATAAAAACTACTTCCGGAGAAATTGTTTTCCCGGATATTATTTGCCAACAAATTCCAAACACTAAAAACATGGTATGATGAGCGTAGGGCTGGTACAAATATGGTCCTGCTGTACCCTGGTGAACTTTCCTGTCCCGGGACGCAAGGTTCAAGTGCCACTACAACATGCGCTCGGGCCTGCTGGTTACCTTGTTCGGCCATCAAGACAAAACACAAACCCATATCAACATCGACAGCCTCCGACGTGAAAACATAATTCGTTTCGACTTCCACCGACGTAACCTCGGTATTGCACGGGGCACGGGGAAACGTTTCGAAAGAAGAGAGAAAAAAACGTTTCGAGTGCGTAGCGGTCATCTACAGCCCAATCCCTTGAGCTACACCCCTACCAGGTATGTACGTACTTTAACGCATTTATAACAAATAGGGGTTCGTTTTTGCGAATACATAATCAGTGCTGGCAGTGTTTCGACCGCTGGTGCTCCTTATACGGCGACTATTGCAGAATCTTATCTCGCATACTTCCGGTGGTATCAAGTATACAGAGGGGTAGCTGGGCGCTGCTTGTGCACCGTCTCGACAATATTCATCCACACTTTTGTGTGGAAAACGTTCGTACGTACGTACAGATGCAGTGCTCCCCAGAGCGGGAGCTACAGCAACTACAACACTGGCAGGGGTGTCATTATTTATTGCTCTTTCTGCGAGCCCTCAGCAGGATTTCGGGGTTCGGTGCCAAGGGGACTGCCGGTACTTCCAGTGATACTATTAGAATAAAGGTGTACCTGGTAGTTTGAGGATACGTGTTCAATATTGCGGACACTGCCAGAGATTTGGCCGTCTATACGTAAGCGGAGAGATTCGCAGTTCTGCTGATACTCAAGACTACTGCGAATACCAATATTATCAGTATGAGCAGCACTGAAGGTACAAAACACCGAGAGTACTTTTAACAGACAATATGAGCAGTACAGAATTCCCGAGTATACAAGCAGAACCCGCAGGACAAAAACGTTGGAGACACTTTCAGAACTCAGTCTTGGTTGAACCCGGAACTACCGCGAGCACTCGCAGTACTATCCCCAAAAGACTCAGTACTTGCACTTGTCCCCCCCCCCGAGAGTGATCCGCTCCCACATCCGACTTGCTGGACCATTTGCACAATTTTTCCGCACATCGTGATGAAAATTAACCCAACGGTGTCAAGATGGTCGAAGTTTACTTCGTACTCCCGAGTATTTTAATTATCACTTCACTTTCCAGCCTACATATACAGCTCGTAGGAGGTTCTACCCTCAACAGACTTTCTGGACAAGCCGTGGTCACAGGTGTCTACCCTTTTCCCCCCCGGTACGTGCCATTATTTTTTGTCGCGCATACTCGTAGGGTTCAGCATTCCCACTGCTCGTCGATTTTCGTCGTATGTAGCTAACTCACGCTCTCGCGCTTTCCGCTACTCAATTTCCTAGTACAAGAAAAAGCCCCTACGAGCTCTATGAGACTTGAACCCACGAAATTGATCTTGAGAAGCACGCGGACCACCTACCAAGACACCGGGGACGCCGGCTATACTACTTGTGCCTATTGAGAGTATTTTGGTACTGCCAGTACATGCAGTACAGAACCCTGTTATACTGCCAGCATTTTCATACTCGTGGAGGTCGTATTTGTCTGGCGAAACGCCATTTTACTCCCCCATACGGCAGAATAGAGAAAGGGCAACGCTTGCGCGACAAAAGCATGCAAAAACGTGAGTTTCCTGATATATGTAAACGCTTCGCCGCTTGGATCCTCGCACGATATGCCGCGAATTTTGCGCACTTTCGATTCACTCTCGAATCACATTTCCGGGGGGGGGGGATATGGGTACACGAGTATGGGTTACTACTTGTAGTTGGTATATAGTAGGTGTAATAGAGACGAACCCATCCATCGTGATAAAAGTAAAGCCCCTCTACCTCCTTCTTGCCTCCTGTGTCCATTTCTATGATTTGTGAGGTATTCCACCGCGTCTAATGGCGTTTATCGGGGCGTACGTAATTTCCTCCAAGTTCTCGTTCAACATTTACCGGCGCTCTCAGCTAGTGTACTCACTTGTTACTTGTACTGGCAGTACAACGACGATGTATGTATGTAGCCAGGTGTACGCGCGACCGCTTCATACAGGTGTAAAGTATCACGACCGCTTCACGTCGACGGCTGTCGGTCGTGTTTCTTTCATACCACACCGGTAGGTACTAAAAAAATAAAACAGTCCACAAACAACGTTCTACTTTCTATTCTCCGCGCAAGGAAATAAATCTTGGGGTGCGCGAGGGAAAGTGGACACGGGTGATAAAAAAACAACGCATCAGCGTGAACACCTCGCTAATGTAATAAAAGGCAACTCGAATGTGGTCGGACCGAATCGGAGACTTTCTCAGCAGTACGAGTATGAAGCAGAAAAAACAAGAAAACACGTCCAGATCTGTGTTGTAGCCTTGGGAGTGCTATCAAGTCACTCCGAGGACGGTCGGTGGTCGTACAAACAAGCGCGCGAAAGGAACCATGAGTACAAGTGAAGGCCAGCCAAATGCATCCTGCGCTTCGGCTGCTATTCTGTGGTAGACGACGACGGACTCCGCGGTTGTGTACGACTGCTGTAGGACGGGGGAGATGGGATTTCGAATACTTGGTCCTCGTGGGCGAGTTCATACTACAGCAGTATTACAAGTATTAATAGTGCCATGTTCGTGAGAGACCGAGACAACTCCGAAAAAGAAGGAGCAAGAACGACCGTACGAGTACGAGTACCAGGTATGGGCTATATCTCACGATCGGCTGAAAACCAAGATAAGGCAAGGGTTTCTTCAAGGTGAGGAGAAAGGCGGGACCAGCCAGCAGGAAGGAAACCACCACACCTACCTGGTACATGCATGCACACCTGTCACCTGTTACAGTAGTCGATCCGACTCCAGAACAAAGACCACACGAGTCTCTCTGCTAATACCATGGAACCCCTGAAATAAAACGGGCCTTGTCGTACAGCACTGATAATAGAGTACCTGGTACATGATGAGTAAAGTAGTCTTGGGTCTTGGGGCGCATGCCTTCACAAATTTATCGCGCAAACATCGTAGCGTGCGACGCCTCTCGCGGAAAAGGTTGACACGTCTTTCGTTCGTCGATTGGTTGCCGCCAGTGACTCGTGCCTCGAGGAAGTCGAGATACAACTTAGACACACGCTGATCCGTGGCAGAAAGTCGCGTGTGGCGACAGACGGCAGCAGGACGCGCGCGTGTTTGGAGCGCAAAGTCTCCGCACACGCAAAGCGGCCGAAGCACGAGGGCATAATCAAATAGAAGGACGCAGCCCGACTAAAAGCGCAAGCCGCGCACACTAACGTGCCACCGACGTTGATGCAAGCAAACGTCGACCAATGCGCATGCTGTGCTACGGCGCTACCGCGGTAGCGAGAGTCTCGAAAGACTCGGAGGACAAACAGCGTTCCGGTCATCATACTGCTGTACTCGTACAAATTTACTTCGTCAATTGTCATGTTTGTCACAGCAATCCGGGAGAAAGGAAAAGCCACCCTTCAGGTTTGTCCCTATTGTCTCACTCACCTAGGGGCCACAAAGGCCTGGGCACCAGCAGCGCAAGCAACAGCCATCACAGCGGACTTCATGGTACTTGTAGAGGTAGATATTGTGAGAAAAGGATTTAGGTTGATGCGAGACGAGTTGTGGCAGAGGGCGGGAGCGTGGGTGCGGCCTATTCTCTCGTATCTCTCGCGCGTTTTCGTGATTTCGCGCGCGATGCGGCCTTCTTTGCGTGTTCTGATTGGCTGAAATATTATAGAGCCGTCAACGTCATCACGATCTCCCGGTTCAAGTAAAAACCAAGTCGTGTGCCCGAAGCTGTTGCCCATCATCGCTGCCCACCCACCCCTTCGTTCTCACTCAAGCTCTCGTCACTCTTTTGGAACTTACTCAACTTTTCTCTCCACCTCCTAAACTCCAAGATGAAGTCCGCTGTGATGGCTGTAGCTTGCGCCGCTGGCGCCCAGGCCTTCGTCGCCCCCAGGTTAGTCTCATTTGAGCTACTCGTTTGGAGTTTGTGGACCGCCTCTGGTGCTCTTCCTGCCATGCAGCCTTGCTTTCTTTCAGTGTTGGGTATGCAGGATAGGCTTGCTGCGCTGAAGCCCGCAGCAGCGTTCGACAGGGAGATTGCTTTGCCTTCTGGTCGCACCTGTTCGCATTGTGCATGCAACCTATCGGCGAAGTCTTCGAGCCCTATCAGCAGTATGTACACAGTGATCGTCATGTTCGTATTTTCACCAACCAAGCCCAGCTCTGTTTACGGCGCTCGTACGTGTATGTATATCTTTCCAACCCTAAACATCACGGAGCCAGCTTCGCAGAAAGAGCACCCAGCAGCGCTGTTTAGCTGTCCCCATCCCAACAGCGAAACCTTATCCGCAGGATCCGCAGTGGATAGGCAACGTGTATATAGCCTCCCAAGCAAGCAAGCAAACTCGATTTCGCTATTTTTTTGTGTCTTTCGAAACATTTCCCCATCAACCCCTTTACAACCGTAGTTCTGTTTTGGGGACAAACTACTTGAAGTTTGAGTGGTTTGTCCCCCAAACGGGACTGCGTTCTAAAAGGGTTGAAGACAAAGCTTTTTACGTCGGCCTTGTTACGAAATCATGTTGTTTTGCATCCCGACACATGCATGTCGAAGGCCGTACTGACAGTTGTGCCAGGTCTGGAATTGTTGTGTGTATCCGAACTGAAGTGACTCGGAGGCTCGAGCGGTGGTAGGTGAAGCCTGCACCCGGGGACAGGGAGGCAACCAGGGTAAAGCAGTATTAATAGTACCATGTTTGTATTTCAGCCATTTTTCCGCGTTGTCCGGGTCAAGCGAGCGAACCACCCTCTTGTTCGCAAGTCAGCCCTGCAGCTCAGAACATTGTAAGAGTGGTTCAGACTGCACTGCGCCTGAGTGGCGGGGGTAGATGGCGCGCGAGCTTGGCGAGGTAGGGGAACTCCTTCGCCTGCTTGCGCCACGTGACCAACGGGGTTGCTGTAGACCCGTCTTGACCTCCCCTTGAGCGTTTTCATCGTCCCCTAACATGAATGAACATTACACTTTCTTTCCTGAAGTTCGCCTCGTTGCACCATTGCGTCGATGTGTGCGTCGAGTTTTCCTTGGTTCAGGAAAGAATGTGAGATGCTGTTGTTCAGATACGAGAGGAAAAAAGAGGTAACATGATGACGGTCTACAAAAACTAATGAACCCGTTGGGTAGGAGTGCTTGCGCGCCGCGTGTGGCCCATCCCCGCCACGAAGGCGCAGTCTGAACGCATGTTGTCAAGTCAAAGCTACTGGAATCGAATGACGGAACCAGAGGCGTGGTTCGCTCGCTCCCACGGAATATGTGGATCTCCTGGTTTTCTTCCTGCGCGATCGATGCGACTGAGATGCCGTGGAAAAATGGCTGAAAGAGTGGTTCAAACTACTGCTGTTGCGCTTTTGCGTATTTCTCGTCGTGTCTTGTGTTTTTAGTTGTCTGTACACTTGTGTACATCGTTTCTTGGAAATTTGGCGATCTGAAGATAGGAGATTTGAGGTCGAGGCTACCGTAAGAATTGATACCTGGTACACTGATTTTAGAGGCAATCTCCCACTGGGAGATGATTTGATTTACCTCGTTGTCATATCTGTACCGTTAAAAAATACCAGGTATTGGCGTATATACTGGACAGCTCAAACAGTGGATAGCTGTTGCCACGCCAGTGACCTCTTACAAATTTGTCGCAGTATTTTTCAATTCTGCGCCGGCGGGTGCGTGCGTTCTCCACCTGCACAACGCAATTCCTCCAACGATTACAATTTGTGGCCTTTTTACCCGAGAGGCGTATACCCCCCCCCCCCCCCCCCCCCATACTGCTGATTTGCCTCCACGCCGAACCAACATGTACACCCTCGCCTACGTTTATCTCCGATTTTTTTTCCCCATTGCGAAAACGATCATGATCTAACTCGGATTATTTTTTTTGTACCCCCTTTGGTTGTTCTTTCGTCTCGCAGCGCCTTCAACGGTGCCGCCCTGACCACCTCGGCCAAGTCCTCCTCCGCCATGAAGATGTCGTTCGAGTCCGAGATCGGCGCCCAGGCACCCCTCGGCTTCTGGGACCCGCTCGGCCTCCTGGCCGACGCCGACCAGGAGCGGTTCGAGCGCCTACGCTACGTGGAGGTGAAGCACGGCCGCATTGCGATGCTTGCCATCGCCGGCCACCTCACCCAGCAGAACGCCCGCCTGCCCGGCATGCTCTCCAACTCGGCCAACCTCTCGTTCGCTGACATGCCCAACGGTGTGGCGGCTCTGTCCAAGATCCCCCCGGCTGGCCTCGCCCAGATCTTCGCGTTCGTGGGCTTCCTGGAGCTGGCGGTGATGAAGAACGTTGAGGGCTCCTTCCCCGGAGACTTCACCAACGGCGGCAACCCCTTCGGCTCGTCGTGGGACGCCATGTCGGAGGAGACCCAGGCCTCCAAGCGCGCGATCGAGCTCAACAACGGCCGCGCCGCGCAGATGGGCATCCTCGCACTCATGGTGCACGAGGAGCTCAACAACCAGCCCTACGTCATCAACGACCTCGTCGGCGCCTCGTACACCTTCAACTGAGCGTAACTTTTAATCCCCCCCCCGACAGAAATGACGGATGGTGGGAAATAATTTTGTCGGATAGCCTCTGTGGGACTCTCGCCTTCGTGACCAGTCTATTTTAAGTTACGAAGCTTGAACCCGTCCTGGTGATGTAGAGAGGGTCTTTTGCGGCTAGTTTTGCCGACATTTCTCTCAACCATTTAACGCGCAACGTTTGTAAGCAACACAACCGAGCGCCAACCTCCTGCTATGCATGAGGGAAATTTTATGTTTTGAGGATGTCGGATTTTGTACACAGCTTTTTCGTGAATTCGCGTGATGGCCGACGACGCCTAATACAACACGTAAAATAAATGTATGGTCGTGGGTCGCGGGTAAAATTAATTAAGCACCAAAACTGTTTTTTTTTTTTTCTGTGCTTTTCCACGCGCTATCTTCGTTATTCGGGCAACACGTTTGGAGCGCCCTGCTCACGTGCCGAGAACGATTTAGCGTGAGCCTGCTAAATAATCCAATCTGATTTTTGTGTCGACGCTACGTTATTAGCTTTTTTATTGGGAATAACACTTTGTCTGTACACGTTTGGATTGCTCTGCTCACGTGCCGGTAGCAAATTGCAGCGAGGAGCGTGTTTTACATCCATTCTGGATAAGTTTTGGGTGCTCTTTTTATTTCCGTCTCCCCGAATTCGAAAAATAAATATTGTTGCAATCATTATATACTACCTCAAATTTATTCGACGTTCGACAAACCTACTGCACAAGCTTTTTTACTTGCTGCACAGCTAAATATATATTAAAATCGACGTTGCTCAAGGGGGGGCTGTGAGCACGAACAAGCATTATTATGTTTACCCTGGTATTTGATGTTTTTTTCACTTACACCTGCTGGACTTTTTACCGTCGACAAACATTTTACTGTGTGCGCTGGTCGCGCGTATTCTAATGTATTTTACATGTCATGGATATAGGCCAGTGACTTGTTCCCCTGATCATAATTGGGGGAGTAATACGACTTTTGCAACACGTATCATTTCATTTGACAATTGATTATAAACTGTTAGTTTAGTACGATTTGTAACGTGATTACAACGCCGTCGTCCTATTATCAGGGCTTCTCGCGGGTCAGGTCAAACCTCACGGTATGTTGACTTGACCCGACCCGACCCGCGAGATTTTGAAAGCCTCTTGACCCGACCCGTGAGATTTGAAAATCTCTTGACCCGACCCGACCCGCGAGATTTCGAAACCTCCTGACCCGACCCGACCCGCCACTTTCCGACTGACCCGTGAGACACGGGTTTCATGCGGGTCGGGTCACCTTGACCCGCGAGACCATTTATCTTGACCCAAAGGTTCGACCCGCGGATCTGGCCCGTAGGTTGGCACTTCCAAAAACAATTTAATGTTCATTTTAGTGCCCCGAAGCGATATATGACCTGGCTGTAGTGGGTATAAATGGATGCGGGCATGCGTATATGAATTTGGCGGTGTTTTAATGTCTGAATATGATACCAAAGGGGTGTTGTGGAGTATTGGTACGAGAGAAGCCTTTGGGAAGCGGGAAGTTATCCAAGCGCCGGGTCCGCGAGCCGAATGCGCGGGTTCAACCCGCGGGTCAGCAAAAAACAACTCGCGGGTCATGCTGGCCCGACCCGCGAGTGACCCGCTTCTCGCGGGTCATGACCTGACCCGACCCGAC
This sequence comes from Nereocystis luetkeana, assembly GCA_031213475.1. Lineage (NCBI taxonomy): Eukaryota > Phaeophyceae > Laminariales > Laminariaceae > Nereocystis > Nereocystis luetkeana. The sequence continues at coordinate 4,248,334 of JARUPZ010000020.1, forward strand.
CCGTGAGATTTGAAAAACTCTTGACCCGACCTGACCCGACCCGCGAGCTTTGAAAAAATCTTGACCCGACCCGACCCGTGAGATTTTGAACACTTCCTGACCCGACCCGTGACATTTTGAACATCAAGTGACCCGACCCGCGGGCCCTGCCTATTATCATGCCAGACTCTCGCATATGTAAGTATGAAATTTACGTCTCGTCTACGTAAGAAAATGTTTTCTTTGGTGACATTTTTTCAAGCTTGAAAATCCAAGTCTAAGCGTTTTAGAACTGCTGTGAATCGCATACAAACCCCGTTATCTATCGACCGTCGCATATATATCCAATATTTTGGCACAGCATCATCTGAAAACCGAAGCTTATTTTTTCCGCTACTCATCTCTCTGGGCTGCAGTCCCGTTTTGGGGGCGGGAGTGAAAAATAGTATAATGATTGCGAAGGGGTGTTCTCAAAACGGGATTGCAGTTCAAGTTGTGAAGGTTTGAATCCCAGCCGATTCGAATCAAAAACGGAATCTCGAGACATGGTTACTAATCATAATAATATCTTCAAATTAAGGTACCAGGCAGGATGCTTCGGAGGTCAACGAAGGACAGACCCAGCAGAAAAACTACAGGCAAATCGTACAACGTGCGCACAAACTGCTGCACTGCATCTGTGGCCAATCTGTTCTCCGCAATTCACCAGTATTATTCTACTGTAAACACGAGTAGACGGTAAAAGACAACCCCTCGAAAGTACTGGAGGACTGGACCGGTCTGCGTCGTCGTTTGCTCGATGTTGATCGCTCATATTCATTCACTCAGCAAGACAACAAATGCTCCCAAATGTTGGCGAACGCTGAAGGATTGCATATACATAAAAGTATATACATGCAAATAAAACAAGCGGTGGCGACGAACGCGCGACGCAACACGCCTTCCCTTCTGTTTCGCGTTATCTCCGTATCTTGACCCTCTCGCTTGAACCATCCTGGCCCCGACAGAAAAAACAAAAACAAAAAGTAACTTCGACCAGAACGAACAGCAGCAGCTTCGAAGCCACCGGCTGGTACCAACCAAGCCACGGCTAGATATCCCGCCAGCCGTCGGATTAGGTCCTGTTCTCCGATCCCCGCTCATTTTCTTCTAGATAGACAAGCCATCGAGCGCCAAAATGCTATTATACTAGCGCCTCTTCCGCTGCCGGCAGGCACCTCAAAATAATCCTGCCCGTACCAAAACCACCCGCAACACAGGGCAGGTGCACGCCTTTTTCTGCCCATGCCTAGCTATGCTATTAATAGCGACGCTGCCCCCGCAAGCAAAACCCCGCCCAACCCCCCCCCCTCCCCTCACCAGACCCCCACTCTTCCCCTCCCCCGAATGTCAAAAATATACGCGCGCGCGTGTGTGCAGCCGGGACTATATCCTGTTTCCGTTCTCTCGATTACGTCCTCGGTGCCATCGCAAAAAAAAAATAAAGAGGGGGAGGGGGAAACACGGAATGGCCAACAACGCCATCAGGCGAAAGGTGGCAAAATCGCCCACGCTCGAATACATTGACCGGGGCTGTGATACACGAGTGTAGATGTCTCGTCACTCACTTTCACCCGCTTACATTTCTCTTCACCCTCCTCCCGTCCCCTCCCCTCCCCCATCCCATCCCAGCCCCTCCCCCTGACAAAAGTTTCAGAGACGACGTGGGACGCGACCCCTGGACGACGATCGGTCTACCAACCGCAAGACGCTCAATCTTTCCGCTCCCGCTTCCCCCTGTGCACTCGCCTCCATACTCTAGCGACATACCGACGACGGCGGTACATACTACATACTACCATGCCCGTCTGCCCGCCTCCCAGTCTGCCTATTGTACCTGCCTGCCACACCCCCAGCTAGAACCCTCCCCCAAACACACCCCGCCACCTCTCACCTTACCAGCCCTCGCGGTTTAAGCGAGAAGCTGCCGAGGTCGCGGCCACTCCACCCCTCGGACAGCGTACACCGTGGGGCCCACTCGCGCGGCTCAAGGCCGTCGCGAACATACTGCCCGCCCCCCCAAGCCACCCGACCTTGGAACATATACGATATAGTACCTTGATAAGAGCAAAAAGCCAAGACAACATAGTCCGTGCGAATTTCCGCCTCACCCCCCCTCCCGTCGCCCCCCCCCCTTCTCGTCCCCCCCCCCCCCCCCCCCCGCGCGCCACCTCGCCCCTGCCCCTTCGTTCAACCCACCCGTTGGACGGGGGGGGGGGGCAAGGGGGGGGGGGGGGGGGGGGGCGGAAAGCTTTTCATGCATTCCAGCCGCGCCCATCGCGTGACTCTACCCGTCCACCGCTACCGCTCGCATGAGTGCGTTGCGCAAAACGTGCCGAAGGCTCTCCCTTTTTCTCTCTCTCTGTCTCTCTCTGTCCCCTTCCCTCCGCCTCTGCCCCCCCTCCCCCCCCCCCCCTTCCTCACGCCCTCCCTCCCCCCACTTCTGATCACGCGTGCGAAGCGAAGCGCAAGAATCTTGTCTGATCGATCGGCCGGCTCGCTTCCCCCAGTATAAAGAAAAAAAATGTTTTCGCTAGATATAACGTCCAGGTAGACGTAACGTAACGTAACGTAACGTAACGTACACGAGATCTAAACGAAACCGTGAGACGCAAAACGGAGCGTGTCTGAAACGCGACGTCCTCTCCTCTTTCTCTCTTTTAGTAGTAGGTGTTGCGCTCGAGCCACCCGGCGACGCGCTTGACCTGCCCGGTGGCCTTGTCCATCACCTCGGGCGAGGTCGTACGCATTAGGTATTTGCGCACCTCGTCGTACACGAAGATCAACATCTGAGGAAGAGGAGGAGGGGGAGGGGGGGGGGGGAATGAGAAGGAGGAAAAGGCAAAAAAGCGAGAAATGAAAAGGAGACATAAGAGAAAAAGAGAGAAAAAGAGAGAGAAATGAAAAGGAGAGAAATTGAAAGGAGAAAAAAAGAGAGAAATCAAAAGGAGACAAAGGAGAGAGGAGAAAAAGAGAAAAAGAGGGAAATTAAAAGGAGAAAAAGGAAAAGGAGGAAAAGAGAGAAAAAATATATATATACAAGGAGAAAGAGGAAAAGGAGAAAAAAAGAGAAAAAGAGGAAAATTAAAAGGAAAAAGAGGAAAAGGAGGAAGAGGAGGAGGAGGAGGAGGAGGAGGAGACAGAAGAAGGGAAAGGAGGAGCAGGAAGGAGGAGCCGAAGTAGGAGGCCCAGGACAATGGAAGGTGGAAAATATTATTAATAGGTACAACATTCGTTCTCGTGCAAACCCCGAATTACTGTCCCGGGAAGCTTCTTTCACTACCGTCGAGAGAACGCTGATTTTCCCAGAGGCGTGCGATGGAATTTGAGCGCTCGATACTTGCGACACCGAACGAGAACCGAATAACAAGGTATTTTCGGAAAGATCTGGTCGAGAAAGACCCGAAAATAATATCTTCGACTTAAAAAGCAGCACCCCTTGCCGTTGTCGAGATCACGAGCGCTTCCAAAAATACCTTGTTATTCGGTTCTCGTTCGGTGTCGCAAGTATCGAGCGCTCAAAAGATCCCACCCTCGAGCGCACTCAACGCTCTCCTCTAAGGCATGCCAGAGGATTCGGTGGCGTTTTTATTTTGGTGCGATCGACCGGGGAATAAACTCTCTCGGTTGGTTGAATCGACGTCGACGGCTGATATTACACTTATTTCTTATTTCTTCATGTAATTGAATACATGTACTTGGCATGTATATACATGCAAAAAGCCAAATGAAACGAAAGTGGCGAAATAGGGGGAAAACCGCCACTAAAAAAAAAAACCACGGCGGCGATGATGCCTCGAACGAAAAAACCGAACCAAAACCGTTTCGAACAAAAACCGAACAAAAACCAAAAAAGAAAAACCAACTAACAGAACAAAAAAAAAAAAAAACAAGCAAGCAAGCAAGCAAAAAAACTCACCGAGAACGGCATCGCGGGGAACCAGTGCACCAGCCGCAGGTTCCGGGTGCCCAGCCCGACGTTGATGGGGGGGCAGTAGCACAACCACGCGGCGAGCAAGGTCTCGAAGAAGAGCCCGAAGTTCATGGCGGAGTTGACCATGCCCTGGGTACGGATCGACAACCACCTGGTCTTGCAGATGATAAGGTCGGCCCACTGCACCACAACGATGGCGACGAAGAACGACGCCTGGGCGTGGGCGAGGGCTTCCTTCTGTATCATGCGGCTGGCGATGTTCTGGCACTGCGCGTACCCGTCGTTCCACCGGTCGGCATCGGAGTAGAAATCTGCTTCGCCGATGCCTTCGACGCCCTGTTTACGGGCGATGGAGTTGGTATGCTCGCAGGCGTACGAGCAGCCGCCCTGGCAGTACACCACGTTCTCCATGGAAAAGTCGTCGAAATCCTCGCAGCCCTGTTTTTTTTTTTTTTTTGTGTTTTGTACCAAAATTGTGGCGTTTTTTTGGCGTCGGCGGCGAAAAATGTTTTCAGTGCTTCACGACATTAACATGTTTATATCACCCACTTGAACTTCAGAGGGAAATAGTGTCGGAAGCAACTGACTGCACACGTACGTAGGCGGACGGAATATACTTACTGCATAAACACGTGTGATAAGACTCCAAGCGGACTTTCTCCAGACAGCAGCGAGAGAATGCAGATGCCGCACGATGCGTCAGCGGGAACATCCCGACACGACATTCTCCATTAACCCTTTTAGAGCCGCAGTCCCGTCTGTGGGGGTAAACCACTAAAATTTCAAGTGGTTTGTCCCCAGAATGGGGCTGCGTTCCTAAAAGAGTTGAGCGACCATTTCCGTTGCGCGTGTCCCCCCCCCCCCCCTCCTCCCTCTTTTGCTTTGGGAGAAAAATCGGCTCATAAAAAAGACGTCCTACGACAGGGATGTCTTGAGTATTACCTACGGTATACCAAGCATAACGTATTACGGCATCATCGTCTTGATGAACTTTTTTCGGCTAACGCGTGCTATATACGGCAGAGGCAGCACTTTTTTGCCTTATGAGGCAATATTTCTGACTGCCGGGAGGAGCTCCTCAACCCTATTAGTGCCGCAGTCCCGTTCTTGGGACAAACCACGCAAATTCAAAGTAGTTAGTCCCCAAACCGGGACCGCAGTCCTAAGAAGGGTTACAACCGAGGGTTCACCCAAACATTGCTGGAATATAATTTCCTTTTTCGGTATGATTCTCGACAAATACCGAAACCATGGGCCCTTACACAAAACAACGACAAACAAAGATTAACGCCAAACCAAAAACCAACAACACCCCAAAAAACGTGACACCCCCTCAGTCTTTTCCTCCTGTCTCTCACCTGGACGGTTCCGTCGCCGTTGCAGAACACCGTGAACGTGTTGGGCTTCGTGGTGACAGTCGCGCCAGCCGTACACGTGGTGTTGCCGTAAGGCGCGGGCAGCTGAGAGATCGAGAGCCCGTCGGGCGGCTGCCCATTGTTGGCCGTCTTGAGCGCGTCCAAGCCACCGGGCGACGTGAAGACTTCTCCCGACTTGGAAGTGAGGCCTGCGTCTCCGAGACAGTTCGAGTAGATCCCTAAAAAGCGGCGACAGCGGCGAGGTATAGAGCGGGGAGAAACAGGGGGTTTAGGGTGAGAAAAGGGGTAGGGTAGGGTAGGGTAGGGTAGGGTGGGGTAGGGTAGGGCAGGGTAGGGTAGGGCAGGGTAGGATAAGGTAGGGTAACGTCCTACCCCGCTATACTACCACGCGTTGCCGGTGCGATATGCGCCACAGCCAACAGTACCGGCACTGTTCGGCACGCTGCGACACTCGTTAACTTAATCTGTGCCAAGCGAATTCCCCGGAAATACATAAGACAGCCAGCACTACTTGAAACCCTTTTAGAACCGCAATCCCGTTTTGGGGACAAACCAGTCGAAGTATAGGCAGCTTGTCCCCAAAAACGGGACTGCGGTCCTAAAAGGATTCACCGGCACTATAGAGGGGCTACTACTCCTACTACTACTATGGGGGACCATAGTTAATAGGACCTATGGTCTCCACAAAAACCTATATATTTACCTTTTTGTACTCACAATATTTGGTCCTATTTACTATGGTCCCCCGTAGTACTACTGCTCTGACCTGCCGGGTAGCTGCCGAAGTAGAGGAGGTTTGAGGAGCCGCCGAGCGAGCCCGTAGCATCCTCGGTGTCAGTGATGTCCCAGGCGAGCCAGTCGTTATCCCAGAAGGGAGACATGCGCGCCTTCCACGGTACGTAGTGGTAGTAGTTGCCCACCATCAAACCCTACAGGATATTTATTCGCAGGAAACGGTAGTAGAGCGATACAAAGAGAACAGCGCGAAACATCGGGCTGAGCAGTGCAACCCCCACTGTGGAACGCCTCCTGGGTGTTGGAAAACCGAAAGAAAAAACAGGCTGCGCCACGCCCCACCCACGGAATGGGGTTCTGATAGACTCACAGCAGTACAGCCTACTACTGATGCCGAAGGGCGCGAAGGCGCGAAGAGTACCAGCCACTTGACGATAAAACACGCGGGCATATACGTGAGGTCGTTTGCGAATTTTTGCTGGTGAACGAAACCATCAATAGCTCGACCTATAGGGCACCACGCGGGTGTACCCCTCCCCCTCCCACCGTAATACGAGTAAGCCCCCCTTGGGCAGATCACGGACAGATCATGATCTATGTGTCCGACAGATAGATCATCCAGTTTCTCGCCTGCCGCTGTGAGACGTTGTGCAGGATCTGCCTTTACCGGGCAGATCCAATCCAGGAGACACGCGCTAGATATGCGACATGTGTACATCACGCGGGACCGTACGGTTCCCACCCGGCAACATGAGCTAGACCATACAGAGCATACAGATCATACAGATAGATGATCTGCCTGCCTTGACAGATCTACATCATCAACTGGGAATGATCGGTAAATGATCTGTCATATCTCTTCGAGGTGGGGGAAATGCGGGTCACCTGCATGGCCTCGATAGAGACACCGGGAAGACTCTTGCTCTTAAGCTGCGCTTGGCCCTCGAACGAATCCTGGTCGTCTGGTACCGCGGAGCCGGTGAGATACGAGGATGCCACGTAGCGATCGAACCCCTCCTGGTCAGCCGCAAAATAAAAAACCGGCCGGCGGCAGGAGAAGGAATAGGGGACGGGGCGAGGAAGGGGGTCAGCCGGTTGGGGGGGGGGGGGGGGGGGGGGGGGGGGGGGTAGGGGGGGTTGGACTATGAAATACGCGAAGGGGGAAAGGGGAGGGGGGGGGGGGGTGTAAGCTATAAAGAGGGCGTGAAGCACTTGGAGCTCGCAGGGGGGCGATGGAGGTGGTAAAACACTTCCAAGAGCGAAAAGGGGGTGGGGGGGGGTGTACTTGATACCCTGGTAGGAGAGATGCACTCGATCTCATGCATGGCCGTAGTCGTATGACCATAGACCCTCGCATCCCTACAATGCCGGGACGGAGCATATCGGGTTTTCACCGACCAGGCAGGCATTGCTTGCACCAAGAATGGGGGGGGGGGGGGGGTGTACTCATTATCATGCATGGCCGTAGTCGTATGACTATAGACCCTCGCATCCGTACAATGCCGGGACGGAGTACGTCGGTTTTTCACCGATCAGGAAGCCATTGCTCGCACCAAGCGCGAAGCGCCGTGAGGTGTCCGGCGAGTCGCATGAAGGGTGAGCTGCATCCTACTCAGAACCGCTTGAGAGGCGGATTTTCTTGCACGTGGACGACAGCATCAACAAATTGATTAATTTTTTGGTGTGGCCTTTTCCAGAGACAGCAATGGGGTTTACCTTGAAACTGCCTGTTGGGTGCCTCACCATTTACACACTACGTGATACGATCATCCCCCCTGTGCGGAGTAAAGGTTCTCCAAGCACAAAAATGACCTATTGCGGGGGACCATAGTTAATAGGACCAAATATTGTTAGTAAAAATGGCCAAATATATAGGTTTTTATGTATACCATAGGTCCTATTAACTATGGTCCCCCGTAACACTGTAACTCGGCCGCCAAAAAACAAACAAAAAAAAAACGGTGCCCTGGCTGTCTAGCTCACGCAGCGAGAAGCGTGTTTTACAGCGTCGTCGCCGCGCCAACCCAACCTATATGTAGCTACCAGGTATAAAATATAGGGGGGGGGGGGGGTACTCATTTGTTGCTTGCCTTAGTCATTTGACCATTGACCACGCATCCCTTTCGAGACGGAGCAGATATATAGGGGGGGGGGGGGGGTACTCATGTCATGGATGGCCGAAGTCGTACGACCACAGGGAAGGCGGAGGGAGCGAGCGGTAGAAGGGTCGAGAGCCCGCACACAAGTCAGCGCGTATACACGTACGAGGCATAGCCCGGTCTCGTAGGAAAAAGCGAGCGAGGACAGCCAAACCACCGCCACCACTAGCACCACTAGCACCACTAGCACCACCACCACCACTATCACCTTCACCACAGCAACAATCATAATGTGGCCCCTCACCGCGGTCCCACCGTTCCCGTCCGCAAGTGCCAACGGGAACTCGCAGTTGATCACGTATCCGCCCGATCCCGTGTCCCACAGAGGGAACTCGCGGGTCGGTGGTGTGTCCATGGGGTTGCCCCCGCCGATGGTACCTTCCGCGTTAGCGTACTGGCCACCGCTAAACTTGCACCTGGTGAACAGAACCATTAGGAAGGAGGCCGGGTCGAGGAGGGGCGGGGGGTTTAGGACACATCTCTCTTCGCCTTTTCGTACGTACATCATACGTTGTGATATTTTCGTTTTTGGATATGAATACTTTTGCCGAAACAGCAAGTTTGTACTTGTACTGTACCGAGAAAGCATGCTCAACACGCGAAAGTAATTTCGGCATGGGGATAGCGTTGGAGAGCGGCGGCTGTCCGGACGAACGCGCTGTCGTGCCTTACTCAACCCAAACCGAACCAGACCAGACCGAGCCAAACCAAAACCATACCAAACCGAACAAGACAAACCGAAGATGACGAAAAAACGCAAAACGATCAAAAACGCACAAAAGACACAAGTACAGACGTAAGCAGCAACGCACAAATAGCCACAAGCAAAAAACGGACACAAAAACACACACACCACACACACGAGACACAACAACGCAAAAACCAGAACCGAAACAGCGAAAACACAACACCCCAACCCCAACAACACCGACACCAACACCCGCACAACAAAACTCGCTGCAAAATCGACGAGCAGTGGGAATGACGAGTCGACCCCCTCCGCGCGACAAAAAAAAAGGCAACAAGTACTACCGAAGAAAGACACCTGGGTGACCACAGCTTGTCTTACCATATCGCTCGGAGGGAGAAAAAAAACACTCACGTATATTCGTATACAAGAGAAAAACAAGGACGACGCAAAAACTACTTTTACCATATATGAAGGATATACTGTACTTGGTATTACGGGGGACCATAGTAAATAGAACCAAATATTGTTAGTAAAAATGGTTAAATATGTAATTTTTCATGTACACCATAGGTCCTATTAACGATGGCCCACCGTAATATTAATACCAGGTAGTAATCAAGACCAAACATGCATATTAACAGTAAAAATACCGGCACGCATAGTTTTTTTCGCGTATAATAGGTTCTATTTAACAAGGTCCCCCGTGATGCGCTTGTGAATAGTAAATATACCGGAACGTGTAGTTTTTTGTGTATGATAGGTCCTACTGGACCCTTTCAAGAACCGCAGCCCCGTTTTGGGAACAAACCACTCATTTTTTTTCAAGTAGTTTGTCCCCAAAACGGGACTGCGGTTCTGAACGGGTTAATATGGTCCCCCGTGAAAAACAATAACAACAACAACACCAAGCGCACCAACAACAACAACACCAACAACGACACCAACAACAACACCACCAACAACAACACCAACAATACTCTAAAAGCGCACATGATGGGCTGGTGTCCGAAGTACTCTCCACGCCCCAGACCGATCAGGATGTGAGGGGGGAAGCCGTAGTCGTTCAGCACAATCAACCATGTGTAGAAGCCGGCCGCGGCCTGAATCACACCGATCTGGAGGTAAGCGTAGATGATCAGCTTCTTCGTCACGAGGCGGTCGATCGCGGAGTTCCTAGGAGGCCGACGCATGATGTCCGCCTCGGCTTGCTCGTAGGACATGGAGATGGCGGGAACCATGTCCGTCCCGAGGTCAATGCCCAGGATGAGCACGGTGGACAGCGGGAGCGGGGTGCCCAGCGTGATGAAGCAGATGAACGGCGATATTTCTGTTCCGGGAAGGACCGGGGGGGGGGGGGGGGGGGTAGGGTGTGTGTGGACAAAGGGGTGGGGGTGGAAAGGGTGGGGGGCGGGGTCAGATTTTTTTCGACACTACGAGCAGCAGGAACGCTGCTCCGTCTCGAAAGGAATGCGTGGTCCATGTGAAAAACGACTCAAACGCAAGTAACAAATTGAGTACCCCCCCCCCACGCTCAAAACCATACTAGCTCCATCCTGGTACTTTAGGGACGCAAGGGCCTACGATCATATAACTACGGCCATACCTGACATGAGTAACGCCCCCCCCTCCCCCGCCCCGAAACGCCTACACAAGCATTTACCACTCAGGACGGAGCTACGAGTACAAGGAGCGCTTCTGCATCAACATAAATACGAAGCGGTTCTAACATTTCCCCCGAGGGTAGCACCGGTATAGCACAAACATCACGCACCGGGGATGTTCGAGGTGAGGGTGTAGGCGATGCTCTTCTTGAGGTTGTCGAAGATAAGGCGACCCTCCTCGACGCCGCTGACGATCGACGCGAAGTTGTCGTCCAGGAGGATCATGTCGGCGGCCTGCTTGGAGACGGCGCTCCCCATGATGCCCATGGCGATACCGATATCCGCCTTCTTGAGGGCGGGCGAGTCGTTCACGCCGTCGCCGGTGACAGCCACGATGTGGCCGACGCGCTGGCGTTTTTCATACGAGGTATATAAATATTTGTTTTCGTTTTTTGTTTTTTTGTATTTTTTGTATTTTTGTGTTTTGGGTATTTTTCGTGTTTTCGGTATTTTAGTGTATTTGTGTTTCAGTGATTATTGTGTGTGTGTTTGGGGTATATTTTATCGTAATTTTTTTGTTTATGTTTCATGTTTTGGGTGTATGTGTGTGTTTTTCGCGGACGTGTGGGTACGTAGGTGGCGGGACGGAGAGGGGGGGGGGGGTAGAGGGACGGACGGACGGACGGCAGGAGGGGGGGGAGGGAAGGAGGGAGGAATGAAGGCAGGAACAGGGGGGTGGGGGAGCTGCTAATCATAGATTGAAGAAAGATCAAGGCACCGCTGAAGCCGCTGCCGTCGCCAAGATCCTAAGGTAAGGCCAAGGCTACTAAGATTGTCGAGGCGATCTACTACCACAAAAACGTAGACACAAAAGCCAAAACGCAAAATTCCCACCCAAATCTTGAACAGGAAAATATATATACTTCCCCTACTTGTCCTATTAATACTACCTGGTAACATTTTTGGGATTCATGGCCGTCCGGAAAACGACAAGTGCAACCTTACACCACGCGGACAGATCATCTATAGATTATCTACAGATCAATCCTACGTCATGGTCTGAATCTTTTGGGGCACATGATCTGTATGATCTGTATGATCTATATGATCTAGCTCATGTTGTCGGGGTGGGAGCGTACAATCCGCATATAATCTACTTTAAGCACATGTTTCCTGGGTTGGATATGTGCCCAACAGATCCCGCACAACCTCTGATGGTGGCAGGTTAAAATCTATTAATAAATAATATATCTGTAGATTATCTATCTGTAGATGATCTATTTGTAGATGATCTAGATGATCGACATCTGCCGGACGTGTACATCCTCTTACCAATCGACCAGAGACACAGAGCGCGCTACAAACGCAGCAGTACAAAGAGCATCAATCAATCAGCATGCTGCTCTGCACTGGCATGGCGCGGCCGGCGCCTGTTTGTGGCACAAACAACACAGCTCCTGAAATTGTAGATGCTACATGCGTGCGTGAGCGGTACAGCATGGCCCGTCTCCGACATCATTTCTTTCTTCTCTCTCTCTCTTTCCCAAGCTGTAAAAGGGTTCGTACCTGGTTGTTTTCGACGATGACGAGCTTCTGCTGGGGCGAGGTACGGGCGAAGACGATCTGCGGGTGCTCCAGGATGGCGTCCCACTTCTCTTCCTCCATGTCCGCCGAGATCTCCCAACCGGGCACAACGATGGCCTGAGCGTTCTCGGGGTCTTCGAAGTTGGCGTCTCCTGTAAAGGTAAAGGTTTCGTAGTGGTGATGTTGGCGGTGGCGGGAGGGGTGGGGGGGGGGGGGGGGAGGGGGGGGGTTCGGACACGTCCACACGATCGACAAAATACATACCAGGTACCTGGTACTTCGGACCACGAGTGCATACTTTCATCATCACCTTTTTCTTCATCCTCCGGCGGATTAAAAAAAAAAAAACTTGACCCTTTGTGGGAAAAAATATTTCAAATTTGGCGTTTTTTTCCCCAAAAACGGGACTGCTGTCCTAATGACACACTTCCACCCTCACACACTAACCGTGCATGCACACACACATTCGGGTAGCCACATATCAGCGAAAACCTTTCCTTTCCCTCGTCCCTCCCAACTCCCAGCAACAACAACAAACACCACCCCCCAACTGGAAAACCAGCTACATCCTTCGTCTACCTGGTATGATACTTCTCTGCGCACTAAAAAAACAACAATATAAAATCCGTGGACCAAAAAAATGCTTCCTACGAATACAAAAATAAAGTAAAAACACACGCACGCCCACGAAGAAAATCACCCGGAAAAGACAAACGCCGCCTCGCGCGCAATCTACCCCCCCCCGCCCCCCCCCCCTTCACGGCGTTTCGCGCTTGGTGCAAGCGATGTCTGCCTGGTCGGGGAAAACCCGACATGCTCCGTCCCGGCATTGTAGGGATGCGAGGGTCTATGGCCATACGACTACGGCCATGCATGAGATCGAATACATCTCTCCTATCTATTACGGGGGACCATAGTTAATGGGACCTATGGTGTGCATAAAAACCTATATATTTAACCATTTTTACTAACAATATTTGGTCCTACTAACTATGGTCCCCCGTAATAGTACACCCCCCCCCCCCCCCCCCCCCCACTCCTCCCCCGCCTTCCCTCACCCACATGAAAAAAAACGCTATGTGTTTCGCACAACAAAACCCACACGAGCATACTGAAAGCACTGACCGGGCTCGAGGCCGAAGCGCTTGTTGGAAGCCTCGATCTCTCCGCGGGTCTTGGACCAAAGGATGCCGACCTTGTAAGCGATGGCCTGGGCGGTGATGGGGTGGTCGCCCGTGACCATGATAACCTATTTCGTCAGGTGCAGAAGGAGCAGCGCAGTACAATACAATGTAAGGGCGAGGGACAGACGGAGAAAGGGGAGGTGACAGGGGGGGGGGGGGGGGGGGAACGAAAATCGGTGCGAGGGAGGGAGAAGGGGGGGGGGGGGGGAGAGGGGAGAAGAGGAGGGGATACACTTTTATCTTTACCTCGGTCCGCCGTAGGGTGAAACTACCATGTATACGTAAGTATACTTACTACTATTTCGGGGGACCATAGTAAATAGGACCAAATATTGTTAGTAAAAATAGGTAAATATGTAGGTTTTGTGTGTACGGTAGGTCCTGTTTACTATGGCCCTCCGCAATGCCTGTTACTAGGAACTCGCGCAGCAGGACATTCGTAGCTGCCGTCGACTTGAGTGCGTTCACCCGTCGGACGGTCGGTCGCTTCGGCCATCTCGAAAGGGCTGCCTTTTTTTGGAGTCGTTAAAAACTAAAAATTCGCTCGTGTTAAACAACAACAACAACAACAACAAAACACAAGCGAAAACACAAAAAAAAACAAGGAACACAAAGAACACAACAAACACAAAAACAAAAAAACAAAAAATAATAAAAACACAAAAAACACCAAGACACAAAAAACAAAAAAACACGAAAAAAAAAAGAAAAAAAAAAACGAAAAATACAAAAAACACAAAAACACACGAAAAAACACAACACAAAACACAAAAAACACAAAAAAGAAAAAAAAACTCCATCGCACCTTGATACCGGCAGTCTTGCACTTGTTCACGGCTCCGGGTACGGCCTCGCGAGGGGGGTCGATCAGGGCCATGAGTCCGAGGAACACCAGGCCCTCCTTAGACTTGGGGTGGATGGGCGGCTGGGCGCGCGGCAACCAGCAAGGACAGGCCAGGAACGGCGGAAACCGGTGAGATGAAAACAGTATCGGAATAAGAGGCGGGGGGGGGGGGGGTGAATCGATAACCGATAACGGCCGCAAGATCGGAATGACCGATGATAATAGAACACTATCCGATTAAGGGGCGGGGGGGTGAATCGGTAATCGAAAACGGCAACAAAATCGGAATGGCCGATGATAACATTTTCGGATTAAGGGGAGGGGGGGGTGAATCGATAAGCGACAACGGCAACAAAGTTGGAATGATCGATGATAATTTTATCGGATGAAAGGGGGGGGGGGGGCGTGAATCGATAAGCGATAACGGCAACAAAATCGGAATGGGACGTGGGGGCAAAGAGAAACGGTGATACTATCGGGTTACGATACTCGTAACAGGGAGAGGAGGGGGTGAATGTAACCGACAATGGAAAAAAATCACCGAATTTTACTGCGTCAACCATCCTTTCCAAATTAACATCATCAAACATGTTTTAGCCTCCGTACAGTACATCAAAAATTTACCACAGCAAGTTTTCACGAAACCCATTATTTTCGATATTTTTGTTTTCACCAAATCCATTTTTACAAAGCCATTTTGTTCACCAAATATTTGTTTCACCTAATCAAACTTTTTACCTACCAGGTACGAGATAAATCAATTTTACACTTAAATCAGCTAGCTCTTCTTCAAATAAACAGTATTACCGAAAAAAATATATATATATTACAACCACATCAGCCAACACCACACCACGCCACATAAAAAGACAGCACACCACACCTCGCTGGTCGAACCGTTCGTCTTCTCGGCCTGCTCACGCCTCTCAGCGTTAGCGAACTCCCCCAGGGGGAAGTTGGGCGTGGAGAAGCCTTCATCCTTTCCGTCACCGAAGTCGTAGTTCGTGGGGTAGTCCGTAGCGCTGAGTTCGCGCTCGGCAAACCTGCCAGTATCAAAACAATCAAGAGCCGGCAGAGGGGGGGGGGGAGGAAGATGACCAGGGGGGGGGGCGGGGGCGGGGAGGGGGGGGGGGGGGAAGCGGGGGGCTGGTGGGTCAGTCGCGTTATAGATAGGAAGGAGGGCATTGACTGCAACGGAAACAGCTACAAAAGAAAGAGCAGTGTGGGCTACGACTAGCGATAGGGGGATAATAACCCATGTGGGGTTTGTTGATAGGCGTAACCATTTTGGCGACAAAACCACTCAAATTCTTGAGCGTGGGATAGGGTAAGGGTTATCTAACCCGTGTGAGATGCATCTGTAGGCCTGACGATTTGGGACCTATCAACTACGTTTTTTTGCTGATTTGGGACCTACTCATCGGTTTTGCAATGAGAGACCCAAAACTCTGGGCGACATACAGAACTTTTACGCATTCATAGTAACACCCAACGGCCCTTCTATTTTTTCGTCCAGAGTGGTTGGTATTAATACGTTTATCGACAATTCGGGACCTTTTGATAGGTTTTACTACTATTGGGGGCCTGTTCATAGGTTTTATTACTATCAGGGAGCTATTAATAGGCTTTATTACGTACTATTTGGGACCTATTCATAGGTTTGATTACTACTTGGGACCTATTCATAGATTTGATTACTATTTGGGGCCTATCGATAGGTTTCAATACTGTTTTGGACCTATTAGTAGGATTAACGAAAAACATTCGCTTTGGGACCTACTCAGGTGGTCGGTGGAGAGGGGGGAGGCGGAGGCATCGTTTACAGGCTCGTCTGAGCCAGCTGGATGACGTGCTTGCTCAAGGGGCGAGTGGCAATGATTCACCTGTGGGACTATCACGAGAGCTACTTATTCACCTACCTGGGGTCTTTTTACCCATCCGCCGGGATACACGACAACAAAAAGCCCCGCAAAAATACTCGCAACGACAATTTCTTTGTTTTCCGACCCACCCATTCCCTTCGCCCTGTCTCTTCAGCTCCCTCTCTTGTCGTGTCTCAGATACACTGCGACTAAGGCCATCCATGACATAAGTACACCCCCCCCCCCTCCTTACGCCACGAGAGCATAGATTTACCAAGTATGGCTCTTACTGTATGTGGTTGGTGCTCATTCGACGCGATTGTACTGCTCACCCGTACTCGTAGGCACCGCAGTCTATCTATCGATGGAGCGAGATTAGCATGCAAGCCGCTTGCTTGCTGTTACCTCGAGACGCCGTACCGTCAAAATGAATCGTCAAGCCTCATGTGTACCTGGTAGAACCTAAAAGACCAAAAAGAGAGAAAAAAAAAAAAAAAAAAAAAAAGAGAAGAGCGAAAAAAAAGAAGAGAAATAAAGAAGAAAAGAAAGAAAAAAGAAAGAAAAAAAAAAAAGAAGAGAGAAAAATAAGCAGAGAGAAAAATAAGAAAAGAGAAGAAGAAAAGAGAAAAATAAAAAAAAGAGAAAAAAAAGAAAACACGAGAAAAAACAAGACAAGAGAACAAGAGAACGAGAAACAAAAAAGCAAAAAACACACACACACACCCGAGAACGCGAAGGCCGTTGCGCGAGAGAGTCTCCTGGTGGGCCTCGATCTCCGCCTGCAGTTCCGGCGTCATGGGCACGACGCGGCCGCCGAGCAGCACCTCCGAGCAGCGGTCGATGATGCGCTCGGGGGCACCCTTCATCACCACCAGCCTCTCTCCGTCGGGCTTGTCCTCCTGCTTCACAACATGCACCTGCGTTCATATATACATATTTAGATACGTTTTACAAAATCCACCGATTTTTTTAAGGCAACGGTTGGAGCATTACCGTTGACGGGACAGGGGACCGGGGACAGGGGACGGGAACCGGGGGCAGGGGCCGGGGACAGGCGACGGGGGACAGGCGACGGGGGGCGGGGGACAGGCGACGGGGACCGGGGGCAGGGAACAGGGGACGAGAGACAGGGGACAGGGGACGGGGAACAGGGGAGGGTAAGATAATGGTGAAGGAGGAACAGCGCTACGTAGCACGCCCGAGGTTGTCTGAGGTGTTTGCTACCTACCTTGGGTCGGGGCGGGGGGTCAAAAGATGGAATCGGCTCAGCGGGCAACGACATAACCAAAACCAGGACAGGGTTATGTACTGTACGAGTACCATGTTGTCAAATATCGACGCCCAGATGCTGCACAGTAACATAACGCACGACAAGTGCGGTCTTATCAACGGTCTAATCAACCGTCATATACACGGTTTTATCAACCGTCAAATAAACGGTTTCATTAACCTTCACATAAACGGTTTGATCACAGGCTTATAAACGACCTTATCAACCGTCTTATTGTCAACGGCCGTATCAACCGTCACATTATCAACGGCATTATCAACCGTCTTACTATCAAAACGGTCTTACCACCCGCCCTCTACGCAAGGAGTAAGTATCATGTAGCGCGCATTCCGTCCAACTCACTAGCTTCGTCGTTCGGTTAGGTGTTCCATCGATCAATACATAATAACCTAAACTCCAGCCACTCGGGTTTGCTCCGTAAGACCGACGTCGTAAAAAGCGTCATTTTTTTTTCGACACTTACTTACCGGAAGAGGTGTTAGTCTAACGCTCATACCCCTTTTCCGGCTCGAACAAAACTACGATTATAATTCCCAAGTGTTTCCCCCGCCAAAACGGGGGGTGAGTTGTAACACCGAGGCTAAGGGGGGGGGGGGGGGGGGTTGGCACCCCCCCCCTACATCCCTGAATAGCCGACGTACTCCGTCCCGGCATTGCAGGGATGCGAGGGTCTATGGCCATGCGACTACCGCCGCGCTTGACAATTAATACAACCCCCACGTACTGTCCCTAGGTTCATGCTGCCTTCAAACCTAACACTGGCGTCGTCGGCAGGATGTTAGAAAGGGATGCGTAGTCGATGGTCACATACATGACTGTCAGGCAAGTAAAAAACGAGTACCCCTCCCCCCCCCCCCTCAAGGTAAAACCGTCACCCACCCACCCACCCACCCACCCACCCACCCACCCACGCACGCACCTGGTACTTGTTCTTGGAGTTGAAGGGGATCTTGAACAGGTTGGGGTTGGCAGAGCGGTACTCGTCCACGTCGCGGAAGGGCTGGCAGAACTTGATCATCGCGATCTCGGAGGCGTTTCCCACGGCCTTCCACGCGACAACCTACCGGCATGTTTTTATGTCGGGAAGGGACGGAGGCAGGGAGGCAGGGGGAGAGAGAGAGAGGGAGGGAAGGGGGGGAAGGGGGAGGGAGGGAGGGGCAAGGTTCCGACGTCAAACAACAAACGTTCCACGGAGTTTATTTAACCCCTCTATAACTGTACACGAGCCCATTTATGGACTTAACCGATGTGGGGATACTAGGAAAGGTAACCAACTATCTGGTAAACCTTACAAGTAAAAAACTACGTGAAACTAGAGGAACAAAACGCAGTCAATCAAGACAAGTTTCAAGAGCGCGCTACCTGGTACATCGCAAATCGCGTTGAGTTCGCACACGGGCGCGACCGTTTTTCAGCTCTCGATTTTTTCCGAATTAGGGGAAGGTTGGTTGACAGTAAGTACCGACCAACAACCATGTTTTTTCCCCCCCAAAAAAATCTGATCGAGAGATCGAGAGAGAGCCTTCCGAAAATACGGTGTTCCACCTTGTAGCACCCTCACCACTATCGTCGAGACAAAAAACGAGCGCTACGTATATAGTCTAGGAAGCACATTTTTTCCAGAAATTTGACATTCACATACATATTGAGGGTCATTCTTATCGGAGAGCTTTTTTTCCCAATTTTTCGACATTTTTGTCGCGCAATTTTTTAATCTTCCATATTTTCCTGTTTTTTTTTACCAAATATTGGAATGTTAACGAACTTGATATTTTTGCTTCTGGAGAATTTCACGAACATTGACAGAACGCCTCCGTATATCGATGCATATCTCCAATTATTTCAAAACTTTGGGAATTTTGGAAAAAACGCTCTCCGATAAGAATGAGCCTGAATTGTTTCCCGGTGGTCACTTCTTTTCAGGAGACACAAAAACAGATTTGCCGTAAAGTTCTGTTTCAGACGGATCCAACCAACGTGTCAGATTTTTTTTTTCCGTCTCTGCGTCCGAGTAAAATCCGTTTTTCCTCCGACAAAACTTGTCTCAAGATTTTCGAGGTCGACACAGCAGCAGTTGCCATCGTATACCAGGTATGTACTATTACGGGGGGCCATAGTTAACAGGACCAAATATTGTAAGTAAAAATGGTTAAACATATAGGTTTTTATGTATACCATAGGTCCTGTTAACTATGGTCCCCCGTAATATTACGGGGGGGCATAGCAAATAGGATCAAATATTGTTATTACGGGGGACCATAGTTAATAGAACCAAATATAGTCAGTAAAAATGGTTAAATATTATACCTGGTAAGTTTTTATGTATACCATACGGTAGGTCCTATTAACTATGGTCCCCCGTAATAGTAAAATGATCGAAATATTTATTACTATCACTGGTATTTGTCTGTACCGTAGGTCCTATTTAATATGCCCCCCTCCCGTAATATACCGCTGCCACGCTGTCACTCTCTCACCTCGATCGTCGATCCGTCACCCTGGACCTTCATCTTCTTGAAAGGCACGGGTCCATTCTTGTCCGACTTGGAGTCCTCCTGGAACAGAGACACGTTGCAGAGGGTTGCGCACCTTGTCAGGCCCTTGAACCCGGGGTCCTTCTCGTCGTAGGTGAAGTTTCCCTTGGTGAACGACGACGCGCAGTCCTGAGAGCAAAAAAAAAGCGGCGTGTTTTGTGCGGGAGGGGGGGGGGGGAGGGAGAGTGGGTGAGAGGGACGGAAGGAAATAAGGAGAGAGGGAGAGAGAGAGGGGGGGGGGGGGGGGGGGGGCACAACATGCCTTGATACATACCAGGTATGTGTGTACGTACTGTACAACGAACGAACGCCCTATGATGCGGTGACGAAAACAAAAGATCACTACACCGAAAAAAAAAAAGAACTAAAAAACGGACAAACCAAGAAAAAAAACACGTCGCGGTTTATTTATTTTTTATAATAAAGGAAAGGCAGAAACCACTTCCTCCCTTTACCAGTAGCAACAAGCAAAACAGGGGTTTTTTTTCGGGGGGGGGGGGGGGCAAAACGGATCGCACCGACAGAGAACAAGAAAGGAGCAAAAACGAACAAGACGTGGAAGAAAAACAAAAAAATAAGCCATTCTCGGCTCGGCAAAAGCACAAAAGTACAAACCTCGATGTGCGTTCCGTCCTCTTGGCCGTAGACGATCTGCGCCACGGTCATAATGTTCTGAGTCAAGGTGCCCGTCTTGTCCGAGCAGATGCAAGATGTCGACCCGAGAGTCTCCACGCCCTCGAGGTTCTTGACAAGAACCTGAGACAGCGATGGCGCAAGCAACCGCGAAAAACAAAATGCAGCAAAACGACAGCGTCAGCAATAGCAACGGAGAAAATGATCGCACGCGACAAATGAGTGCGCTCCCCCCGCCCCCCCCCCCCCTATGGTCATACGACTACGGCCATGATGAGATCGAGTACATCTCTCCTATCGAGTACACCCCCCGCCCCCCCCCCCCCCCCGCCCCCCCTCCCTCCCCCTTCAAAACAAAAACAAAAAAGTGTACCAGGTATCTAGCTAATATATATATATGGGGAAACCGCAACTAGCGTCAGCAAGTTGGAGGTGTCTCTATTAGGAGTAGGAACGGTGCTCCATCTCGAAAGGGATGCGTGGTCGAATGGTCAAATGACAAAAAGTAAGCAACAAATCAGTACGCCCCTCCTTGCAAAGTATATGGTCAGATAGATCATACTAGGGCAAATACGATATACCCCAACCCGGAAGTATATACAAAGCAAGTGAAAAAGCAAACCCGCAAGATATGTACGACTACCACCACGCATGGCATGAGTACACTCCCCACACTCCTCCGCCCCCCCTCCCCCCCCCCCCCCTCCCCCCCCCTCCATCTTGCCTGCTTTTTGTGCATGCGCTTGGCAGTAAGGGTGAGGCACACGGTCACGGTCGCCAGAAGCCCCTCGGGTACGTTAGCGACGATGATACCGATCATGAAGACAAGGTTGGCAATCAGCTTCGTCTTCACCACGAATCCGAGGATGAAGAAGATAACACCCAGGGTGATAGCGATGGACGAGATGATCTGATAGATTCAATAAGCCGGAAAAGGCAGGGGGTGGGGTGGGAGAGGGGAGAGGGGGGACAGGAGGGGGGGGGGGGGGAGGGGGGGTGAATGTGGGAGGGGAGGGGGGCGTGATTTGGTGTATTCCACGTCTTGGCTAGAGAAGATAAGCGCCACCGGGTGATAGGCAATGTATGTATGTATGTATGTATGTATGTATGTATGTATGTATGTATGTATGTATGTATGTATGTACGAGTATATACCTGGTAAATGTATACATATGCTGAATGGGCATAATGGGCATTCATCGCACCCTCTGAGAAAGAGCCGGAAAATCCTTCGTTATACAGAACAAGTTATCACACACACAGCTCGCAACAAAAAAAATATATAGAGTCGAGGGGAGGTGTCTTTGCAACATGGACGTACGTATGTACGTACGTATGTGCGTACGTACGTGGCCGGGGCTGAACGAACCGCTTGGATTCTCAACCCCTTTAGGACCGCAGTCCCGGGTTAGGGACAAAACACTAAGAATTTGACTGGTGTGTCCCCAAAACGGGACTGCGGTCCTAAAAGGGTCAACACGAACAGCAAAACGGGGATCGTGATTCCGGCTAGTATAGAGCGGCACCGAACGGCACTGGTACGTACGTACGCACCTTGATGAAGTGCTGGATCTCCTTGTTGATGGGGGTCTGCTCGTTGTCGGTGCTCATGGCGAGGCCGGCGATCTGTCCCATGAGGGTGTGGTCGGCGATACGGCATACCACGGCGGTGGCGGACCCCTCGGGGCAGCTCGTTCCGAAGAAGGCCAAGTTCTGTGCAGCCATCGATCAACAACACGGCCGGTAGAGAGACAACAAAAAACCGAAAAATATTGGTATGAGGCAACGAAAAAATAGGCGGGGGGGGGGGGGGGGGGGGGGGGGGAGTGGGGAAAAAACGGGAAAAAAGGGGGGGGGGGGGGGGGGGGGGATATATGCAAAGGAATGAAAGCAGGGAAACAAAGGGAGCCGACAAAGCAAAATGAGGGGGGGGGGGGGGAGAAGAGGGTGAGTGAGTGAGTGAGTTAGGGAGTGTTTTGAGTGAGTAGTGGGTTAGTGAAATACTGAGTGGTTGAGGGGGGTGATACCCGAGTAAGGTGAGTGAGCCAGTGAGGCAGGGGCAAGTGAAATGCGGAATGAGTTAGAGGCAAGTAAAATACGGAGTGAGTGAGTAAGAGAGTGAGTGAGTGAGTGAGCGAGTTGATGAGTGAGCACGTGAGTGGCTTGAGTACACGAGTACACCCCAGCACGTAGCCCATCCAACTTGTTTTCACGGGTGAGATAAGTAAGAGAACCTTCCTCTTGTTCCACCCAAGTACCGCCGTACCGTTGTACCCGATATCATTATACGTCCAAAATATTTACACCCGACAAGAAAGAAAAAAAAAAAAAAAAAAAACAGGAACAAGCTCACCTGGGTTTCCATGGGCTCGTCGTTCGTGCAGAAGTTCTTGCGCTTCTGAGGCTCGGACTCTCCCGTGAGCGGAGCGTTGTCCACAACCATGTTGTCCGAGCACTCGATGATGCGCACGTCAGCAGGGATCTGGTGCAGCAACATCCCGACAGGGTAGAGATAAAACACGCCACCCGTCCCAACATTAACGAGAACGTGACGTTATGGTACGGGGGCGAGGGGGGGGGGCACTCGTTGTCATGGATGGCCGCAGTCGTATTACCATAGACCCTCGCATCCCTACAATGCCGGGATGGAGCAGGGGGGCGGGGTATTAATAGAAGTAGAGGGGGGGGGGGGGGGGGGGTACTATGACAAGGAGCGGGGATATAATATTAGAAGCACACAGAAGGGAAAATCTGGGGGGTGGGGGTAGGTATCATCTGGTAAAGGGGGAAGTATTGCATGGGGAAGGAGGAAATATTGTATCACTTGCGCAAGTCTGCGTTACCAGCACCGTATGTACTCTTCCCGCACGTCTGTGTCACCACGTCACCACGGACTCCTTGATTTGAGAGCAAACGCAAAAACAACATTCCATCACGACACTACTGCTGTGATTCATCAAACACCACAAAAGAAAATAAAAATACAACATACTGATACATGTTATTATAGTATCGAAATTTACGTCTATTAATAGTCAGCATTACCGGTATCAATAGAACACCGCCATCACGACAACCACTGCCGTCATCAATCCAACACCATGCGTAACCCCATTGCTTGGAGCGGCGTTCGCCCACTCACCAAGTCACCGCCCTCCACCTTGATCAGATCGCCTCGGCAGATGTCCATCGACTCCACGGTGAACAGCTTGCCGTCGCGGACGACGTTCACCTATTGCGTACAGAATCGACGGCACCCGGCACGGCATCGCAATCACGTCAACAGGGGGGCGAAAAAAAAGCGCACTCTTTCACCTCTTTAGTGCTGCGGTCCCGTATTGGGGGCAAACCACTCAAACTTTAACTTATCTGTCCCCAACATGGGACTGCGGTCCTAAAAGGGTCAACCCTTTTAGGACTACACTCTTGTTGTAGCGACAAGACACTTGGAATTATAGTCAGATTTAGAACCATGTGCACTGCAGTACTAAAGGGATGTAACACTCTTGCTACTCGTAGGGCGAAAAAGTATCAAGGTATCCAACAGGAAGTCCAAGTGATGTAACCCGAAAAAATGGTTGCAATTCCAGTGGGGTTCAAAAGAAAAAAAAAAAAAACATAGACATGCACAAAAAAAGTTGCAAAAAGTGAAGAAAAGAAAGAAAGAAAGAAAGAAAGAAAGTGTACAACAATACGTTAGGAAGGTTAACATTTTTAATAGAAATGGTTCAAAAAGAAGGGGGGAAACAGGTGAGAAACAAATCGTCGAATGTGTCAGGGTCGAATGTGTCAGGAACAAAACAACAAGAAGAGACCACTCCGTACGAGGTAGCAAAGAAAAGAGTGCAAGTAAGTACGAACAGAAAAAAGCATGACAACATAGATACTGCCGCGCCAAGGAACAAGATACAAAAAAAATGTATCCCCGTCTAAGCGGCGTTCGACGAAGGAGGGTCACGGTATCCAAGTGAATGTTAACAATTTTTTTTTTATTATTATTAAATTTTTTTTCTCATCCCATTCATTATCTTCGCACATCTTCTTCTCTCTCTCCTTCCAATTCGTAACTCAGATCCGGGGTCACATAGCAGGCTCTTCTCCCCCCTTCCCGCTACGGTACGTGCCTTCATTTATATCGCGAGAAGATTTCAGCCTTTTCTTCCCTCGTCGACTCGCATCGAATTGTGCCTACCCACGCTGCAAGGCGCTCTCAACAATTGAATCCTTTTTTTTTTTTTTTTTTTGCAAACAAAGTCAAAGTCCGACCCACCTGGGGCTCGAACCCAGGACTCAAAACAAGTAGAATTCGAGGTTAACCACTTGAACCACCGGGGCGACACACATTAAACCGTTCTTTCTACCCGTCGACATCCAGCACAACCAGTGTCCGTGCCGATTCTTCAATCCTAGAAGAGACACAAGTTCTGTGGTCACAAAGCTACGCCACAGAGATACTACGTTGCCACGTGTGCAGTATGCACTGAAGTGGGCAGTGCAAAGCCATGTCATCATACTAGATACGACAGGCACGGCATACGCAATCTATGAAATAGTGAAACGAAAAGAAACAATCAAGAGAAAACAAAAACAAGGTAGACAAATCGAAAGAGAAAAAGAAAAAAATGAAAGCAAAATCTAGGAGAAACAATATTATCAAATATTTACGATATATTATCAAGTATATACGACGTTACATACATAAATGATTCAGGGCGAAGCGCCGAAAAAAAATACAAAAAAAAATCAAGAGACACCGCGGGGATGGCGACAACCTAACATACGGAGACAAACGAGCCTCCAGCGAACAAAGCCGCAGACGACGCTCGATCGTCTCGAGTAACGCTACATGTACGCGTACAAATCGCAAAGGTCTCCATCACCTTGGGCGGCGACATGCTCGCGAAGGACCGCATGAGGTCATCGGATTTGGCGTTCTGGAAGTACGAGAAGCATCCCGTGACGAACACCACCACAGCCAGCACGATCCCAAGGTACAAGTTTTCCAAGTCCTGAGACAACGACAATATCACGGAAAACAAAATGATCACGGTACAGAACGGGGTAAATAACCATGCTGTTGTAGAAAAGACGTCGCGCAGTTTTTTTTGTGTTTTTTTGTGTTTTTTTTTCCTCTTGGTTTTTGTTCTTTTGGGAAACGTTGAGGAGTGTTTATGCGATTGATCAACGTGGAAGCTCGTGCTGCCTGCAACATTGCTGAGGGTGGGGGGGGGGGTGATCATTGTGGTGGTGGTTATGATGGTGGTGATGATGATGATCCTCATTTATTTTCTCACACTATTACGGGGGACCATAGTTATTAGGACCTACCCTGGTATCGTATACCTGGTACATAAAAACCTACCAGGTACCGTATATATTTAACCATTTTTACTAACAATATTTGGCGCTATCAACTATGGTCCCCCCTGATAGCTCATTTCCCTGAAATCCTACCTGTGGTCACGAAACAGGATGTAAATAATAACAGGCCGAAGGGATTACAACCCACTACAAACCTCTCAGTTCATCACAAATAATCGTATACCAGGCAGGTATTAATAGAAGGAATGACCTGCTGCACCACCCAGCCAGTGCTGACAGAAAAATGTCTACATTAGGGATTACCCCTCCTGACCAATAGGGCGGATGGGCGGGCGGGAACGGGGAGGGGGATATCAGGATGATCGATCAACATTTTTCTGTACAGTCGGGGTAACGCAAAGCTGTTCCCCCTTTTAGAACCGCAGTTCCATTTCGGACACAAACCAGTCATATTCCAAGTAGTTTGTCCCCATAGCAGGACCGCAGCACTATTACGGGGGACCCTAGTAAATAGGACCAAATAGTTTTAGTAAAACTAGGTAAATACAGTTTTTTTGCGAATACAGTAAGTAGCAGTAGGTCCTTTTTACTATGGACCCCCGTAACAAAAAAGGATGAAGGTGACTTGTGACTCAGAACGGGATCAGCGACGAGAAGATACTCATATCTTCGTACAATGGGAGAAAATAACATGCGATTTTTGTTCTAGACTATTACCTCATCACTACATAAATACCCGTGGCAGCACAACTGCTGTAGTCACGGGACTACAGCAGTAGTAGGACTACAAACTGCATGCCCGCATTTCTGTTGTCGCATCGGCTAACCTGCTCGAAATAGTTGCATGTACTGTGTAACGGGGGGGCATAGTTAATAGGACCTTTGGTATACATAAAAACCTATATATTTAACCATTTCTACTAACAATATTTGGTCTTATTAACTATGGTCCGCCGTAACAGTACAAACCGGGAAATATGCGCTATTGGTTGTCGACCGTAGCGGGAAGGGGGTAGAAGAGCCTGCTATGTGACCCCGGATCTGAGTTACGAGTTGGAAGGAGAGAGAGAAGATGTGCGAAGATAATAAATGGGATGAGCAAATATATATACCAGGTATATATATATATATATAAATGCTTGGAAAATGAGATAGGAAGTTAACGTCATCGGAGGGCTGTTCCAAAAAAAAGTATTAATACTCGTAGTACAAACGGAAACATGCGCTTTTGATACTCGAGTATAAAAACGCTCGGCAAATGAGCTGGGAAGTAAACGTGCTTGGAGAGGTGGGTGTACTCACTGTGTCATGGGCATGGCCATAGTCGTGTGACCATGATTAGGGAGAGGGGGAGGGAGGGACTGCTGTCAGATAGAGGGCGTATTCGTACCACCCCCTTTTTTCTCAGCATCGCCTAGTAGGGAGTAGGGGGGGGAGGGAGGAGGTGAGCCTGCTATGTGACGCAGGATCTGAGGTACGAACAGGAGGGAGAGAGAAAATAAGAGAATAACCTTTTACCTTCAGCCCAACGGACTAAGACCCTCACACTTACTTCCCGAAGTGGCGGTTGACGGTATTTGAGGTCGTACCGAACTTACCAAAGCGTCGAGTAACGGTATCGAGTTCGTACCGAATCTCTACCGGGGTGTTCGGCAGGGTATCGCGGCCGTACCGAACACTCGGGTAAAGTTCGGTAGGGTATCGAAGCCATACCGAGCACTGCCGTAGGTTTCGGTACGGGAATTACCGAACAAACCCCCCCCGGGATACTCTGGTTGGTACCTCTGTATATATACCCCCCTCGATTTTTGTTTGTAGGAGTGGTACAGCTGTATCATACCAGTCCGTGAGTATTGTACGTATAGACCAAGTACGTGTATACGTACAGCAGTACATTACACAGGGCTAGCGTAAATATCATGGTACGTGGTATACGTGTATGTATAATACAGAATTTGTCGACAGGGAAAATGGCCGTCCCGTTAGGATCTCCCGGGGGATCTCGGCCGAGTTTCAATTTTTGGTCTATAAGATGATTTACCTGGTGCCTGGTATCATACGAGTACCTGTCTTTTTCAGGGGTTTTTCAGGCACTACGGGGTCCTTTTCGTCAAGATACCATGGAATTGTTTTTTTTCTCTCCAGCGAGCAGAGTTCATACCAACGCACGATCAACCAGGTGCACGTGCGTTGTCCTTGATCTGTTGAATGATGCCGTACTGCTTGATACAGGGTTAACAAAAAAACGTGCTGTTTTCTCCTACCCGTCGGCATTCAGCACACCCACAGCAGTGCCCGCGCCATTTCCTGATCCTACTATTTAATACTCCGGAGTATTAATATCAACACTACTACGGGGGACCATAGTAAATAGGACCAAATATTGTTGGTAAAAATAGGGGAATATGTGGGCTTTTGTGCCTACCGTAGGTCCTATGTACTATGGTCCCCCGTAATACTGTGTAGAGAGATACACCCTCTGTGGTACGTATGCCTGGCGTGAAAAATGTAACTCACTACCCACTCATTACTCACACTCACTACTGCTGTAAGACACCCGCTGGAATTAATTTCCAAGTCAATTTCCTCCAAAACAACGCGGGCAGACGACGAAAATGGTGGCTTTCTGGCAAGATATCCACAACGTATGTATGACCATATTGCCGGAGACAGATGTAACGATGCTCGATTTTTTATTTGTTTATTTTTTTTATCCTCCGGCGTGTTGGTAGAAATAAAGCTCAAGCCCACCACACTTCCACGTTCTCGTGTCGACGTTTGCACTTTTTCCCTGTTGTCGCGAAAGTTAGCTCGAAAAAACACTGCCCTATTATATCAACCCATTTAGTACTACTACTACTGGTGTTTGTTGTGAGTTGTGAGTACGTACGTACAGCTGTAAAGTTGGGTCACCACTTTTAAGTCCCGTTTTGTGGGCAAAGTACTTCTGATCATTTGAATGGTCTGTTCCCAGATCGGGACTGCAGCACTAAAAGGGTTGACACTACATAATAATACTGACCCTCTCGAGACTTCAGAGGGGAAGATCGACGGTGAAAAGTGACGGTTACAGAACAACAGGCCACCGCCTGATTGGGGGACAAAACGACATCGATGATCGGTGCCCGAGTTGCGGTGCAAAAAGTCGTGCGGCACGGGCACGACCTGATCCTACGTCTGTACGTATGATACTGCTTAACTATCAATACTGCTGAGCGCTCTTGCTTGCTTCCATTCGGTCGCCCCGGTGGTTCAAGTGGTTAACCTCGAATTCTACTTGTTTGAGTCCTGGGTTCGAGCCCCAGGTGGGTCGGACTTTGACTTTGTTTGCAAAAAAAAAAAAAAAAAAAGGATTCAATTGTTGAGAGCGCCTTGCAGCGTGGGTAGGCACAATTCGATGCGAGTCGACGAGGGAAGAAAAGGCTGAAATCTTCTCGCGATAAAAATGAAGGCACGTACCGTAGCGGGAAGGGGGGAGAAGAGCCTGCTATGTGACCCCGGATCTGAGTTACGAGTTGGAAGGAGAGAGAGAAGATGATGTGCGAAGATAATGAATGGGATGAGAAAAATAAAATAAAATAAAAAAAGTACTCGTCTTAATACGGGGAAACACAGCAATAATCAGGAGCAAATATGCTTATTAACCCTTTTAGAACCGCAGTCCCGTTGTTGGGGACAAACCATTCAAATTTCAAGTAATTTTTCCCCAAAACGGGACTGCGGTTCTAAAGGGGTTAAATGGTGAAATTACTCGAATATAATATATGAGGGTTGTTGCCTAAATGATGGATCCTGATACCTACGGCGGTCCTTCGTAATAGCATACCAGTATACCAGTAGACGGTTGATATTTATACCACCGAAAGTTACCGTTGTGTTGACCGCTATATTGGGGTCCCATTGGAACCGCAGCGCCGTTTTGGGGACAAAACCAGCCAAAACTATATATCATACGTACCGGTAGGTAATTTGTCCCCAAAACGGAACCGCGGTCCCGAAAGGGGTCTAGAGTCTAAATGGAGGGGGCGTTATCTTGCGTGAGACCCAAAAAATGACTACCAGGTACCAGGTACATGAAGTATAATATGTACCTGCTGCTTGGTTAGATACGTAACGGGTACGGGTAAATAACGGCTGTATCTACGATGTGATACGCGGACCACAAATGAGTGCGTAACGAACACATACATGCCGTACACGAGAGCTACTATTAATACTAATATTATTAAATAATAACACAGCAGTAGTGTTGGATGTCTAACGAGAATCGAGTGCCATACGATACCGATATATATGTTGTTGTCTTCACTGTAAATCAATCGAGTGCTATACGATACCGATATGTAGACAGAAAAAACGTAGCTATAATAATAGACGATACCGATATGGTAGTCAACACGTACGACTTCGATAGTTGATAGATTGATTGAGCTTTCGTTCAATTTAAGTACAGTATACTGATGTATCAGATACGACACCATCTATGTATCTGCAACAGAAACACGGGGATGCCAGGGGGGGCAACCCACGTGCGGTACTCATACCACTCGAAAGGTCGAAAGGTCGATCTCTCGAAACTTTCGACACGATATCCAACACGACCAAGAGAGAGTTCTTTTAAATACGTACGATATACTCGTACGAGTATTATTTACTTTAATAGAACAAGTGGTCTTTTTTTGGGCTCTTGCGTTCTCGAGTTCTTGCCTGTTGGAGCCCGAAGCCGACGAAGCAAAGGACGGCACCGGCCCAGAGCAGCAGGGAGAACTTGTTGCCGAACAACTCCTCCAAGAACTTGATCCACCTGTTTTCGCGTTAGCGTTGTTGATGTCGTTATTACTACGTATGTATGTACAGTAGATAGTTTATCAAACAGTACGCAGCATGTGTTAAGAATTGGGTTCAGGCTGACTTTTCATGTATTTTCAGAATTTGCAGCTACGTAACTACGCAAGCATTTGTGCTCAGCAAGGACGTTACTACTCTAAACCCTACCAGGTACATATTAATAATAATAGCCTTCAAGAACCTGTGCTCAGCGTTGACATCACAATAAGCCGCAAGCCTTGGGACAAAATAGGAGATTCTTAACCTTTGTCGCGTACCAGGGTACTTACTATCTGTAAACCCACTCGTCATTTTCTTCAATTGCTGATGCTGCCTGATGCTGGTATTGTGGTTTTCGTCTGCTTAACTATTACCAGGTATTAAATATTTGTTGCGCTGTTTTTGTTGTTGTACAGATATGCTGCAACGCACCACCGTACAGGTATAGCTATAACGTATACCAGGTACCTGGTACCAGATACCGCATATGACCAGGTACTGCTTGTACCCCGTACGAGTATTACATAAGAGAATACGACGAGGATTTCGTACGTTGTACGAGTATGATGTGATAATATACTATTACCGCTGTACGAGAAAGAACGATTTAAAGCTAAAATGTCAACACAATACACACGGTACATACGTGCGTCCCAATGATGTAGTGCTACCCTCGCATGCTGCTGCCATTTCATAGGGTTGATTCCTCGAGATAAAATACGAGGTGATGAGAAGTTCTTCAATTATTGCAAAAGGACTCAATCGATTGCTAAGAGCGTGTAGCCTGGGGCGTGTGGGTAGGCGCAATCACAGTACTGCAGGCGCGAGTCGGAGAGGGAAGAAAGGGGTGAAGTGTTGTACCGCGAAAAAAAAAAAGGCACGAACCGCTGTAGTGAGGAGGAGGGAGGAGGGCTTACGGTTTGTTATTAATAACAATGTTCGACCCCGGATCTGAGCTACGACCAGCACAGCAGGGAGAGAGAAAATGATAAAATAATGGCGAAGATAATACAGATGGCGAGAAGCGAAAAAACAACCACTATTAATACGATTTAATGATACTCGTATTCACCAGGTATGATATGGTGTAATTTATATCTATTCGTACGTGCGGTCTGCTGGGGTTGGTGTTGATTCTATTACTACTTTGCTGCTGCTGGTGTGCAGGTGGAAATAGGAGAAAACAAATGTCTGACCTCTCGCCCTGTCTCACCCAACCAAAAATTACGAGCACTCTTGGGGTCCCACTTGTGCGTCAAGAGCACGTATTTATACATCAGCTATTATAACAACGTATCAGGTACATGTCAAAATATTTTATTCCCATGGACGAGTATGTATGATGTGAATGTGCTTCAGTTCTCATGTGTATAATTTTGTGCCTATTTTTATATTTTTGGCCGAGATATTCTTCCACTCCAGAGTTATTGCAGCCTGTCCTGCGACGACGGACTGCCACTATTATTAACACTATCTACAGACAGGACGCAAAAAATGACGCATGCACGCGCCAAAGAAACAATAGCCCGCCCATAGGACAGCGCCGTTCAACACAATTCGAACCGCACGGGTACCAGACGGTACCGGACAATTTGTAGTAACACTCGAGGTATGGCAGACTCGAAAGGTTTTGGTTTACAGGCCTCGTGGGTCCACAAGCAAGAAGACCCCGAAGCAGCAACGTATATGTTTTACGTTCGTACACAGTTTAGTATTATAGCAGGAAGCAAGAAGACTGACCTTTACTCGTTCTAACAACGAGTGCCCTATGATATATGGGTCGATGATACTGCTGCGGTCAACTGCGGTGCTGTTGTTGGCAGATGGCGGATAGACGGAACGAACGGTGCGATGGGTTGGCCAATTTACTGCCAATGAGCACCCACATCATCAGCACGCATAAACGGTCGTACGGAAACCGCGGTCGGTTGTCGCCGAAAGCAGGAAGGAGACGGCAGAGAGGGTAGCAAGGTGCCAGGCCGACTGCAGAAGCAGCACTCTGTCCTACGTGCGAAGAACCTGCCTATTTGTCTATGCTACTCGTACTATATATATACAAAGTGCTGCTGCGACTGCTTTAGTCGTGCTTCGATTTTCCTGTCCTTAGGGCCCGTCTTAACGAGAAACTTTTTCATGATAATCGAAGAGGAAATAATGAATTTGATTTGATTTGATTTGACTAGGACTTCGTGAAAAGTGTGCGTTTGGGTCCCCTATCGAGGAATAGCGTATGCTGGAAAATATCGAGGAATAGCGTATGCTGGAAAACTCGAATAATAACGCACAAGGGTCAACGAACACCCGAGAGCAACCAACGAGACGAGCGACGGCCCGCGTCCTCCCCGGGGCGCCGCGGTCAGGGGCCGATTGTTTCTGGCGGCACCGCCGAAGAGGCTATCTCTCTTGGGATGTCTTGAGTGTCTGGCGCAGCCCCGACGCCCCACGCAGGCAGCAGCGACGGGGATACGGCGATCAAACTTCTGAGCGAAGTCGTGGCCTCGTCGGTGCTCGTGTGGTTTGCGAGGTAAAAAGGAATGAAAAACTGGGTTTGCGACGGCCTTGTAAATTTTTGAGGCGCCGCGAATGGTCTACAGTTACTAGTAGTCTGTGCTAGGGTGCTTCGGAGCTCGCGCTGCGGCTGCTCCGGTGGCCCTGTCTCTCGGTAATGGTGGATCTCACCTGTCTGTGAAGCAGTCGGCGACACGGCTCAAGTTACGTGGCTTACTTCGTTTCAGGAACATGCCACGTCGAGTTTGACAGACTCCCCAAATTGAATAACACGAAGAGCAAAATAAGTCCCAAAAGACTTGTAAATAGTCCAATTCGTTTTTTCCGGTGTTTTAGAATCTCAAGTCAGAATGCCTGCTTGGCAAATCGAATCAAACGAGAAAAACTATTGGCGGAATATCATGAAAAGTCTCTCGTTAACACGGGCCCTAAGTTCCTTTCGCTCATATTACCCGTCTCATTATGTTCATCATGTCGTTGGATTGTTTCTTTTGTTTGTTTTGTTGTGTCGCCTGTCGCATCTCCTCCGGGAGGGCACGACGCCTTCTTTTTTTTCCTTTTCGTTATTCTTGGGGATACCACATATTTCGTTTTTTCGTGTCTTCTCTATCAACCAATGTCTCTGGATTGCTGGCATGTGTATATTGTGCCTGTCGTATCCAATACGATGGCATATTATATGGGCAATACATTGCCTACTTTTGTGCTTACTTAAAGCCCGACCGAGTGAATGCGGAGAGGGGGGGGAACAGGAGGGGTAGAAGGGAAACGGCGGTAGACGAAAGTAGGAAGGAGATGGCAGACAGGGTAGCAAGGCACCAAGTCGACTAGGAAGTAGAATATGACCATACTACTAGTGCTACCAACTGGTGCAGCTGGCTCGAACGTGGTCTTCCCTTGTCTTCTCTTTTAGTTTTGTTTTTTTTTCTTTCTTGCGCTGACTCTCCGTGATTTTCATTTCATTTTTTCTCTTCCTCTTCCTTTTCTGATTGATAAGCCGTACTCAAGGAGCCGTGTGGCGTGGTTGGAAGACGAACCTGCTCTGCTCGGCTCGTATTGTCTGACGCCAAGGGGCTGGGCATAGTTGACGAACGCAGGGCGGAGACGGCAGTCTGGGTAGCAAGGTACCAGGCGGATTAGCAGGGAGAACCTGGCTATACTACTCGTACCACAAGCTGCTGCCGCCACCTAGAAGGTGCTTTGGGCTTTGGTCTGCCTGTTATTTCCCCTTTGTTATTTTTTCCTTGTTACTTTCTCCTTGGTTCTTTGTCTTACTCTGTTCACAAGCAGTGGTGTCTTTTGTTATTTCTTCTTTTTTCCAGCTCGTTCTTTTTCAAGTGTAGGCCACCTCGCCTGCGGGGGGGGGGGCACGACAGATTGTTTCTCTTAGATTTTGCTTTCATTTTTCTTCTTTTTCTTTTTCGACTTGTCTACCTTGTTTTTGTTTTCTCTTTGATTGTTTCTTTTCGTTTCACTATTTCATAGATTGCGTATGTCGTGCCTGTCGTATCTAGTATGATGACATGGCTTTGCATTGCCCACTGCAGTTCACACTGCACACGTGGCAACGTAGTATCTCTGTGGCGTAGCTTTGTGACCACAGAACTTGTATCTCTTCTAGGATGGAAGAATCGGCACGGACACTGGTTGTGCTGGATGTCGACGGGTAGAAAGAACGGTTTAATGTGAAGAACACACACACACACACTTAGGCCATCACAATGTAGGCTGTATCGTACGGCAGCCTGGGTAGCAAGGTACCAGGCGGATTAGCAGGGAGAACCTGGCTATACTACTCGTACCACAAACTGCTGCCGCCACACCTGGAGGGTGCTTTGGGCTTTGGCCTTCCAGTTATTTTTCCCTTTGTTATTTTTTCCTTGGTTCTTCGTCTTACTCTGTTTACAAGGAGCGGTGTTTTTGTTATTTTTTATTTTTTTATTTTTTTCTTTCCAGCTCGTTCTTTTTCAAGTGTTGCCCACCTCGCCTGCGGGGGGGGGGCACGACAGATTATTTCTTCTAGTTTTTTTCTTTCATTTTTTTCCTTTTTTATTTCGATTTGTCTTCTTTGTTTTTTGTTTCTCTTTGATTGTTTCCTTTCCCTTCTCTATTTCATAGAATGTGTATGTCATGCCTGTCGTACCTACTGTTCTCATCCCATTCATTATCTTCGCACATCTTCTTCTCTCTCTCCTTCCAACTCGTACCTCAGATCCGGGGTCACATAGCAGGCTCTTCTCCCCCCTTCCCGCTACGGTACGTGCCTTCATTTTTATCGCGAGAAGATTTCAGCCTTTTCTTCCCTCGTCGACTACTATGATGACATGGCATTGCATTGCCCACTGCTGTGCTTACTGCATACCAGGTACATACGTGGCAACATGGTATATCTGTGACGTAGCTTTGTGACCACAGAACTTGTACGAGGATCTCTTCTAGGATTGAAGCATCGGCACGGACACTGGTTGTGCTGGATGTCGGCGGGTAGAAAGAACGGGTTAATGTGAAGAACACACACACACATACATCGTGGTTTCGTGACCACGGAGCTTGCATCTCTCTAGGATGAAGCATCGGCACGAACGCTGGGGTCTGCCGGATATCGACGGGTAGAAAGAAAGAACGAACGGTTTATAACTTATACCCCTCTTGGGACTACTAGACGAGAAATGACCACAAAATATGACTGCAACAACGGCCACTGCACGATTGGCGGAGAATAAAAATTAGTGTCCGAGTCACAACGTGAAGAGTTTACAAACCCCGCCGCGCAATGGGCGCAAGATGGTCCTATTAATAACCCTATTGCAGGGCGCCCACGCCGTTCCTGGACAAATATGCCAGGAGACAGCATTTTCACTCCTTGACAGACAGGAACTTTCCCTTGACATGCCTTGGCTGACACCAAACTACTAGATTTTAGCGCGGAACACTCGGCCCTACACCTACAGTAGTAGACAAATATGTCAGGAGACAGCATTTTCACCCCCTGACAGGCAGCAACTTTGCCTCGACATGCCTTGGCTGACACCACAAACTACTATAATACCAGCATGTTTTAGCGTGGACCACTCGGCCCTACACCCTTGACAGCGCGCGTTTTGCGTTGCTTGACACGTCTCCTGACATCTTTGCAAAGGACACACAAACACACCGCGGCATTCAATTCAAGTAAACACTACCGGTATTTACCATTTTTTTCGTGTATCGTGGTATATATATATGTATGTCTTTTTGGGGACATCGCACTACTACTAGAACAAGAGGCGAAACTAACTAAACAACCCTGGAAACATTGAAACGACGTTTTCGAGGGTACCAGGGTATTTGGGTGTGAAAAAACAAAACAAAAAGAAGGGTGAAAATGCGAAATAAATAAGAAAAAGCAAAAACAAGAAGTCATACCAGGTAAACATCAAGTTTTAAACGTCTCCTCGTATTTTCATACTTGCAACGTACAGACGATAGAAAGCGGGATAAAAAGGGAAGGAGGGGGAGAGCTCAAAGTAAACGGGGGCCGAAGGACGATGTGAGAATATCCGTTCCGATCATTTTTTTTTTTTTTTTTTTTTTTTTTTTTCTCATCCCATTCATTATCTTCGCACATCTTCTTCTCTCTCTCCTTCCAACTCGTAACTCAGATCCGGGGTCACATAGCAAGCTCTTCTCCCCCCTTCCCGCTACGGTACGTGCCTTCATTTTTATCGCGAGAAGATTTCAGCCTTTTCTTCCCTCGTCGACTCGCATCGAATTGTGCCTACCCACGCTGCAAGGCGCTCTCAACAATTGAATCCCTTTTTTTTTTATTTTTGCAAATAAAGTCAAAGTCCGACCCTATGGATGGGAAGGAAACATTATCAGATTTCAGTCTGTTTGGTATTCCTCCGTTGACTCTTTGAGACTTGACACTTGAAATCGGAGAGGGTGTGATAATATCATAAAAGTACTCGCATCTATCTGGTACTTCCGAGCAATTGTCACGAGACGTGCCAAGCTAAAGAAAACACGTGCTCTTCAAGGGTTCATTGAGAGCCGAGTGCCCCACACTAAAACCTACCAGGTATAATTTTTAAGTCAGTCGAGGTAACTCAACCCTTTTAGGTCTGCAGACCCGTTTTGGGGACAAACCACTCGGAATTGGAGTGGTGTGTTCCCTAATCGGGA
The DNA here is from genome assembly GCA_031213475.1 of Nereocystis luetkeana. Lineage (NCBI taxonomy): Eukaryota > Phaeophyceae > Laminariales > Laminariaceae > Nereocystis > Nereocystis luetkeana. The sequence continues at coordinate 4,285,601 of JARUPZ010000020.1, forward strand.
CTGCAGTCATGAAGGGGTTATATATAAATATGGCAAATCTGCTGTCTTGTCAAACGGTGACTAAAAGTGCTGTCTCCTGACACATTTTCTTCCGAGAAGAGAGCAGTGTCGCCCGCTGCCTCATAGTTCTCTCGCATGCACCACCATTAATCAACACTTGAATCTCATGAATCTCACGATGGTGCGGCAGTAAAAACTTTCAAATCGTACCGGGTAATCAGAATCGACACTATCAATCCATAGGAGCAACAATAATGGGTCACAATCAGGACACGAGAGCAGAGCAGCAATTCGCGTGACGTGTGTCACGCCGCAGAAACATCTGGAAATCAGCAAGAATCACACATCCACCAGGAGCAAAAAGCAGCGGGAGAGCGACGGAGCACCTCATCACCAATTTCTTCCTTCTCTTCTTGTGCGTGATAAAAATGACAAAAACAACGCCAAAAAAAAAATAGGACTGCAGTCCCGTTATGGGCAGGAACCTCTCAAAAATCAAATAATTTGTCCCGAAAACGGGACGGCGGTCCTAAAAGGTTCAAAACCTACCGTGAAAGTGAAAAGAAACGACGACACGATGACGCAAACACATCAACAAAGAGCGAAACAACAAAAAGAGGCAGAGGGGCTATACGAAGCACCAGATCACCAACTTCTTTTTTTTCTCTTTTTCTGTGTGATGATAAAGGAGTCTAAAATAATGCCAAAACTATTGACTTATTTTCAGCTGCTTATTTTTAAAGAAACGATCACGTGATGACGCGCCTTCCTGCCCTCCTTCGACTGACTGAAACCATTTACTCGTACTGGTAGAATAATTAATGTCTCAACCATTTTGATTTATGGAGAAGACATAAAATATTGAATGCCAAACCATACTCCCCCCCTCCGCACACACACGTATGTGGAATTATTTTGGTATTCTACTTATTAAAAGAAGCATTTTTATCGCGACCGAGGCAAACTTCAATGACTCGAACGAGACAAAAAAAGGGGGTTGTTGCTAAAGCGCCGCCGCGAAATAGCTGCAAAATAATGTATTAACAGCAGTCGGCGTGACAAACTGTTCTCTGCTCCAATATTAACATACCAGGTATATATATACGGGTAGCCGGTGGCTGGTACATGGTACGGACGAGGCATGCATGTGCCTGTCTTCCTCGAAAAAAGAGAAGCACTACTCGTACGAATCTTCCGGAGATTGCCAATGCTAATATTCACAGCCTGGTACGTATAAATATGATACCTGGTATTAAAAAGTAAAACCTGGTGTCCAAGAGCAGGTAGAGGCACTCGTCGCAAGTACCAGGTGTTTGACTTCTCCAGCATTGTTGTCAGTCGACTGCCTGGTACCTCGTACGAGTACACCAGGTATTCCAACGAAAACGAGAGCTGTCTGCCGATTTCACGGCCGAAAATTGAAATTCTCCAAGCTTTTCGGCCGAGCCTTTCGACGATATTATTGCCCTCTTTTCTCTCTTTCATCCCATGCTCCTTCTGCTATGATCTCCAATCCAACGCCAACGCCAACAACAAAAGCAACAACGTCAGAAACATCACCAACATCACCAACATCGTCATCAACAGCAACGGCGCAGCAACAACAAAACGCATCAATATACCGGCGCAACAAAAAATATACCTGGTACAGTTTTCGCTGGTTTTTTCAACAGAAATCAAAATACACGTACGTATACTCGTACGAAATAGATTTTTCAGTACGAGTATATACAGCAGTGTGTTTGTTGTGCATGATCAGGGATGATGATACGCTTTTCGATTTCCCATCATAAAAAAAAAAGTGGAAAATCAATGGTCAATTCTGGGGCGCTCCCGACTCCCGATTGACGCGTTGCGCAACACACCGCCACCGCACCAAACAACGACACCGACAACAACAAAGAAAAACAGCAACAACGAACAGCAGTAGTCGTGTATAGCAGCAGAAGTATTGCTGTCTAGATCATCGTACAGGAGTCATTTTCCGGGTTGGCATAAAACATCGAAATCGCACACCAGCGAGTTATACAGAGAGACCCGGCATTGTGCGAACACTGCTGCTGCTATAAATACCAACGCTGCTGCTTCGTTCGGCGCCATAGGGTCACCGCTTCCATCCCGACAAGCCGACATTCTTACTGAGAGGGAGTATAGGGCCGGCGAGATGTAAAAAAAGGAGCGGTCGTGCAGATAGGCACAAAAAACAACAAAAATCCCACCGAACCAGTGACTAAATCCCCCAGAGCACGCGGCTCACGTGCTCTAGGGCGGAGCGCGTGCGCTCGACGATGGACAGGAGGAGTATGGGGTACACGAGCAGTCCGTGCACGTCATTCATTATTGGTAACATGCACATCCCACAACGAGAACAGCAACAAGCGTTTCGTCATGTAGAATGATAAAAATCGGGTTGAATCTGAAAATAGAGATCGAAACGAAATCTCTCGCCCATACACAGGACAAGAGACATGGGGAGGACATAGCAAAACGAGGCAGCAATTGTTCGTTGCTTACTTCCCCTCCCTTGTTCTCCCCTTCTCGTTCCCCTCTACATCCCTGCCCGGCTTCATTGCCTCTTGCTCTTACCACGGGGTCTCCTCGGGAGGCGTGAGCTGGTTCTTGCCCTCTGTGGCCAGACGCTCCTCGGCCGCAGCCTTCGTCATGCCCTGTTTCGAGCGAAAAGGCACACCGCAGCATAGTAGTAGCAGCACCAGAGCAGCAGAAAAGGGAGTGGTTATGGACACGACCACAGAGAGGTAGAGCTAGTGATAGATGCAGGAATGGAGCTGCCGCCATCAGGTCACGCTCCGCGCTCGCCTGAGCCCTGCAACCAAGGCAGCCGAGGAAAGGCTTCCCCGAGCGCCGGGGACGAGGAGAGAAATACGAGCTGTCGGGGAGGGAGAGCAGCATCACATCGTCTCTCTCTCTCTCCACGCAGGCTGCGAGACGAGTGAGGGTGCTGGTTCGCGAAGGAACAAAAAACTTGTTTTTAGTCTCTTGTTTCGTATTGGTACTTGTTCAGCGTCCAAGTACCAAGAGAACATAATTTTTCTGACACAAGGGCGAAGCGAAGGTTGAGACGGAGACACACGGACTGCGGACTGCAGATTCGGATTCGTGGCGGGTGTTCGAGCCCTGCCGCTGGGATCAACAATGCACCGACTTGAGGAAAATTGCTACGCAAGCGGGGTCTAGGGGCAGCGCCACTTGAGCGCTCCAACTCGGCGAACGAGCGGTTGGCGGTTGCCTCCACACGCGCCCGAGTTTTGCTGACGTGCTCGAAAAATTGCAGCACAAACAACGCCAACAACCACAACGCCAACAACCTGATTGCACAGCCGCTCCTCGCTCTATCTCCCAAGCACAACTACGCTACACCTGTCTTCCTGGGCCACTCTACGCCTCCCCGTCCCCGTCTGGCTCCCTCTAGCGTGGAGCCTACCTTCGTAGCATCGGAGTTGAAAGTCCGGAGAAGATCGGCCAGGTCGGTTTTGTGGTCGTCGGTCGTGTAGTTTTGCTTGAGGTCCTTTTTCTCTCCCGCATCCTTCGCCTTCTTCTTCGCGAAGGGAAGCCCCATCCTTGCCTTTCGCGCGGCGGCGCTCAGGAAGCCCCGCTCCCGGGACCCCTCGTCGGCGACTATTCGCGCCGCTGTGGCGTGTTCAGCCTCTCTCGCACTGAGTGGCGAGAAGAGGGCTGCGCTGTTAAATTGAACTGGCGCTCACAAGGAATGAGGGCAAGCGGGAGGTGTCACCGCCTCCAGCAGCAGCAGCGGCATCATGTAACGTACTATTCCGCACGAGGGAGCCGGAATTCCCGGCGCACTAAAACCAAGTAAAGAAACGACGAAAAAAAAACATGGTTATTTTTATTTTTTAATATGGGTTCTGCATCCCGTAACTTGAAAAAAACTGCTGTGTGTGCGATGTTTCGAATTCCGAATGTTCCTGAAAACTGCAAAAATCCCGTAAAAAAAGGGACTTTTGGATTTTGGAAGTTTACCGGACGACAGGGTTTATTTGTGACCAGGTATGGTATGATCAGATGATAGATATTATACCATACTGGTACATACTCAATGATCATGCTACTGCTTGCTGCTGCTGGTACTGCTGCTGCAGTATCGGAGATTTCGGTGGCAGAGGAAGGGAGGACCCCGTTGCCCCGGAAATATCTAGAGCGCACATCCCACACCCCAGTATGTTTTACCGGTGTTGCGTGTTGTATGATACCTGCGGTATGTGTACGATTTGTGTGTATGTATATATATATATGGTACATCAATCTTTATTAGTAAAAGAAATCACCTACGAACCTCCTGGAGGTATGTACGTATGTACCACTACGCACGTAGAGGCATCTACCACAGGTATATATACTGATTGTGGTACCAAGTATGTGTTTACAGTATTAATATGAATACGACTTACTACGTGATCTGTATGTCATGTGTAATGTATGCGCTCCTACTTCAGAATCTATCTACTGAATCTATCACGATTATAGAGGTGGTGGTACAGAGTGTGCTGCTGCTAGGAGCTGCTGTGTGCGGTTGCATGTGTTGTATTGCAGCGGCGGCGGTTTGAAGGCGGGAACGGCAAAAAAAGGAGGGGGAGGAAGGAGAGGAGTGGGGTTTACATTACTACTGCTGTTCATTGTTTCATTATTTCGCGGCGCGTTTAGTACACATACATATATATTTCCCCACTATGAACATCAACATGTATGTATGTGTAAGTATGTACGAGTATATACTGTGGTGTATGTTTGCAGCTTTTTATTATATGCATGCGCGCGCATGCACACACACGCACGCACGCACCACAACAAGAGGGGACAAACAACAACATCAATCATGTACTATTACGGGGGACCATATTTAATAGGACCTATGGTATACATAAAAACCTATATATTTAACCATTTTTACTATCAATATTTGGTCCTATTAACTATGGTCCCCCGTAATACGTAGCAATAATGTGTTGTTGAAGTTATATTTCGTGTGCCCGAAGGCGGAAAATAAATAATTACCTCTATTTCCAGTAGGAAATCATTAATTTGAAACCGAGGTCAATTTTACAACTATATATAGCCCCCCTTTAGAACCGCAGTCCCGTTTTGGGGACAAACTGCTTGAAATTTGAGTGGTTTGTCCCCAAAACGGGACTGCGGTTCTAAAAGGGTTAATATTGAACTCACAGCTGACGTACTCTTTTAGTTTCTTATAAAAACTATAATACTGCAGCATGCTGTAAATAAAATGTGTGCACGTACTACGGTATATATACCGTATACGTACGTACATACTACGTGCGGTATAATTAGCTCTCTCTGTCATATAGGCTCATTGAGAATAATATATATACTTACTATTATACTTGCATGATACATTGATGCATACACATATTTTTTATTTTGTTTGGTATAATAATCGCACGTAATTACTACCAGGGTAAAAGTAAATTGCAACGAGAAGTTGTTATATCCAACTATAACTCTATACCTGGTACTTCCAAAAGTATGTACCAGAGGTATTATGTATGTACGAACAAGCATAATAATAATATTTAAATAGAGTAGACAAGCCGAAAGTTGGCACGTAAGGGAGGTAGACTTGGTGCATAGGTTTCCTTTTGTTTCCGAGGTTTTCTTCTTTCGGGAAAGTTATGAGAGTGATCCATGTTGAAGATCATGCTGCACATTGTGTCGGATGGCAAGAGAAATATTAATAATATTTAAATAGTTGGCCCCCGAAACGATGGGCCGGGGGTGCGAAGCTAGAACAAACAGAGAATGAGGCGGGCCGGCGGGGCTAATGGAAACACTACCAACCGGTACCAGTACGAGGGTATATACTACTATTAATACTACACCACTGTGTTTGTTGTATACTAGAAGATGTATATTATAAGCATAGATATAGGTATACCTCAACCGAATATCTCCTCTCTTCTCTCTCTCTCAACAATCGAGATATATATGTACATAATATATGAATGACTCGACTCGAAAATCAGTCTGAGCGTGTGCCGTTCGACCTCACAATCTAGCACGCATAGTATCACGTGTAGTATCGAGTGCTGTTATATAGTCTATTGGCAGTGGCCCGCTTCATTGAAAAAGGAAACATTGTGCCCACTAACTGTTGACGTACTAGCTGTGTACACAAGGTAAGAGATACATGACACACGAGAAGAAAAACGAAACGAAAAGACGGGAAAAAACAGAGAGAGACAAGAACCAAGAGAGAAACATCAAAAATCAATGCCGGCCGGCGTAGTAAATACGTACAGTTAGCACAAGATTGTTGCGGAGTTAGACCAGCGAGAGATCATGATGAGCAACCCTGGGCTAGTTATTGATTGTAGGGCCGCGGGCGAGGAACACATCTTGAAAAATGACGGCCAGAGCCACAGGCTTCAGGCGTTTTATCGGCACGCCCCCTTCCCCTCCCCCCCCCCGCCTCTCCCCCCACATCTTCCCCCCCGCGCATTTGTATCGACGGCCCGTGTCGTGGTTGCAACCTTCGGGTGTCGCACTGCCGTCATCTCTTCTTTTTGCACGAATAAGGATTCCGCTCAGTCCTCGGTCCATCTGGTCCATCTGCCGATTTTCTCCGCTATTTCGCGGCACACATCCTTTGAACTTTGTCCCGGACTCCTCCCGATTGCTCTCGATGAGAGGCACCCCATCCACTCCTCTCTCCTTCTACCGCACCCCCTCTTCGGCAGACGCTCCGCTCGCATACTAGATATTTTGGCTATATATATATATATACAGATGACAGTTTGTCAGTAGCCCATCTTAGTAGTTACTTGATAACACAGAGAAGCCATATCTGGTATACACGTTGTTGGCGTAGTGTACGACAGGCAGTTTATAGTCTGAAGTTGTACAGTTTGTTGATGCTGCAGTATATAGTAGCCACAAACACATAGCTTAAGCATATATGTATATATTGTATATATATATATATACTTCGCATGATGAACAATCCATGCATGAAACGAAACGGCAACAATCGCGAACATTATCCTCCATCTGCGCGCCGTCGCCTCAATGCTCTGGGAGCCCGTCTTTTGACAAGCGCGTTGGCGCAGGATATAGAGTGCCGTCGTCGCGCTTCCGTGTCCTTCAGCCGAGACATTGAAGGAGCAGGGAGCTGCGGACCTGCCGTAACCTTGTCGTAAAGTGAGAGCGTTGCTCGGGCTCCACGATGCGCACCCGGATAGCAGAGACTCATTTTACCTCGGCTTTCAGCGTCCGCACAGCATTCAGCCGCAGGCGCTCTCTCTCTCTCTCTCTCTCTCTCTCTCTCTCTCTCTCTCTCTCTCTCCCTCTCTCTCTCTCTCTCTCTCTCTCTCTCTCTCTCCCTAACCACGGAGCTAACAGTCAGCACCGCTGACAGTTAGCTCGGTGGTTCGGGCGCATCTCAAACACTCTCGGTCGATCATACTCTGCTACCGCATGCTAGCACCATACCGCCGGAAGCATGGTGATCAGACTGTCTGAGTATGAAACACGCCGACGACCTCGCCACTAAGCGGATCGAGCCTGCGCTGATAAAAGCCCCGCCCGAAGAACTACCCGCACCCGATCGTTTGTTCGTACATCCCTGGCCAACTATACGACGACAGAAAACGACGTTCTTCCCGCGCCCTTCATTCTTGCAGGCCCAATACCTGTCCGCCTTGGTTTCTGAGACACCGTAAAAAGCCCGAGCACCGCGCGCGCGGCCACGATCACATTGTCGCGCCATTGTCTGGAGTCCTCTCCTATGAAGTGACCGCGATACAATGCCCGCGTCGTCAGCATATATACTCATCGCAGCGTCTGGGCCTCCTCCTCCTCCTCCTCCTCCTCCTCCTCCTTCTCCTCCACCTCCTCCTCCTCCTCCTCCTCCTCCTCCTCCTCCTCCTCCTCCTCCTCCTCCTCCTCCTCCTCCTGCTGCCCGTCGACTTGGGCCGGTCAATGTCTTGTCCCGCCTCCCCCGTCCCCCCATATTTCGTTGAAGTCGAACATTGTTGTATGTGCGTGTGGACTTTGGAAGTCGTGCCCTAGTCACTATTGACATAATACCGCTACTGGGTATCTACCGTTGACCCTCTCTTTCCTATGTTTTACGTCGTGATCAGACCTCTTGTGTGTCTAGAACACATGATGATACCTGAGGTAACCACACAAAACAGCCAGACACAGACATTCCGCGCGAAAGGGTAGCAGGGAGGTGTACTCGATATCATGCATGGCCGTAGTTGTATGACCATAGATAGCAGGGAGGGGGGGGCTCTCCTTCTTCTTCCCCCGTTTGTGTATACGCCCCCTCTGCTCCTGAATCAACTAGCAGGGAGGGGCGGGGGGGGGGGGGGGGGGGGGGGGGGCTACCCCCTTTCCCCGCACGCGACTACGCTGCACCTAGCACGTTTAACCAAGCGCGACCGACCTGAAAATACATTTACGATTTTGTCATGCTTCCCGGTAGCGTTTATTGCAATTGCCTTTTTACCGACGTGCATTTTCCGCGTGTGGATCTCCCCCCCCCCGCCCCCCACCCCTCTTGCTCTATTCAAAAAACGTAATGCGCACCCGAAAGGTTGGAGGCGTCTCTGTTCGGAGAAGGAACGGATACTCCGGGTCTTGAAGTAAGGGATGCGCGGTCAATGGTCAGATGTCTAAGGCAAGCAACACATGAGTACACCCTCCCTCCTGCTCGTGGTGTGGTGACATGCTATCCGTTTTGGGTCCGAGGTACACTCGTCGTGTAGTTCGACGCGGGTCGACGAGGCAAGAGGGCTGATGAAGTCTTCTCGCGATAAAAATACAAGGCATGAAGCGTGGTGGGGAGGGAGAAGGGAGGAGGGAGAAGAGCCTGCTTCATGTGACCCCGGATCTGAGTTGTACTACTATTACGGGGGACCATAGTAAATAGGACCTACGATACACACAAAGGCCTATATATTTCCCTATTTCTACTCACAGTATTTGGTCCTATTTACTGTGGTCCCCCGAAATAGGAAGGAGAGAGAAGAAGAGGGCGAAGAGATTAGATGGGAAGAAAGTATCGACTTTATTGAAAGCGAGAAATATACGGGTCTCACACATCGAGCTTAGCGGGGAGAGGGGAGGAGAGGCTGCTATATGTGACCCCAGATCTGCGTCACGACTATTACGGGGGACCATAGTTAATAGGACCAAATATTGTGATTAAAAATCGTTAAATATATAGGTTTTTATGTGTACCATAGGTCCTATTAACTATGACCCCCCGTACTAGGAAGGAGAACGAAAAGACGCGCGAAGAGAACATATGGGAAGAAGACATTGACTCTATCGGAAGCGAGGAATATACCGGTCTTATAGACGTCAAAATTCTTCGAAGGAAAAGCGTGAAGCAATGCAGCCATCTTTTTTGTTCTTTCGGGGAAAACTTGAGAGGGTTATCAATCATCAGCGTTGAAGCTCATCATGCTGCATTGCCGTATGGCAGAACGCAATGATCAGACTTTCGTACATATAGTTTATTTCCGTTCGGTTTCGGCTCCCCTTGGTTTTTCTTCTCTGTCTCCTTTCCGGGGGGTGTGTCTATGAGGTAATACCAACGTCGAAGCTCCTCATGCTGCACACCGTCGATACTATAGCGAACACACACCAAACAATACAGCTCGTCATCATGCTGCCCGCGCGTCGCGTGCAGCTCACAGATCCTCGTGATTGCAGCCCGGAAACACCCCCCTGTCTCCCAGTGTTACAGCCCAGGCTTCTTGGGTAGGGGGGGGGGGGTGTATTGGCCGTCTCTTTGTTTCGATAAGTCCCTCCCGAGAGGTCACGTAACTCCCATATGGGGGTTATCCTGGTACTTCCTATGGTAACTATTAACAGCGATGAGATATAACCTGCCTACGCCTGTACCTCAGTCGGGTCCGCCCCAATACTGCATAGTCGTATGCTGTTGCCCAGCTTAACCTGCGAGCCTTTGCACACCCGTAAAGAACGTCGAGCCCGAGCGTTACACAGAGGGGGTGCGATCGTTTTTCGGCGCTCGTTGTTTCCTCGATAACGGGAAATATGCTACTACTGTAAAGTCGAACACTGCTGTATTTTCGGGAAGGCTCTCGACCAGATATTTCCCCCCCCCGAAAACACGCCTGTTCGGTTTCGGCAAAACTTCCCCCTTCTCGAAAAAGTAGAACGCTGAAAAACGATCGCGGCACATCTGTGTGCGAACTCGACGTTTTTTACGGTACTCTATTACCGGGGGCCATGTAAACAGAACCTACGGCGACAACTAAAACCTATATATTTCCCTATTTTCACTCATAATATTTGGTCCTATTTACTATGGTCCCACGTAATACGGGGGACCATAGTTGATAGGGGACCCACGATGTACACTGAAACCTCTATGTTTCGCTCTTTTTCCCAACAGTATTATATCCTATTAGCAAAGGTCCCCCGTAATAGGGTGATCCGATCGCCCGCGGGCAAGTAATAAAGGTGGGTAACGCCACATGCTCGAGGGCGCATTTTGGGCGCGCTTTGTTTCTGACTCGCGGGGCGGGGCGCTACGATCGTGCAGCACTGGGCGCACCCGCCTCCAACTAATAGGCAGGTTATCTCTCGCGACATAATAGCGTGATCGCCAGGGCAAGTATTAATCGTAAAGGCGAGCAACTCCACGGTAGGTATAGAGGGAGGCCTGTGGGTGTACTTGTTTCTGACTCCACGGGGCGGGGCGCTCGCTCCTCGAACACTCGCCGAACTGCCGATCATCTTTTCCCAAAATCTCAGTTCGTTTCACTATTATTTTTTTCACACCTCGGACAGATCATGATCTACGGCACAGATCATTTAGCTCGTCGCACCTGCCGTTCGTTGTGAGAGGCTGCGAAGGGTCTGCACGGTGGTACAAGCCCAACCCACACAGGGAACACGTGCTACTACTGTGGATCAGGTGGATTATACGGGTCCCACCCGACAACATGAGCTGCAGATCATTCGAGACCGGGTGAAAAAATCTGCATTGAAAGATCTAGGTCATGAAGTGGGAATGATCTGTAGATCATCTGAAGATCGCCTATCCGAGTTGGGGATTTTTTTCGTCAAAAAATGACCTTACCCGCCTTCGGGGTGAGGTATACAGACCTCCTGATGTCAGGAACCACAGGAAAATGTAGGTACTCCCCCTCTGACGGATGATACGAGCGTCTATTTGCAACCCGCAGGTTGTAAGCAACCAATTCTTTGCAAACCCATCCCTGTGTGAGCCGAGATGCACGCCCCAGCCCCATAGCCCTACACCACACCACTTCTTCTACCCCTAGGCGTGTCGCTCGGCTCTTTCAGCTAGTATGCGCTACAAAATACTACTTGCAACCTGACGCGTAATAGTATTACGGGGGACCATAGTACCAAATATTAGTAGTAAAAACCCAAAAATATATAGGTTTTTGTGTGCACCATAGGTCCTATTAAATATGGTCCCCCGTATTATTACGGGGGACCATAGTTACCAGGACCTATGGTATACATAAAAACCTATATGTTTAACCATTTTTACTAACAATATTTGGTCCTGTTAACTATGGCCCCCCGTAATAGCAGTTTTTTTGCCTTATTTATGAGGCAATATTTTCTGGCTGCCGAGGGCCCCCTCTCCTTCACCCGTTCTAGGACTGCAGTCCCGTTTTGGGGACAAACCGCTCAATTTTTTTAGTAGATTGCCCCCAAACGGGACTCGTGAGACCCTAAGAGGGTTATACTCGAGGGACTCTTGATCATTTTGACCCCCAAACAGGACTGAGGTCCGAAAAGGGCTATTATAACCGAGGAGGGTCTCCACCGAATGTCACTAAGAAATAACATCTGCGTTTTTTCACGTGTTATTCGTTTGTGGTATATTAGAGATGATTCTCGCCATACCTAACATAGTATGCCTGAGGCCATCGGGTCGATTTTTCGCTTTCTGTTCAAAGTCAGATTATTGACTTACTAATGATACAGGGCTCCTCTCAGAGCTATTACGGGGGGCCGCAGTAAAGTAAATAGGATCAAATATTGTTAGTAAGAATGGGGAAATATGTAGGTTTCTATGTGTACCGCAGGTCGTATTTACTGTGGTCCCCTGTAAATAGGAGCCCTACAGCAGTAGAAACAAGAACACATTGGCACACCCCTATATCGGTATCACTCTGCCCCTAAATAGACAGACCTTTTATATGCTTACATTCAATCAAAATGGTTCCTGTATTTTTGGGGCATAGTGGTATGTCGTAGCAGGCGTTTCCTGCGGGTTGCGAATAGGCGATTCCGATGGTAATAATGATGTTGATGCCGATGATGATGATGATGATGAAGATGATGATGATGACGATGATGATGATGATGATGATGATGATGATGATGATGATAATGATGATGATGATGACGACGATGATGATGATGATTATGATGACGACGATGATGACGATGACATTATCGCACTACCTGGTGCGCGTTAAAAGCGCTCAGTTCCTTCAAATATCAAGCCCGTGGTCACAAAACAGGCCAAAACAAAAACACGCAGCTTTCGCAAACGCGACTTTCGACGAAAAAAAATCGATATCACAGGTCAAGAGCGTTTTCTTTTTGTCGTTTCAACTTTTATTAAAAACAAGAACGTCCCGACTGGTGAAAAACAGTCTTTAAAAAAATACGTGTACCGCAGTACCAAGAGGCAAGGTAGCAAGCATGACGCCGGTTAGAATTGGTCCTAAGTGACACACAGCTAGAACCCCCCCCCCCCCCCCCGCGCTCCGTCTCGAAAGGGATGCGTGGTCAATGGTCAAATGACTAAGGCAAGCAACAAATGAGTACGCCCCCCCCCCCCCCCCCCCGCCCCTCGTTATCGTCCGTTCCCAGGTGCCCCTCTGCTTTCTCTCCACTAGTGCTGGTGGGCGGTCCTGGCCGGAGCGCCAAGGTGTCTTTATCGTCCCCATGCGTAGCAAAAATCAAATCTGTCCAAAATTTTGGTGGCCTGTCGCTCTGGCGTGCTCGAGGGCGCCTCTCTCGCCCTCCAAGAGCTTGAGACAGACCATGCATTTCAGATCGGCGTTCCCCATATCCGTGAATTGATTCCGCTGCGCGTGCGTGGGGGGGCGGGGAGTTGGGGGGGGGGGGAGGGGGGGAGGGAGATGGGTTATGGGTGGGGGATCGGTGTTCAAGATTTAATGTAGGGGTACAAGGCAGCGAGGTCCGAAGGCGAACCAGACCGCAATCGCGAGAATCAGCCAGAAACGTTTTCTCGGGCGCGCGAGGCACCGCCTTGAGTACGTACACAGGCCAACATACTATTGAAACCAATCGCTGACAGTTCGCGGCAAAAGCCTGATCGAGAGCCCGCCCCCCTTGGGCACCACGCAGACACACGCGTACGCACACGCAAGGTAAGCATAGGACAAAACAGCGCCGGCAGCGAGTGCATGATCCGCCGCTTGGACGTCCCCTCCACCTGGCACCCGTAAACCTCTGACGCATTCATGAAGCCTCCAGCTTTGGAAAACAGAGCGCCCACCCCAACCCCCCCCCCCCCCCCCCCCCCATAAGATTAGCAAAAAGTTTTTTATGTAATATATGGAAACAACGTAATGAGCGCCCAATTGTTGGAGGTGTCTCTATTAGGAGTAGGAACGGTGCTCCGTCTCGAAAGGGATGGGTGGTCAATGGTCAAATGACTAAGGCAAGCAACAAATGAGTACGCCCCCCCCCCCCCCCGGTCTACGCCCCCCCGCAAACCTGCCCCAGATATCGGGCAAACACGCCATTCATACGTAGATGATCGCAATTAGACCCCTTGGCTGTCCCCCACCCTACACAAGATAAATGTAACGCTCTGGACGGAAGTATAAGGACCGTTTAGACCCTAATATGAAGACCAAGCGGAGCTTATATTGACGGACACCCAGAGTTATGCGTAGCTCCAGGTACCATTGTTCAAGTTTATGGGGTGCTTGCGACAATCCAATATGGTAAAAGAACAAAAAACTGAGCTAGACAAAACGTGAGGAGCTGATAGGGTACGAAAATAGATACGTGAATCAGAAGTTGCTCCGTTTGAAAAAAAACAACCCACGAGAGTTACTCAACCAGAGAATACTCAGGTTAAAACAATCATGTTGGTCACTTTTCCCCCAGAGCACTTTAGTTTCGTCTGGGTAGGGATTCGCTTTTATGTGCCAGGTAGGGAAATACACCACGACAATCGAGTAAACCCCCCCCCCGCCCCGCTCCGTCTCGAAAGGGATGTGTGGTCAATGGTCAAATGACCTAAGGCAAGCAACAAAAAAGTACGCCCCCCCTCCCCCCCCCGCCCGCCACCTCCCGAAGGCTGCATAGACATATGGGCGTTGGTCCAGCTTCGACAAAATGGTTGATTTTTTTTTGCCTACAAACACAACCCCCGACCCTCTAACCCCGGCCGCGAGGAAAAAATGTCGGATTGAAGATGCGGCGAGGATATAGTGTTACGGGGGACCATAGTTAATAGGACCAAATATTGTTGGTAGAAATGCTTAAATATATACCAGGTAGGTGTTTTATGTATACCACAGGTCCTATTAACTATGGTCCCCCGTATTCGTAGCGTGGACCACGAACGGTTGTATTCGAACCGCGGGCTGAGTGGTCTAGCAGGCTGTGTCGTGAGTTCGAACCTCGTCGACGGCTTCGTAATTTGTTGTGTTCGAGCGATTTAGGCGCGCTGGAGATAAAACGCGAATGATGGTGATAGTGCGCCTCGCTATACACAAGAGCATATTTTTGCGAGGGGAGGGCCCCGGAGATCGCTGTTACAAAGTCGACGGCATTCCGCGCGTTCTCAAAAACATACGTTTTGTTGATTGTATAGCACTGCCCAGGCTAGACCACTCAGTCGATGCCGACTGGACCAAGCCACAAGATACCAGTCCCCCCCCCCCCCCCCCCCCCTCCCCCTACCAATTCACTCGACGCTGATAACCACACGCAAGCAAGGCCGCCTCACAAGGCGGTTCTCAGTAGGATGCACCTCGGCCCTTCATGCGACTCGCTGAACACCACCTCACGTTTCGCTTCGCCTCGCGCTCGGTGCGAGCAACGTCTTGCCCGGTCGGTCAAAACCCGACGTGCTCCGTCCCGGGATTGTAGGGACGCGAGGGTCCGTGGCCACGCGACTAAGGCCATGCATGAACACGATATGAGTACACCTCCTCCCGAGGGCTGCATAGACGTACAGTCGGCGTAAGGCCTCTTTCAAGGGACCCTCGCAGTGCATCCGGGCATAGAGGTCACTTAGATACCAACGCCCCTATCAGAGTTCGTACCCGCTCCTCGCCATCAGCATTGATCATCACTCACTTGTTCTTTCCAGCTCAACTCGTACTACTTTAGTATTACGGGGGACCATAGTAAATAGGACCATAAGTTGTAGTAAAGATGAGGAAATATATAGGTTTTTGTGTGTACCGTAGGTCCTATTTACTACGGTCCCCCGTAAAGGAGAGGTTTTACAACCCTCAACGATCTTCTGAACAATCCGTGGGGTCCGTTCCTTCTCCCCCCCGCGGCACGCGCCCTCATGTTTTGTCGCGCATGGGGTTCAGCATCCCCACCGCTCGTCGATTTCCATCGGATGTTGCTAAAACTCAGGCTCTCGCGCTTTCGGCTCATCCTTTTTTTCGTTGCAAGAAAAAAAACCCTGCGAGTATGCATGCGCTCGGTGAAACTCGAACCCACGAAATTGATCTTACTGTAGTAGGCACGCGGACCACCCACCAAGCCACCGGGGACGCCGGCTGGGGCAAATGTAATGGTCAGCAGAAACTTCGAGGTCCCTTGTACACCGTTTTCGCTTTTCAGAGAGTCCTTCAATGAGGGCTAGCTACTCTACAGACCTTGGCCAAGCCTCGACAACACCGTCAAAATACCCCCCACGTTAAACACTACCCCCAACCCCAACCCCGACCGACCGCCTGCAAATTTCTCGGAATCATCCTCCCCCCTCCCCCCCGCCCCCCCCCGCCCCACCTCTCTCTTTTTCCCCTCACCGACGCAGGCTAGGATAGAGATATCGCACTTTTTTTGCCTTTCGAGGCAATATTCTGACTGGTGGGGCCTCTCAACTGAAGAACTACCCACGAAGGCATGCCTCGTATCGGGGTTTTCTTTCCCCAATACTTTTCGGTGTGTATATAGACCTCGTAAAAGCCGTGGGGGTGTTGCTCGGCGGATTAAGCGTGCGCTTTTCTCATACAATTTTAGCACTGCAGTCCCGTTGGTGGGCATAAACCACTCAAATTCCAAGTAAATTGTCCCCCGAACGGGACTGCAGTCCTAAAAAAGCTCATGTATGGAGCTTCTCGAGCGAGGTGACACAGAAAATCCTACAGTAGGTGAACCCCCTCCATCGCAGGATGCATCTACCCCGTTTACCCTTACCCCCCCCCCCCTACCCCCCGCAACATTCAGCGCCTGCAGGTGACCACCACCCTCGCTCACCGATTTCAGGTCCGCCGCCACCGCCTTGGCCATGCCCTCCTTGTCCGCGGCTTTGGGGTCGAAGACAGTCACGTCGTCTACTTCCGGCGCCGTCTCACTGGTTGCCTCCGCAAGTGCTAGACCCAGCCAGAGGAGGGAGGGAGGGAGGGATGGGGGGGGGGGAGGGGAGAGAGGGGAGGGGGGGAGGGAGGGAAGGAGGCTTGACGGGGGAGGAAGCGAGGGAGGGGGGAGGGGGGGGGGGGGTGGTGCTGGACGAGCCAAGGCGTGGGAATGGCGACGATCAGCCGCCTGACGAGGTGCAAGTGAAGGCTTGCGCGTTACGGTTACCCTTCCCACCGCGCGGATGGCCGAGGATGGGTAACGCAAACCGCGGGAGGAATAATTGCGCCTTTTACCGTGCGATGGGGAGGTGTCCGGCTATAACGGGTCCAGCAAAACGCCCCCCCCCTCCCTTCCTCTTCCCCTCCCTCCCCCTTTCCCCCTCTGCTTCCTCCTGACCCCCCCCCCCCCCTCTTGGAAGCGTGGTGAGCCTAAGCTTAATTATTACCCTCCACCGGAGGATGAAAAAAAACAGAAATCCTGCCCCACCCTCCGACCCCGGGCGACCCAAACGTACGCGTGGAATACGCCAGTACACCAGTCGGAGTGCTGCGAGATTGGGGCGTACGTACACGTAGGTACAGACTGCGCCAAATACGCCGAGGACAAGCGTTCGGTCTCTGATGTGGGTGTTTGCTGGGGAGACACGCTTGTATTCTGGCTTTTCTTGGACGCATGTTGGTCATACTACAGTAGCATACCAGGGTATATATAGCATTGTATATACCCATAGCCTACATAGTGCGGTCGCCCAGGTGGTCTGGTGGTCAGCTTCGATTATTGTTAGCGAAAAAAAACGAAAACAAGCCCGATGATAGTCGAACCCGCGGCACATCATCTGCTGGCTACATATCACTACCCGTCAGCTTCAAGACATAGCCACAACGCGCAAGCGCGTTAAGGCGTCCACTACCGAGGCTGAGTGTGCACGTAGCGATGGCAGACGGCACGACGCGAGCCCTGTGCGAGACAGAAGGTTGGTGGACTTTTCTTGGCTCCTTATCGCGTCAAAGATCGTCACACGCACACACACCGAGCGTCGCCGATTTTGATATCTCACCGTCGTAGTGCACGCCGTCGTAGATGAGGAAGACGCGTCGGTCGAGCCCCCGCTCCTCCCCGTACGAGTAGGCGTTGTTCGTCTGGATGTCCACCACCGTAATCATCACCACTAGCTTTTGGTGGTGGTGGTGACAGTGGTAGAGGTGGTGGTGGTGGTGGTTGACGGTGGTAGTGTTGGTAGCGGTGGTGGTAGTGTTGGTGATGGTAGAGGTGGTGGTGGTGGTGGTGGCGGCGGCGGTAGTGGTGGTGGTGGTGGTAGTGTTGGTGATGGTAGAGGTGGTGGTGGTGGTGGCGGCGGCGGTAGTGGTGGTGGTGGTGGTAGTGTTGGTGATGGTAGTGGTGGTGGTAGTAGTGGTGGTGGTGGTGGTGGTGGTGGTGGTGGTGGTGGTAGTGTTGATGATGGTAGTGGTGGTGGTGGTGGTGGTGGTGGCGGCAGCGGCGGCAATGGTGGCGTCGGTGGTAGTGGTGGTGATGGAGGCAGGGAAAAAAAAAATTGCCACGCCAAGGGCAGATATGAGGGTGGAGGGCGGAGGGGGGGGGGGGGGGGGGGGGGGGGGGGTTCAAGAGGGCGGGGGAAAGGGGGGGGGGTAGCGTGAAGAGGTCGCCCGGATGACAAAGTAGTCCCAAGTAGGTCAACAGGTGAACCCCTCTGACCAAAAACCGTACTGAGACTCGACTGATTTTCCACGTCAACAGTACGAATAGCACTACCAAAAGCAGCACTGCCCAGCGCAACAACGACCATAGCGTTATGCCAAAACGTTTCGGGCAAAAAAAAGTGAACCCTTTGCTGTCCATCTCCACAGCCTACGTACCGGCGGGGAGTCGGTTTTTGCGCGCCCAATTTTTCGCCGGTGCTCATTTTACGCGGACACACGGCGGCAGGCCGGTCGCCCCCCCCCCCCGCCCCCCGTGGGAGAAAGTGAAACGCCCAAGGAGAAACAGGATGTGTTCTTACGGGGGACCATAGTTAATAGGACCAAATATTGTTAGTAAAAATGGTTTAATATGTAGGTTTTTAGGTACACCACAGGTCCTATCAAGTATGGTCCCCCGTAATAGAGGAGATGAGCAAAATAGGCGAATGTGGCATGGAGGATTTGGCACACTAGGCAGTAGCGAGAAGACGATCGCTATGCTGGGAGGTAGATGGCGGCCACAGACGGCAAAAAACAGGAAGGCGATAAGAAAAGGTTCCAAAAAAAAAACTATGTAATACATTGGAAGAATACGCAGTGAGCGCCCTTACGTTGAAGTTATCTCTATCAGGAGCAGGAACGGTGTTCCATTTTGGAAGGGATGCGTGGTCAACGGTCAAATGATTTAAGCCTAGCAACAAATGGGCACGGTACGCCCACCCCTGCTTCCTCTTTAGTGCAAGCAAATGCCTGCCTGGTCGGTGAAAACCCGACGTGATCCGTCCCGGCATTGTAGGGATGCGAGGGTGTGCGGTCATACGACTACGTCCATGCATGATAACGACACCCCCCCCCCCCCCTCTTCGCACCTTCTTAGAGAGGATGGAAAGCTCGATCTCCCCCCCCCAGCTCTTGGCATTCGAGATCCACGCGCAGTACTCCTCGGGCGTTTTGCCGAGGATGCCCTGGTCGACCGCAGCAGAAGACCACCCCAAAGTCCGCGAGATTAAAAAAAGAAAAACAACGGGAGCTATAGGTAGAATTGACACACGACACGAAACCGGAACGTGGAAGTGTGGTGAGCTTAAGCTTTGTTTTTACCAATCCACCGGAGGATGTTTAAAATTAGAACAACAACAACAACAACAACAACAACAACAACAACGACAACAACAGAAACCAGCGGCGGCGGCGGCGGCGGAAATGTTTTTGTGTCACACCGAGTGTACGTACAGCAGTATACATACAGATGGAACCACAAACATATTAACTTAACCCCCCTAACCCCTTTAGCACCGCACTCACATTGTGGGGACAAAGCGCTCAAATTCTAAGTAGTTTGTCCCCAAAACGTGACTGCGATCCTAAAAGGGTCAAGAGCTGCACCCACGTTTTGGGAGAAAAACACTTGGATCTAGTGTGGGATACTTTTTTCAATAGCAAAATGGTAAGGCTGGGAGCCAACTAACTGCCATGTTTCTTCGTACTATTACGGGGGACCATAGTAAATAGGACCAAATACTGTTGATAAAAATAGGCATACATATAGGTTTTTGTGTGTACGATAGGTCCTATTTACTATGGTTCCCCGCATTACTATTTCTTGACAACAACAACAACTACAACAACAACGAAAACGTACCCCGAGTGACCACAATACGCGCCAGCCAGATACAAAAAAACGCAGATTTTCGCACCACCTGGCCAACCAATGACTTAGTCGGCAACTATTTATAGAAGTCAGCTAACTCACAGCCCAATATACTTACCGTGGAACCTAGCCAACTAATTACATGCCAGCTAGTCGGCAATTTATAGTCAGTTAACTCACAGGCCTTCAAAATGGGTTGGCATGTTGGCAGGCTTAATTGAGGGGTGCACCCGGGATTTTTCTGAGGCTCCTTCCTCACTTGATTGGCTGGATGTGTACTAGTATTGCGGGGGATCATATTATATAGGACCCACGGTACACACAAAAACCTATATATTGCCCTATTTTTACAAACAATATATGGCCCTATTTACTATGGTCCCCCGAAATAGCATGTTGCCTAAATACGGCTCTAAGAAACGTTCACAGACAGATCATCTACAGATCGTTCCCAGTTGATGATATAGATCTTTCAGGGCAGATGATCTGTATGATCTGTATGTTCTGTAGGATCTAGCCGTATGACCTGCATGATGTGCTGCTGTAGCACCTGTTTTCTGAGTTGGGTTTATGCTAACTGTAGAATCCTATACAACCCTCTCGCAACGGCAGCCAAAGCGCCTCAGTACTAGATTATCTACAGATAGACCACCACAGATAGATAGATCACCACATATAGATAGATCACTATTACGGGGGACCATAGTATATAGGACCAAATATTGTTAGTAGAAATAGCGAAATATATAGTTTTTTTCGTGTACCGTAGGTCCTATTTAATATGGCCTCCCGTAATACCTACAGTATCTTGTGTGGAAACGTTGTACACCGAACGAATCCGATGAAGAATCAATCCCATGGCTTAACTGTCGGTTTATTGTGACGAAACAGGTTGTAAAAACGAGCGATTTTGGCGTGCGAAGTTTCTTTTCAGTTGAGAAGCTCCTTCAGTCGGAACAACGTTGCCCGAAGAGTGCATGCCCTATGGTGTTGTAAGGCATGCCCTATCGTGCCAGAAGGCATGCCCTGTAGTGCTGTAAGGCACGCTTTATGGTGCTATCAGGCATGCCCTACAATGTCATAAGGCATGCCCTACAATTTCATAAGGCACGCCCTTTAAGTACCATAGGGCATGCCCTACAATGTCATCAGGCATGCCCTTAAAGTACCATACGGCATGCCCTATACTGTCATAAGGCATGCCCTTAAAGTACCATAAGGCATGCCCCACAGCACCATAAGGCATGTCTTATAGTACCAGAAGGCGCCCTATAGTACCAAAAGGCATGCCCTTAAAGTGCCACAAAGCATGCCCTATAGACCTATAAGGCTATGAGGCATACCCTGTCGTGCTATAAGGCATGCCATATAGTACCATAAGGCATGCCCTTAAAGTGCCACAAGCCATGCCCTATAGTGGCAAAGGCTACAAGGCATGCCCTCATACGTCGTACTACGGGGGACCATAATATAATAGTAAATAGGACCAAATACTGTTGCTAAAAACTAGGAACATATGAATGTTTTTGTCTGTACCGTAGGTCCTATTTGCTATGGCCCCCTGTGATAGTGCTCTAAGGCATGCCCTGTCGTGCTATAAGGCATGCTCTATAGTGCTATTGGGCACGCCCTCATCGTTGCACGCGTCCGCAGAGCATTGGTCAGTCTCGTTCGCGCAAGCGGTCGCTTTGAGTAGCCCCCCCCTCCCCCCCCCCCCCCCCTGGTGGGATGTTAGATCATTTGTGAGAGGTGAAGAACCTGTACTCCACACGAGGGAATAGATCGTATCACGTAGTGTTCAAAGTAAGGCACCCAAGAGGCAGTTTCCACAGTACTCCCATTGCTGTCTCCGGAAATGCCTACACCGGAAATTAAATTAACTCATTGAAGCTGCCGTCCATATGCAAGTCCGCCTCACAAGCGGTTCTTCGTAGGATTGCAGCTCACCCTTCAAGCGACTCGCCGGACACCTCACGGCGCTTCGCGCTTGGTGCAAGCAATGTCTGCCTGGTCGGTGAAAACCCGACATGCTCCGTCCGGGCATTGTAGGGATGCGAGGGTCTATGGTCATACGACTACGGCCATGCATGAGATCCAGTACATCTCTCCTATCGAGTGCACCCCCCAGCTGGGATGCAGCTCACCCTTCATGCGACTCGCCGAACACCCCACGACGCTTCGCGCTTGGTGCAAGCAACATCTGCCTGGTCGGTGAAAACCCGACGTGCTCTGTACAGGCATTGTAGGGATGCGAGGGTCTAGTGGTCGGACGTACGACTACGGCCATGCATGATATCGAGTACGCCTCCCCTCCCGCGCCCCCCCGCGCGCGCCTCCACCGCTTTTGTCTTGTCGCATCCGTGCCCCCCACGAACGAAACGGATGTGTGTCTCCGAATATGTGGTAAGCTTCATTGGCGCAATCCGAGATTGTGGCAGAAATTTAAAAAAAGACGAAGAACAAAAAAAAAGTAACCGGTTCCCATGGAGTACTACCGTACACGATAAGAAGCGAAACCTAACACAGGACATTTTTTTTCGACGAGACCCACGACTAGACAGGGAGGTTACTATTACGGGGGAACACAGTCAATAGGACCTATGGCACACACAAATACCTATATATTTCCCTACTTTTACCAACAATATTTGGTCCTATTTACTATGGTCCCCCGTAATACTACCAATGTAATAAAACCAATTCAAAAGCACATTTTTTTTCTCCTCTGTATTAAGGGCGTGCGTGCGTGAGCC
>JARUPZ010000020.1:4313312-4358312 GCA_031213475.1 Nereocystis luetkeana
TAGCCACACCAGGAAATAAATTAACTCATTGGGGCTGTCATCCATGTGCAAGTCCGCCTCACGAGCGGCTCTTAGTAGGATGCAGCTTGCCCTTCATGCCACACGCCGTGAACACCTCACGTTGCGCTTCGCGCTTGGTGCAAGCAATGTCTGCCTGGTCGGTCAAAAACCCGACGTGCTCCGTCCCGGCATTGTAGGGCAGGGGGGGTCTATGGTCATACGACTACGGCCATGAACGATATCCAGCACCTCCCGCTGCTTGGCTAGAGGCTGTCTAGGTTATCTACAGCTGCTGTTGGCGTCGCTTACAACAATGCGGTTGGCAAGCTCCAAAAAAAACGTACCTCGGGGTATATATCACGCGTCTTTCACCGAATAATTGCGCGAGTTTTTTTACCAACACCGCGCCAAAAAAAGGTACTGTACATCGGTGTACCCATTTGAACACCACTCCGTGATATATAAGCCCAAAAATGGTGGTTTTTTTCTCTGCTATGTATGGCCCTCTGGTCTGATACTACCGAAAAAATGATCTCCTACTTGTTCCAAGTAGTTTTTTTTTTCTGGTGACAGGCTGGATTTACCTGGCATTATCTCCACCATGGCCTTTAAGCCGGATGGCCTTAACCCCCTTCAGTACTGCAGTCCCGTTTTGGGGACAAATCACTCAAACTATGAGCACTTTGTCCCCAGAAGGGGACTGCAGCTCTAAAAGGGTTAGAAAGGGTACGGTACCCCACTGCTGTACCCGAGTTCGAGCTGTCTGAAGCTGGGGTCTACGACCGAGGTGAGCCGCAAACATGAGGCATATAATTAAACGTACAGGATACAGCATGGAAAAAGCGAAATTGTGTGTAAGACGTGTGGCCCCCGGTGTTATGAGAAGGCACTGTGGATAAAACGCCATAAAACCGCCATAAATCCCACCCCTCAGCCCTACCCCCTTGGCCGACCTGAATAATCTGAATGGAAGTTTTCCGAGAAAAATCCGTTTTTTTTTTTCTTTGTTCGGAAATAATGTCGACCAATTATGATTCATACGTATTTGTTATGCGATTTTCATACCACAGTAAAATACCGTACAGTTGAGAACGGGCCTCGGATATACTGCTGAGCGAGGTTCAACGACCGACAGCCGAGTGAGACTTTTATATACATACCTGGTACCGTACCACACTATCACACTGGGTGATAAGATAACACACCCCCTGGGACGAATTTCAGACCCAGTTTCCTCCAGAACATGGGGGGCACACACAACGAAAATGGCGATTATGGAAGTATTTCGGCGAGAAGGTTGCATATTGACGCATCTCTCGTCGTACTCAGTACGCGCTCCCCGTTGGCGAGAAACACAGCGTTGAAATTCGTCCGAGGGGGTGTGTTATCTTATCACCCAGTGTGTTATACGGTCTGATTTCCCATATTCTCCGAACCAATCAACAAAGCACAAGTTGGCTGCAGTTAGTTACTAAAAAACAAAACAAAAAAAACAAGCACAGTTGACTTGAATGGTATCAGACCAGTGCCTATGATATATGCACCGTACTGAAGGCTTGATAGTAAAACGCACTGGAACAGCGGCGCAAGATAGAGAGAAAGAGAGAGCAGGCGTGTCTAAGCGTTGCCGTGATACTCTACACTTTTCTATCCCTGCCTTCGCCTGCCGCCATTGACGACCTCCAGAGTTTCAGGGGAGGGAGGGAGGGAGGGAGGGAGGGAGGGAGGGAGGGAGGGAGGGAGGGAGGGCGAGGGGGGGGGGGGTACGTACTCAAGCCATCCATGGCTGTAGTCGTACGACGATATACCCTCGCATCCCTACAGAGCTGATCTCACTCTTATTTCTTGTCGTGAGGTATGCGGTTTGTTTCAGTTACTGCTGTACTACATACAGCAGCATGTGTGTATATATATTTTTTCCGTTTTTGGTTTTCCTCCTGAGGTGATATTCCACTCCAGAGCCTGTCCTGTGACCACGGACTGCATCGTGGCGGTGAGAACAAGAACCACTCCGGGACGGAGTACATCGGGATTTCACCCCACCAGGCGGACATTGCTTGCACCAAGCGCGAAGACCCGTGAGGCGTTCGGCGAGTCGCATGTAGGGTGAGAAGAACTAAGAACCGCTTCCTGAGGCGGACTTTCTTGCGTATGGATGACGGCGTCGGAATAATCGAGGGAGAGGGGCGGGGGGGGGGGGGGCACATCTTTGTGTATCAACAATCCACGTAGAAATCTGTACAGTATACCGAACACTGCAAGTATTGTCCCGTGCGAGTACGTACAATATTAATAGTCGCGTATACAACGAGCCACACATCACGGGTGCGCTGTTCGGTTTTTTCCTTGCAGGCAGGTGTCATCGGTATATTCTGCGTATCGATACATGAGAATATTCGGGATACTCATGATTGTGTCACCAACGCGATTTACAGGTTGACACGTAGGCCCAGCATTCTACTGTAAGGCGTGTCTTGAAATTCGTTTTGAGACCCGTTCTACGATAGAGGTAGCACATTTCCGCTATTTTGTTTCTGAAAGACGGGCTTCCTTGAGCCCAAATGATCGGAATGGCAATCTTGGTTTCGCAAAAAAACGTTTCTAGACTCGGGGCATGGGATTATTCGCCGCGATGCAATTTGATTTTTGTTGAAGTCAGGTTTCGGGCGAGGCATGGAGCCCCTTAAGTGAGGAGCCTCGGAAAATTTAGGGTGAACCTCTATCGTAGAACGCCTCTTGATCCGTTTCCGAGAGAGAGAGCCCTGCCTCAATCGCTATGTCGCAGCTCAGCACGTTTTAGAGTCGTCTCAGAGTACAATAGGCGCAGCTTGGCATGTCTTAGGTGATCGTGACTATCGAAGCGAACTTCTGGAATGTGACGGGAACAACAGCAGTTGGATCGATGACTCCAAGTTGCCTTCTTCGAACCTTTCTCTCAAATGTTGTTTCCAAGTGCTTCCCAAGAGTATTTTTTCCCTGCCCCTGGCAACAAGCCAGCCCTGTCCTCCAGATTTTGGGAGACTGCGTTTTTTTTCGAATTTGGAAATCGCGATTTCACCACACACCAGTAGTACACAGAACACCCGCACCTCGAACAGAGCTGCTATAAGGATTATAGTGGGCAGGGTAGTTGGTCGATCTTTGACCCCTACGTATAGCTCACTAGGTAACACCTTCACATTTGACATGTAATCGATCGACCTTTTACCCCTATACCAGGTAGCTCAATAGGTAAAACCTTCATATTTGGCGTCGTCCAGGTCACGGGTTCGAACCTCACTTCGAACGTTCCTTTTTATAGAAACGCTTGCGCGTGCGTGCCTAAAAAACAATATCTCCCTGGTTCCCCAGGTAATGAAACGAAGCGGGTAGGTCAGCGTACAGACGTATACGGTTCCGACGCCCCAAAGATCCTGCCGGTCAGAGGGGGGGGAGAGTGTTATAAGGATTACCCTGGGCTGGGGGTAATCGATCGATCTTTTACCCCTATAGCTCAATAGGTAACACCTTCACAAAGCTCATGCCACACCGTATACTCTATCGCACCTTTCCAGCACACCTGCCCAGTACAGCAGCAGTATAAGTACTGGTTCTGTTTTTCCCCCACAATGGCTTTCGGCGCTGGCGGCGTCGCCACCGACCGGCGTCCTCCTTCTCGACGCACGCGATGGACGGCAATCCCAGCCTATCTTTGCTCATCGGCTATTCGAAGTGGTACCTGGTATACCTTTGCCCCCTGATTGTTTGACAACCGCTTGACCCTTTTATAAACTGCAGTCAGTCTCGTTTTGGGGACAAAGTATCAAACAAAGGGGTTTTAATTGATTGTTTTGACTACCATATGGTTGGAGGGAATGCCAGGTGCAGCAGCAGTATCAGGGGCGTACGTTGATACGGTAGGATTTGTGAAGAACAGGAGCTCATTTTACAGTTGTATTCGCCAAATACCACGAGTAAAACTCTTAAGCAAGTATCTATCGTATTGGCATCGAAAAAGGTGACTCTCGAGCAACAGTCCAGCCATTGCGACGAAACAAGGATTCACATACTCGTACAAAATCTGTATACCGCGCACTCTCTTGTAAGGGCCCACCTTAACGAGATTTTTTTCATGATGCTCCGCCAATATTTTTTTCGTTTGATTTGATTTGATTTGATTTGTGCATCTGATTGGTCGAAAAGTGAATCACCAAGCTGGCATTTTGGCGTGTGGTTCGAATAGGACGAAAAAACGAATCCGACAAGAAGTCTTTGGTGATTTCTTTTGCTCTTTCGTGTTGTTCAAATTAGGGGAGTTTGTCCAACTCGACGTGGCATGTTCCTGAAACCGAAGCAAACCACGCAAACGTGAGCCGTGTCTTCGACGGCTTCACAAGTAAGATTCACCATTCCTGAGAGACAGGGCCACCGGAGCAACCGCAGCGCGAGGCCCGACGGCCCCTAGCACAGATTAGACCATCCTCGGCGCCTCAAAAAACTACAACGCCGTCGTAAACCCAGTTTTTCATCCCTCTTTGCCTCGCGAAATCACACGAGCACCGACCAGGTCACGACTTCGCTCAGAAGTTTCGATCGCTGTATCCCCGTCGCTGCTGCCTGCGTGGGGCTTCGGGGCTGCGCCAGCCACCCAAGATGTCCTGAGAGCGATAGCCTCTTTGGCGGTGCCGGCAGAAACAATCGGCCGATGACCGCGGCGCCCCGGGGAGGACGCGGGCCGCCGCTCGCCGTGTTGGTTGCCCTCGGGTGTTGGTTGGCCCTTGTGCGTTATTCGTATTTTTTTTAATACGCTGTTCCTCTATAGGACCCAAAGGCATACTCTTTCACGAAAATATTTTCAACAATCTGATCAAATTCTTTGTTTCCTATTCGATTATCATGAAAAAAAGGTTTCTCGTTATCCCTTTCAGGACCGCAGTCCCGTTTTGGGGACAAACTTGGAATTATACTGGTTTGTCCCCACATATGGGACTGCGGTTCTAAAAGCCCTAAGTAGTGTCCCGTGGGAGTGCGTAGTCGTGTATGGGCGTGTGACACGTATCAGGCACGTATCAGGCAGCCAAGCCAAGAGCAGTATACTCGGGTACTCGCAGATCCTCGGGTACTACTCGTAACTGTGCTTCCATTCATACTTCAAGTATACGGTATACGCGTATTACAAGCAGTATTATAAGTGGTGCTGTGCTGTTTTTGTTTATACGTGCACACGGGATACATACCTGGTACCAGGTATTTGATATCGCAGCTTGCTTGCTGTTGCGTGTGTTCTTTGCATTCAACCGTTCTTTCCACCCGTCGACACCCAGCACGACCAGCAGTGTCCGTGCTGATTCTTCAGTCCCCCTTTAGAACTCCAGTCCCGTTTTGGGGACATGGCAGTCAAATTCCAAGTTAATTTGTCCCCAATTGTCCCAAAACGAGATTGCAGTCCTAAACCCGAGCAGAGGGTAAAGAGATACGAGTAGAACCACGCCACAGCAGAGACTCGTATTACGGGGGGCCATATCATAGCGAATACCTGGTACCTGGTATTATAGGACCTACGGTACGCACCAAAACCTTTTTGCCTATTTTTAGCAACAAAATTTTGTCCTACTGCTGTAGTTCATTGTCGTTACGCGGTACATGGTACCCGGTGAGCACTGACTGCTGGTGCATGCAGGCGCATGAGTGTACGAGTATGTATACATACAAAATGTTTGCTCTTGTCAGATCCCGGATGGGGAGACCATCCTATCCAACCCCTGGGTACCAACTTTTTCTACACTATATACTCGCTGTACGAGTTACTCGCACATACGGGTACTGCTTCTGCGGTACGAGTGGAATGAGTACCATGCGAGTACCGGTACATCGTACTCGTGTAAACGGTCATGAAGCAGCGCACCGATGTTTTCAGCACCACGGTCAAGAAACAGGCTGGAACAAGCTTCGCAGTGTCAGTGTACATACGTACATACCGGCAGACCAGCGGTTGCTCGTGCATCACACTCTGTCCGGGAATGTAACAACCTCTATACAATCATGTTCATATCACAACAGTCCCTATATTTTCAGACAGAGTGGCATATACCAGGTACCTGGTACGTATGAAACATCGACAATCGACGACACACGATCCGCCAAGTTCGAGCAGAACCGTTTGAAACGTGGGAGAGAACAAACCCTGCTGCTACGCAAAATCGACGAACACTGAGGACCGCTGCTTCAGACTAACCTTCCCATACTAGCCCTGCACCGCGAAAGCGATGCAACGACGCACCATGCGAGGTTGACGTCTCCTTACATGCCGGTGTCGATGCCGGTCTTGGTATTGGCCAGTGCTTTGAGGTCTCCGAGCGTGGTAGCGTCATCCAGGCCTAACAACCTCGCCGAGGAAGCGCCTGCTCCCCAGGTGATTTTAAGGTTGAGGGGCATGGCTCGAGGGGATCGCTTCTACACTTTGTGGCCACCTCTCTAACGGTAGTGCTGCACGTGCGCACGGAGCTTGCAATGGTGCAGTGTACAATAGCTAGCAGTGGGGGAAGTCGGTGGATGTCGGTGAGGCAAATGCGGCGCAATCATTTTTTTTCAAAGTTTTGGCAGGCATCCTCAAAACGGGTATGCGGGTGCTTGTATATGTGTCTGTACGAAGCTCGACTTCCAGTTCCAGCCCACACAGCACACACAAGACAGCAGTAGCACCCGAAGCAGCCGAACTCGTCGAAACGGGCCCTGATGAGTGACGAGCCGTTGTCAAACGACACCACACAGGGGGCTGGACCCTCCATATGGCAAGCAATTGAGCCATCTAGCTCGAGCCTTCCCGACTCCCAGCCGACGGGGCGTTGCGGTCATGGTAAGATCCCTTACTGCTACCTTGGGCTTGACTTTGACTTCTTGACGTTTGAAATGTATGGACTACGTAGCTGTACGTACCAGCACCTTGGACACGCCATGAAGGTTTGCTTCTGACTAGGAAAAGGTCAAGCAAGCTACGTTCGGGGCCATCATTACTCCGCCTGTCTGTCCGCCAGCCTACCCGCGTGGTTTTCCGTCTTCAACCCCGCCTCGTTTTTTCGTGGTGCCGTGCTTGCTCGCAGCTGGAAATCTTATTTTGCGTATGTACAAACTTCTCATGTAATTCCGTGCGCAAAGTGTTCTCTTCATGATCGGAATGGCCGAAAGGATATCAGGACATGCGCCTGCCCCTGGCTTTGCTGGTGTGCCCAGCTCCGGCTCGGTCTGCTGCTGTTGTGTATGTACCACACTGCAGAGCGCAGCAATCGGTAGCAATCTATACGTATGGGGTAGTCATCATACCCGTACACAGCAGCAGTAGCTTGTCTCACAAGCTTGGGTAGGAGATGTGACAGCAGTTCGCACTTCGTATACCAGCTACCAGGTACCAGGTATTAATAATGGTAGTAGTATCGCTGTGCGTACTCGTATGGTTCTTACCTCGGTACCTCCTGGTATGAGTAGATTGCTGTCGTACTTGAACTATTAATATTAATATCAATATTTAACGCTGCTGCTGTGCATGTGTGTTGGTACAGCGACCTAAAAAACGAGAAGTGCTGTCTTGGTCAACTGCCAGGTACAGCATGCTATATATATCGGTATGATGCAGCAGCAGTACGAGTACAGGATGGCAATAATGCAGCCAAACCCTGTCGGACCGGACTCCCGTTTTGGGCGCGCAGGACTTGAAAATAGCCGATAGACTCAGATACTGGCTTGTTTACAGCAGTCAGTGCGGTTAAACGGGCAAAAGAGGGCGAATATAACTATTAATAATAAAGGAAACAGGGCTATTCAGGTCAAATGTCACGATTCACGTCGGGTCGGGTCGGGTCAGCTGATCCGACCTTACCCGCGAGATTTTAGAAATCTCCTGACCCGACCCGACCCGACCCGTGAGATGTGAAGATCTCCTGGTCCGACCCGACGCGACCCGTGAAAAAAATATCGATACAAGTACACCATATGTTTTTTGTCCCCCAAAATGTGGGCGCAGTTCTGTAGGGGTGTGTCAGGTCTTCCATTGATTACTATTATTATTATGCTTGTCTTCCGACAATATAGCGTAGATGCCATTCCCATATAAACCGAGTATCCTTCCGTAAATCAGCAGTATAGACCTCTCTTATTAATAGGACTGTAATTTGAGTGTTTTTGTCGCCAAAAAGGGACTGCACTCCTGAAAGGCGTTTATCTCGAACCGGAATGGGTATTACCGGTATACTGCAGAACGTTTTGGGCTGGTTCGGTGCTGCTCGCCCGGTTATTTGTCCGGTGTCTGCTCCCCTCTTTTCTCGAGCTTTCACCATTTTTGTTTAATGTTGTTTTTTCTTGCCCGGTGGCTGCGTACGAGTATAGCTGAAGGAACGAACGTCTGCTATTACGGGGGGCCATAGTTAATAGGACCTATGGTCTACATAAAAACCTATATATTTAACCATTTTTACTAACAATATTTGGTCCTATTAACTATAGTCCCCCGTAATAGCTGTGCACTTCCTTTTCAGCTTGCGACACCCCCGGGATTCCAAGTCAACCACAATCCCGAAGCGGAACATTGTAATACTGGTATACATACTGCTGCACCAGGTAGCTTTTGTTTTGCTATGCTATGCCCGTGCCTTTTCGTTTCACCTCTCCTGAATCGATGTTTCCCTCTTAAATCGTAGCCCTCCCCCCGCCTGCTCCGTCTCGAAAGGGATGGATGCATGCGCGGTCAATGGTCAAAGGACTTACGCTACGGCAAGCAAGAAATGACCCCCCCCCCCCCCCCCCCCCCCTATTTTTTATAGGTTGGGTTGGTGTCGATTGGCAACGACACTGTAAAATATGCCGCTCACTACGTGAGCTAGGCAACCAGGCTACCGTTTTTTTTTGTTTGTTTTTTTGGCGGTCGCCCACAGCTGGTTGTCGAGTTAGATAATTTGTGCGAGGTAAAGAACCTTTACTCCGCACAAGGGAATTGATCGTATCACGTAGTGTTCAAGGTAAGGCACCCAAGAGGCAGTTACATAGTACTCCCATTGCTGTCTCTGGAAATGCCTACACCGGAAATTAAATCAACTCATTGAAGCTGTCGTCCATATGCAAGTCCGCCTCAAAAGCGGTTCTTAGTAGGATGCAGCTCACCCTTCATGCGACTCGCCAGACACCTCACGGCGCTTCGCGCTTGGTGCAAGCAATGTCTGCCTGGTCGGTGAAAACCCGACATGCTCCGTCCCGGCATTGTAGGGATGCGAGGGTCTATGGTCATACGACTACGGCCATGCATGAGATCGAGTACATCTCTCCTATCGAGTACACCCCCCCCCCCCCCCCCAACCCCGCTCCGTCCCGTCATTGTAGGGATGCGAAGGTCTATGGTCATACGACTACGGCCATGCATGAGATCGAGTACATATCTCCTATCGAGTACCCCCCCCCCCCCCCCCGGCTTCTAGAAAGAGCGTGCATCAGGCGCAAAAGGTATCGACGTCCTGGCCGCGTGTCGTACAGGTCCTTATCTATATTTCCGGGGAACTTAAAATATATTAACAGTGATCAGGACCCATCATTGGGTACACAAAAACCTATACCTGGTCTGTTATAGGGTAGTATTTATATCAAGCATATTTGATCCTGATTGCTATGTTACCTCGTCATAATTGCGGCTCAGACACCTCCCCTACCGCTCCAGCAGCCCGGGCTGCTTCGTTGTGGCCGAGAGTTGATCCGTCGATGCCGCTGTCCTCACTTTTAGTCGGTCGATATTTTCCTTTTTCCCCACGAAAGTAAACAAAAAACTGTACACCTGGTATACGTACTAGTGAAGGAGCGACCTGCAAAAGAGATTTTGTTCGACCCTTCGGGGGAATAGGATTCTGACGGACCCTCTGAGACTCGTCCGCCGCATAAATGGTACGTGGCGATGGTATTCCACCGGCGCAGCAACGACAACATCGCGGACGAACCAACAGCTTTATTCCCCAACGTGTGTTCGTGTGCACGTATAAAAAGGCGTTCTGCTGTACGATAGAGAGGTATCAATATCTATCTGGGGAAAAAAAGAGCCATCACGGCGTCCTTGCCGGGCGCCAGTTGAAGGATGAGCTTGTAGCTTGTGCGCTACATTGTTGGGCATAATGCGTACGTACGTACACGCACGAGATGCGTGTAGCATCAGTCGCATTTCATGTGTCCGCCCCCTTGAATTCCGCATTAAACCTTGGATTGAACATAGAACCTCTACGAGTATGTATATCGTAGAACGCCTCTAAAATAGAAGCGTATTTTTTGTTTTGGAGTGGTGGAGCTACTCTGTTGTGTTCCACACGACGACGAGGCTGTGGTTGATTGACGTAGTAGAGCTGTAAGTATCGCGGTCAGTATCGGTACAGCAGTATGTGTGTGTAACCAAACATATTGCTGTATTATCTGGTGCCAGTACAACTTTTCCGGGGGAACACAGCAGTAATCAGGACCAAAGTGCGCCTTAACCCTTTTAGAGCCGCGGCCCCGTTTTTGGGGATAAACTACCTAGAATTAGACTGCTTTGTCGCCAAAAAAGGACTGCGGTCCTGAAGGGGTTGAAAAAAGGCCGGAACACCTACTAAAATAGCTATTACGGGGGACCATAGTTAACAGGACCAAATATTGTTAGTAAAAATTGTTACACATATAGGTTTTCATGTATAGCATAGGTCCTGTTAACTATCGCCCCTTGTAATAGGTTTTTGTGTTAATGACGGGTCCCGGTTACTGCTGTGATCCCCCGTGTTACTTCGCGACCTATTTATACCGGTGTACCTCCTCCCTCACCCCCTGTTTGGCCCCACGTAGTTCATACGTACCGCAGTATACGGTGTAATCTCATACGTATTCCGCGTTCTGTGTGAGGCGTGAGAACTATGATACGTTCTGTGACGAAACGTGCAACAACTGCAGCAGCAGAACAACGCCGGAACAAACAGCAGCAGGACAGCAAAATCAGCAGGCGCACAGCAGTCAGTCGTGTATAAAGTGCGTACTGTACCAGTATGTATTATGTATGTATGTATGCATGTATGTATGCATTGTACGTACATAGCCAATCTGGCTGCCTCTAAGCGCCTTTATCCCGCAACGAAAAGACTTGCCATCCCAGACATGAACAACAATAATACGTGGCATAGCGGCATAGAAGTACGCAGCTATATAGTGGAAGGCGTCCCCGGTTGCTTGTTGTTTGTTTGTTGTTGTTGTTGTTCTCACATTAACTCACAATTCAATGCAGTCCGTGGTCGCAGGACAGGCTCCAATAACTCTGGAGTGGAAGAGTGGTCCGCGTGCCTACTAATAATATCAATTTCGTGGGTTCGAGGCTCACCGGGTGCACACTCATAATAAGGGTTTTTTCTTGCATACATATTGATAGTAGCGGAAAGCGCGAGGAGCTCGTGAGTTAGCATCGTTCGATAAAAATGGACGAGCAGTGGGAATGCTGAACCCTACGTTTGGACGATAAAATGGAGACAAGTGCCTGGGGGGGGAGAAGGGAAGACACCTGTGACCACGGCTTATCCAGAAGATCGCTGAGGGTATAAAAACCTCCGACGGGTTCAGGGTTCAGCCGGAAAGTAAACGTGATGATCAAAGAACCAAAAAAAAAAGAAGGGGGCTTTATATTTACTGGCAACCTCTCGGGAAGGGGGTTTAATTTTACCGGCAATGTACGACAGTGTGAATAGTGGATACCAGAAAAGCCGGTATTACGGGGGGCCATAGTTAACAGGACCAAATATTGTTGGTAAAAATGGTTAGACATATAGGTTTTTATGTATACCATAGGTCCTGTTAACTATGGTCCCCCGTAATAGTAACTCGTCGCATCAATCGAGGCAAAAATTGACGACACGCCCGAGCGCGGATTGACTGTGACACTCCGGGTATACGGCTACCCGCCAACCGATACGTCCGAAAGATCCCGCAGTTCCGAGGGGCGGAGATTGTTCTGAGGCTTACTATTAATATGAACAACGCAGGCGATTGAGCTTTCTACGCTCGGTAGCTTAGCAGGCACACCTTCACGCGCCACAAAAAAAGTGCGGTGTTGAACATTTGACAACCCCCCCCCCCACCGCCTCCGTACCCTCTCCCCGGGCTTTATTGGGAGTCGAAAAGTTTTTCGTTTTCTTTTCGAGGAGTCGAAGAGTTTCCGGTTTCTCGCGCTGCCACGTGCGTCACTATAAAATGGGCTCGTCGGGCGCCTCCCTGTCGCCCCCCGAGTCTCGTTTAGTGTACGGGTTCCCCTGATTGCAACACCAACTTGCAAATACCACTTTTTTGCGACATATTTTGGTCCATCTTGTGTCTTGCACGTAGG
The DNA here is from genome assembly GCA_031213475.1 of Nereocystis luetkeana. NCBI lineage: Eukaryota > Phaeophyceae > Laminariales > Laminariaceae > Nereocystis > Nereocystis luetkeana. Next base: position 4,325,653 of record JARUPZ010000020.1, read on the forward strand.
CCCAGACCCAACTGTAACCCTAAACCTAACCCTCACCCCAACCGTTTGGGGGGCTTGAGGTTGGCAGAGGCGGTCGCGCGCGCGGCCCCGCCACGTGTTTCGGTGGCCTTCAGCGAAAAAAAACCCCGACCGACCGACCGAAAGGCTAGCCTTGATCAATGAGACAGGATTGACATAGTGTTGCTCGACTTGATTTACAACGTGGTCTCGCGATGCGGGCCTCTTTCGGTGTACCAGGTACGTTGCCGACCTCGCATGCTCGCGCTCCTACCGTTGAGTTCACTTCTTTGGTTGGCATCATGATGCGCGGCGGTTCTTTCACGCGCTTGGAAAAATTGGGAGTCGAAAAAAGACTTGGCTCGACATTTTTAGCTCGAAAAAAATGTCAAGAAGCAATATTTTGCATGTGCGAAGTACGTCCGACTGAAGTTCGTTTTAGGAGCCGCCCTGCCTCACTGCCTCACGAGAGATGTTGAGCCTGGCACATGCGTAACCCCTCTGGGATCCCTAGATAGCGACCAGAACAATGGTTGCTATCAACCATCTACGAGCAGCGTCAGCGCCCAGCAGTAGAGGTAGGGTCGGTCATGTTGAGCCCGTTCCGACGACTCCTCGCATTGCTGTAGCTCGGACGCCGGGACAGTCGGAAAACAGCGTTGCGCAGAGGCGCAAGAAGCATCGAAGAAGGGCGAGCGGGTGGTCACCGAAGCGCAAAACAAATATCCATCCTCCCCGACTGAAGAAAACTTTTTCGCAGCCGCCGAGAGACTGCTCGCACCGCGCCGCAGCACCTCCTGTTCTTTTGACCCCTTCCGAACCCCCTCTTGAAGGGATATCGACAAAAGCAACCACAAAATTGGGACTACCAACCGTCTAGGAGAAGCGTGAACAAACAGCAGTAATACGAGCAGGGAGGGCCATGTTGCTTGCGCCCGTGCCGTACGACTCCTTCCGTTCAACCGTTGTAACTCGGGATAACCATTTGTACCATCCCCCAATCGCGCAGAACATAATTCATAATGGTCGTCGCTGCAATCAGTCACTTCGAAGTCGTACACATGATTCGGTCAATTTTCTCTCTCTGGTCCCAAGAGGATAAAGCGTGTGCTGTAGGCTATACCAGGTATTATCCTCTTTAACATTTGTACTGCTGTGCGTTGGCTGGACTTCCCGTTTATTAATACCTGGTAGCTGTTAGCCAGCCAACTATTTGGCTCTAGTTGGCTACGGTATTAATAGTCGGCTGGCGCTGGTTGGCTTCATTTTTCGTACGAAAGACATTATTAGGCATAATCCAACGGCCTTCGGCCCGAGGGTTTTTGCTTACCACTTGTTCGACACGCTCTGTGTACGAGATGAATAGAACTAACTGTCCCGAAGCCGATCAGAGCAACTCTATCTCGGACCCTAAGCCAATGAGATCAGATGTGTTCGACACTGCCATCGGCGCCGGCACCGTCGGTGACGATGGGCTTCAATGCGCCATGAGTTGCACTAGGTATTTGACCTCTATTTTCCTCTCTGCGCGAGAGGTGGCACGGGGAAGTGCGCACCCGGCACGTAGCACCGAAGCTTCCCATGGACAAAGAAACCCAACTAGTCGGATAGCTGGCACCGCTGTAACTAGCTGTAATACCTACATGACCAACTATTACCTACCTGGTATGTAGCTGGCGATGTTGTAGTAATCCAACTCACATTTCTACTCATTATGCCTGTGGTGCGTTTGTGTGTCTCGCGGCAGTGGCCGTGTCTTGCGGAGAGGGAGGCCAGCGCCTGGTGGTTTTCGGGGGCTACAATGCGGCGGGGCTCTTGAGCGACGTCTGGGAGTTCGACCTGGAGGCGAGGGAATGGGCGAGGGTGAACGTCGCGGCCGGGCCGGCGCCGTCCGAACGAACCTTCTTCCGAGGTGACTGACCCCCCCCCGATATTTAGTAGTACTGCTGTACCAGGTATATAGACACCAAAAAGCAAATTCTTCCTTGCAGTACGGGGAAACGTAACGATCAGAATCAAATCTGGTGTGAAACATTATTACACGGCTTTCGGGGTCTAATGTGGGTCCTCTGATTACAACATTAGCCCACCCCGGTAATAGCGTCGTATTTTAACAGATCGATCCCTATGTGTTTTATTTAGTACCGTTACGAGGGGTCATAGTATTTATAGTCAGGACCCATCAGGTATACACCAAAACCTACTTTATGTATTCATGTGTTTTTATTTGAGCACATTTGATCCTGATTACTGTGTTCTCCGGTGATTAACGCTCTCCCCCCTGTCCTTAAATGCGAGGACAGGGTGTCCACTATTAATAATATTCAATCACAACGTTTATTACATTTTGAGACATAATGGTGCTATTTCTACCATGTTTTGCCGACTTCGGGCCAACTAGTGCAGGGGGAATGGTAAGTTTCGGGCTCCAGGAAATTATTTCTAGGCCCGATAAGCCCGTTTTACTTGGCTGGACTGTGAAAAATACCGGTGCCCTCGTCAAGATCCACCCCGGTAGAATTTCCGAGTGCTTTTTGGAGCACTTCTTCGTCTTTTTAGGGGTCCCAGTTTGATTTTTGGCGCTACCGATCAGTTTTCAGCGGAGGGTCTTATTCGTCAGAATTCAGGCAAAAAATCATGGATTTTTATGTATGATTGTTGGTGAAAAAAACATTCGTCTCGCAGGAACTGGCAACATGGGCAAATAGTCGAACTGCGACCCTCGAGAAACCTAAAAGTACCTCAACAAGCTCTCGAAAAACTGTGTAGAATATCCTGAGAAACCTCCCGGTTTTTTTTTACTGTCCCGCCGAGAAAAAAAGCGTAGTTTCGGCCCAAAAATTCCGTTCCTGGAGCCCATAAATACTTTCCCTCATGAATAGTTGGTCTCACACCGGATACATTATGGTTTCCGCCACTCTCTAGATACCGGCATACGGTACAAAGCTACTGTCATAGAGTCATTTATTTATCTTGAATCAATCGTTACGTTTAACCCCCTGAGAACCGCAGTCCCGGTTTCGGGGACAAACCAGTCAAATTCCAAGTACTTTGTCCCCAAAACGGGACTGCGATCTTGAAAGGCTTGAAAGGTATAACTTCTAGAAATAAAAACTGACACAAGTCATACGAGGTGCACTTCCAATTTTTTTAACAACTCTTGGCGTAAATACGAGGGCCGTTTAGACGTCAAGATGAAAACCAATCTGTCCTTGTATTTTAAACCTGGAGTGACACATAGGTACAGTAGTAGCCTCTGCTGCATCCTCTGTATACTGATGCCGCGGGAGTGAGAACTTCCGGGTGGGCATTTGAGGATCAGAACCCAAGATGGACCCCAAAAACCAGGCATCCCCACATGTTTGCACACCATGTTAGGTCCTGACAACTATCTTCCCCGCTGTCGACAATATATTATGTACGACCCCTTGTAAGGGACCGGACCCTACGTATTGCGTTCGGGACTGGAGGTCCGCTTATAAGCCATTGGTCTGGGCCTCCTTACAGTCAGCGGTGGGAAAAAATGGTGGGCAGAAATGTCGAGGTCCCGTAGACACCGTTTTCCCTCATTAATGGGTCCCTTAAAAGCGGCTGCCTGTTTGTTCTGTTAACGTTTTCTCGCTCCAATTGTTGCCCGTCCTTCGGGACGGGACGTGCCATAGCTGTCGCAGCGGAAGGGACAACATGTCGGTAATACTTGCACGGTGTATTCATCTATTGATTGTTGAATAGTATTCTTACGGACACCCGCATCGTTCGCGAAGGGATCGTCGCAGCAGCAGGCAAAACACTGCCGCCTTTCTCTCCCCGTGTGCTGGTACCAGGTGTCGGGTACTCCTGTGGAGAAAATATGTTGGCCGATGGTCTAGACCTTTGTCGAGGCCTCTTTAAACTTGGTATACCCGTTTAATACGGTGAGTTGGTTGACAGCCGTCCGTGACGTCTGTCGTCGACGTCTGTCTGTCCGGTAACCCTTTTAGGACCGCAGTCCCGTTTCGGGGACAAAGTACTTGGAATTAGACTGGTGTGTCCCCAAATCGGGACCGCGGTACTAAAGGGGTTAAGGAGCAAGACTGCCGTCCGACTACTCAATATGGGGCGTTATTCGGGGGTGTTCTGGGAGCCAAACGTTCGGGGCACCAACTTTCTACCTCCGTTTTTTTGTGCACCAGCACACGCAGTATATGATGCGTGCGGACGAATATCTTAGCCGGTACCGGTATATGCATGGCGACGGCACCGCGACATATGCAGTAGCTACAGTAGCGCTGAGTAGAGGGTGCGGGTAGAGCGCAGGGCGTCGAAGCTTGAGCTGCATGACCTGACGGTTTCGTATCCAAGGAAAACTATCCAAACAATCCGGCACAATTCCCCAAAAAAATGTCCTATTCGAGTTGGTCGTTCTTGCGCTGCACATATCCTGACACACGGATCAACACGGAACCCCAAATTCTCCTTAACCCTGAGCTTGAACCTGCCAACCCGGACCGGGTGCCTGGCTGGTGGGCTTGCTTGGACTCTAGGTCGCAAAACCTCGGCAATACCCTAGGTCGCAACGCCTTGGTAAGCTGCTGCTGTCGTAGCAACACTATGGTACCTGGTACATTGGAGATCGGGAGGTGGAAGAGAAAGAGAGTAGTGCAGTACGACATGGGGTCGACGACTGGCACACTCGTCCAGCCATCAAATATAAAAAAAGCACCAGGACTATACGCGACCGCGCGCAGTGCTAGTGACCGCGGATTTCGAGCCAGCGTTCTCCATGTGCGCGCAGAAAGTACACCTATAGTGCAACAGTACGTGACAACACAAGATCGAGGAATACGAATTGTTTTGGGTAGGATCACCGATCGGGGCAGGAGGCCTCATCCAATCCAGTACTTACATTGGGTGATCGGCGGCAGCGTAAAATAACACTGTGGTAAAATCGTCACCCAATCGGATGAACGCTAATTTGGCACAAAATGAGGAGTCGCGATTCGATGAGATCAGCTAAGAAAACGAACGCCCGAGTCGATCACTTTGTTGAGGGCTAGCTTGCCTGCCAGAACAGGGTAACAGGCGCAGGAAAAATACAGACCCTCCCACCCACCCTACGGTCTAAGTAGTCTTGTTCTGCAATATCGTTTCAATCCCAGGGATGGGCGCCGCGCATAGAACGCACTAAGCGCGGAGTTTATCCCGGGCGAGCCCCCCCCCTGCTTCGGGGCAGGAGGCCTCATCCAATCCAATACTTACATTGAATGATCGGCGGCAGCGTAAAATAATACTGCAGTAGTACACCTTGTTGGTGTACAATAACTGGAATCAAAGTTCGTGCCCTGAACATTTTTAGCTCCGGTACATCTGGTAAACCCGCAAAAAATGCAACGCATCCCTTGGAACCAAACTGGTCGATTTTTTTTGTTTTCTAAAGCAGGGAAGGAGGGACACACACACAAAAAAAAACGAAACCGGGTTTACGTCAGAAATATCTCGTCGACGTCGATGTATATATATATATATATATACAAGGCGCTTCGCTCCGCGGGTGGCCTACGCCGCCCGCTACGCTCGCTCAGGAAGGAAAAAAGTACTTCAAATTATGCGAAGTGGCAGAGGTCCACGATTGAGTTTAGGTCGCAGTTGCAAACCGGCGACTTGATAATGCCAAGAGTCCCGCCGGCATGCTTCAGGAACAAACAGCTCCGACGCCAGCTCGGATGCCACATATACGCTTCGCGTCGCGGATGTCGTACGTACGTGCATACCCCAGGTAGTATACTGCTGTCTGTACTATTTTCTTCTTTCGATATGCTCTAAGTCTGTATTCGTATGTACGAAGAAAGCGAAAGCACAGCACGGCACAGCAGCAAAAACAATGAAAATGAAACCGAAAAGTCGGAAAGGAAAAAAATCCCCGTTCCCTCTCGTGTAATAATTTTCTGCCTGATTGGAACACCTTACCCGGCACCCGGTCAAAAAGAAGAAAAGAAAAAAATCGAACAGCAGAGCTTCCCTCTCAGCCTCGTACGCCGCCGCCCGCCCGTCTCGCGACCACCTCGCTACCGATTCGGTCCGGGTAAAGCTTTTATCACTCTCTGCCACAATCAGCCCCGTCGCCCGCCTCGCGTGAAGCCCGGTGCTCACCGTGGCCGTCGTTCGCCAGCTCGATAACGTTGGTGTTCAAACTGCACACCTCCCTCTTTCAACTTCAGCGTGGTCGCAAAAATGAGCCCCTCTTGAATATTATCTTGCCCTCCCGAACGACCCTTATAACTCGTCCATACTCTATCAACAATCATAAACGGAAGCCAGACAAAGCCCGTTCGTGCATCCCTCGTGTCTCGAGGCACACGCGACGCCTAGGCACGAAAGCGGCGACCGCGCTCCTTGCAACCCCCCCTCTACCCGCCAGCACCCGCTGACACCCGCGACGGTGCCGGGTCCTCCCGCGATGCCGTGCTCGGAGTACACGCACGCACACGAAACGAAAGAAGCAAAAAGGAAGAAAGGACGTGCCAAGAGAAATGGAGAAAACCAAGAACTGCTGGAAAGGTCCGGCAAGTAGGAATGAAAAGCTGCCTGATTGGAACACACTACACCCGGTCAAGAAGAAGAAAATAAAAAAATCGAACAGCAGGGCTTCTCTCTCAGCCTCGTACGCCGCCCGCCCCTCTCGCGACCACCTCGCTACCGATTCGGTCCGGGTAAAGCTTTCATCACTCTATCCCACAATCAGCCCCGTCGCCCGCCTTGCGTGAAGCCCGGTGCTCACCGTGGCCGTCGTTCGCCAGCTCGATAACGTTGGTGTTCAAACTGCACACCTCCCTCTTTCAACTTCAGCGTGGTCGCAAAAATAAGCACCTCTTGAATATTATCTTGCCCTCCCGAACGACCCTTATAACTCGTCCATACTCTTATCAACAATCATAAACGGAAGCCAGACAAAGCCCGTTCGTGCATCCCTCGTGTCTCGAGGCACACGCGACGCCTAGGCACGAAAGCGGCGCCCGCGCTCCTTGCAACCCCCCCTCTACCCGCCAGCACCCGCTGACACCCGCGACGGTGCCGGGTCCTCCCGCGATGCCGTGCTCGGAGTACACGCACGCACACGAAACGAAAGAAGAAAAAATGGAAGAAATGACCGAGAAAACCAAGAACTGCTGGAAAGGTCCGGCAAGTAATGATAGGAGGTGGTTTGGAAGTGGGAGCTCTGAGAGGCCAGGGATGTACCAACCGAGCACGCTCAGGGGTTGTGATTTAAGTACGTAGTTCGAGATATGGGCGCATCGCTCGGCGTGCGTTTTTTGTGCTTTCCTCGTTGTCAAGAAATTCGACTGTGGAAAATGGTCAGGGGGGGTGTGTTGTCTTATCACACTATTACGGGGGACCATAGTTAACAGGACCAAATATTGTTAGAAAAAATGGATAAATATATAGATTTTTATGTATATTATAGGTCCTATTAACTATGGTCCCCCGTAAGAGTGTGGTATGGTAACGCTATGTTGTATATAGACTCTTGTCCCTATATATAAGTACCGTTTTCACTTAATGATACAGGTCCTCATGTTTTTGGGACGGGGGGGTACGTGAGTATTTCTTCGTTGGTGCACAAAGGCAGGCACGAGAACGTGGGCAAACGTTTGGCGTCCCGAAACCTTTGTTTTGTGTTTTTAGCAGCGCTGTATATTCGCTGTAGATGTTCGGCGGTGGTCTGGCGAGTCGAACGCTAACAAAGCGTCGTATCAGGACACCGCCGTGCGCTGTGCGTAGTTCTCGGTTGCAATCGCCCCTCTGCAATGAGCACGTGTTGCACACTGTTGCAGTGCCCTGTCCGTGCACAACGGAAGTGTTGATCGGCTGTGTGCTTAGGTCGAAGCCTCGAAGCCTCACAGCCCTGGGAGATTTCACCGATCTCGCGAGGCGCATGCACGCATGCATGCATGCATGCATGCATGCATGCATGATGGCCACAAGTGGCGAGTCCCGAAAATAAAAACTACCTGGTAGATATTATCATTCAAGCATCGGTCGGCTGGCCCTGCATTTGACGCATGTATGATTATGGTATGCAGCAGGCGTGTCATGAACAGCGCGCTTATCGCAGCGCTCGCTACACCCGTTGCAGCATTGCAGCAGGCCGGTGATGTGCCCCCGAAAAAACGCGAAGAACTATTTTCTGGCTAAACGACGTTCTAGCAAATTGTGTTCCGGCGGAGTGCTTTCTGGGCTCGCGGGTGCTTGCTCGTCTCGTCTCAACGTCTCAACGCCTTCGGTCATGCCCCCCCCCTCGGCCCCCTCCTCTGTCCCTTCCCCCCCCCCCTTCCCCTGCTCCGTCTCGAAAGGGATGCGTGGTCAATGGTCAAATGACTAAGGCAAGCAACAAATGAGTACACGCCCCCTTCCCCGCCCTTCCCCCCCCCCCCCCTGCTGTCATATCTCCCCCCCCCCCCCTGCTGTCATATCTCGCCGCTGGAAAGGCTGTGCTGGACCGCCACCGGGCGGCGACGCGCGGCAGGCGGGGGAGTCCTTCGCGTACATGTTCGGTGGGACCGACGAGGAAGGGATTGCGTTGAACGACGTCTGGTGCCTTGATGTGGAGAACCGGACTTGGCACGAGGTGCACCGGGGAGGAATGGGGGCACTTGACCTGGGGGCGTCGGTGCCGTGCGCGAGGTCCAACCACTCCATGTGCAGGATGGGAGGCGCTCTGGTGAGGTGGAGGAGGAGGATGAGGAGGAGGAGGGGGGAGAGGCCGGTAGGGGAGGGAGGTGTACTCGATGTCACACATGGCCGTAGTCTTGTTGCCATAGACCTTAGCATCCCTACAATGACGGGACGGAACACGTTGAGGGGGGGGGGGGTTTACTCGATGGAGAGGGTGACAGAGAAGGGGGGGGGGGGGGGTAGGGAGGAGGGGTGTGGGGGAGGAAAGGAGGTTAGTACTCATGTCAAGCATGACGGTAGTCGTATGAACATAGACCCTCTCATCCCTACAATGCCGGGACAGAGCGCGTCGGGTTTGGGGGAGGAGAGGGGGGTAGTACTCATGTTATGCATGGCCGTAGTCGTACGACCATAGACCCTGTCATCCCTACATTGCCGGGACAGAGCACGTCGGGTTTTCACCCCACCAGGCAGACATTGCTTGCACCGAGCGCGAAGCGAAACTTGAGGTGTTGGGAGGGAGAGGGAGGGGGAAGCATAAGGTGCGAAATTGTTTGTAGACGATCTAAGAGGCGGCTGCTTGGAGGCCACCCGTAGCAACGAAGCGAGATGAGACGGGGGGCGTTTGGCGCATGCTCGCCGGCACTTGCAGCACGTAGGTACATAAGTCTGTTCCGGTTGTTTCCCTATTCGCGTTGCACACGCGAGACAGGCCGAAGACACGTGTCCCTCTGACTTTCGTCGGCTGTGCCCTGCGTTGCCTGAAATGCCACGCCTGCGCGATCACAGGAACACTATTGAGCAACCTATTAGGTATGTTCAATCTGCCAGAGGATTAAAATGAAAATAAAAATAAAGTAAAAAAAATCAGAGAGTAAGCCTGCAGTGTGGCACGAGTCTGCGGTCAAATCCCGCGATTCTTGTAGTTCGCTGAGATTTCGTAGTACCAGCGTTTCGTTTTTGGCCCGACCCTTATGTGGTCGAGATTTACAGAGTTGTCGCCGAATGCGCGTTCGCCGTGTAATACGCAGATACGGCGCACACATCGGCCGCTGCCGAGACGTGTGGCTGAAGTACGCGTTTGTTCCTCGGACCGCGCTCACTCACTTCGATGGTTCGAGCGGCTTTTGATGTATATATGTCGCAAGCTCCATCTCAGCGCTCGGCTTGAATACACGTTTCACCAGGTAGACGCGAGCCACATCTGCACAAATAAATCTGACTCCGACGGGAGCGAGCCGGTCCGACAATCGAGGCTCCTGTTGTGGTGAAGGAGAGGCTTTCGTGGGTTTGCCGCGTATATTTCGGAGCCCATCCGTTGCGTTGTCTTAACACCCCGGAATACATTTATTTTTTCTGCACCGCACATTTTACCCTCGTGGGCTGACCACGTACTGTTTCTTCCCAAGATGTTCAGAAGGCCTAGGGCACAGGAGCATGGAGACATGGATTGTGGGCGAAGTTGTGGGAGATAGGGGTCAGAGGAAATTTATGGAGAGTGATGTAATAGTTGACAGAATGTATTACAGTAGGAGTGCTGTGAGAATGCTAGACGAAGAGATATCGGAGTATGTTGATATTTTACAAGGCGTTGCACAGGGATGTACGTTATCACCTGATATATTCAAGACATACCAGGCATATATTACCGACCTGGTAGTAGCAGCCGAAGCAGCAAAACAGGGAGTCACGGTGGGGGAAGATACGGTGCCGGGATCGATGTTTGCGGATGACCTCGTGGGGATATCAGAAACGCCCAGAGCATTGCGAAAACGAACAGAGAAGGCGCTAGAATGCACTACCAGGTCGGAAGTGGGTAATGACGGCGGGCGCAAATAATTGTGCAGGCGTCCGAATATGAGGTGAACCCGGTAAATTTCAGATGGAAGTGGGGAGAAGATCAATTGCCGATCGTGGACCAGTATACGTACTCGTACCGTGACGTAGATATCTCAAAGGGCTGCTCTTGGGATACGCACATAGCAAAAATATAAGGAACGGGTAAAACAGATGTAGGCAAGGCGGATGCGATCGTAACAGACTCACACCTTGACAAGGATTAAGATATTTGTAATGATGAATGTGGTATTACGGGGGACCATAGTAAATATAATAACCAAATATTGTTAGTAAAAATAGGTAAATATATAGTTTTTTGTCTGCACCGTAGGTCCTATTTACTATGGTCCCCCGTAATAGTACCAAAGCTAGAATATGCAGGAAAATTATGGGAAGGGAACGCGAAGTTCGTAAAACAGTTGGAGACGGTACAGATGACAGCAGCTAGAAAAATACCGAGACGCTCAAGCACGACCAGCAATACAGTACCCGCTCAAGACAAAATAGAGGCATGAGAATGTTGATTTGGCAGTAAGAAGTAAGGTGCCAAAAGAAAGGTTTTCAGCCATACCTGGTAGTTGATAAGAGCTGTATGCGAGAATGTAACGAAAGGGCGAGCTGGGCTAAAGTGGATAGCGAAGCTGAGAAAGTATAGAAGACATAGGAGGACACCAAGAAGAGATCATATCCTCGGAGAAGTTTGGGAAGCACAACACAGAAGTAGAAGAAAGGACAGAAAGAGGGGAAAGGCTAGCGTTAAGACACATGAAGGTGGAAACGGAGAACCACTTGCGTGATGTACGGGGGGTTAAGCGAAGGGACGGGAATGAAATCGTATTTGCGCGGCCCAATGGACTTCGCGAAAACGCTGAAGCTGCGATTTCGTGCAGGGGACCTGGACCTGCCAGAAAGAAAAAAGAGGTATACCAGTAACCGGGAGGAGGAGGAAGTAGATGCACAGATGTGCCCGTGTGGTAAAGCAATGGAGAATGTAATTCACGGGATGTGTTAGGACAGGAAATCAGTGAAATAGGCGAATGCGACACGGAGGAGTTTGATACACCAGATAGCAGCGAGGAAACGATCGCTATCCTAGGAGGTAGATGGTGGCCACAGGCGGCGGAACAGGAAGGAGATGAGACTATTACGGGGGACCAGAGTAAATAGGACCTACGGTACAGGCACAAACCTAAATATTTCCCTGCTGTTGGAGGTGTCTCTGTTAGGAGTAAGAACGGTGCCCCGTCTCGAAAGGGATGCGTGGTCAATGGTCAAATGACTACGGCGAACAGCAAAAGAGCACCCCCCCCCCCCCCCCCCCCTCATTGACCCGTCCCGGCATTGTAGGGATGCGAAGGTCTGTGGTCATACGACTACGGCGGTACATGGCATGGGTACACCCCACTGTGGAAACCAGTAGATGGTTGCGAAGGGTAACCGACATACCACTGACGCCTTCCCGCCCCCTGCCTCCACCCCCGCCCAACCCCCGGTCTCCACCCACACAGGCAGTACACGGTGGAGAGTTAGCTTCCGGCGATTTTCTTGACGACCTCTGGCTCTTCAACCCCACCGCCGCGTCTTGGAGCGAAAACCGTGATTCCACGACTGGGCCGCGCCCCTGCGCGCGGTCCTCGCACTGCCTTGCCTACTCAAAAAGTGTTGCGGAACTGTCCCAGGACCGTTCCGCGGGGGGGTTTGCAGACTGTTATTCGGGCGGGTCTCTGGTGCTCTTCGGGGGGCTCGGGCAAGACACTGACGAGGATAGCGACGCAGGAGATGTCGCGCCGCTGAACGATCTCTGGGTTTGGAGCTCCTCTTTTGCCTCAGGTGGGAGCGCGAGCCACCTGTACCAAGCCGATGCCTGCACCACGCCGATGAAATATTGCTCTAGGATAAAACATAGAAGTCGAGGACTTTGGGGTGGCCTACGTGTGGTTCCAGGTTTTTTAGTAGGGCATATTTTGATAAGTGCCTTGAACTGTACCTTGTACTTTTTGACCCTAACCTCAAGCCTGACCCCGCCCCTACACATGTGAAATTTGTTCTGCAGAAGTCGTGTGTTTTTGTTGTATGAGTTGACTGACCACATTAAAGCTTCATGTAGTAAAATCTTCCGCGATTCCCATGCTTTTATGCTGGATAATAGTTAATTGGTAAGGTGTAGGCTACAGGATGGCGCAGCGGCAGTAGAGTATGCAGTAGCTGGCGCTGATTAGAGGTTTGGGTAGAGGAAAAAACAGAGATCGATTCAATCTCTCACAGCACAGGCGTCGAAGCTGCCTACACTGGCGGCTTCGTACCCAACTAAACACTGCCTCGCAACACAGCGGTACAAATTCCCTATTACGGGGGACCATAGTAAATGGAACCAAATACTGTGGGTGAAAATGTGTAGGTTTTTATGTGTACCATAGGTCCTATCAACTATGGTCCCCCGTAATATTATCTTGTTGAGTTTTCCTTGCGCTACAAATATCCTGACAGGATCGACCGGAGGAGACGGAGCGGCGACGGCTGGAGAAGGCGAGGGGGGTAGCCCGCGCGTCTGGTCCCTGGTGATGCTGAACGGGGTGGGACCGTCGCCGCGGTCTCTTGCAGTTCTGACGCCGAGGCCATGCGGCGGCGACCTGTTCCTGTTCGGCGGGTATGGTTTGGTGGAGCTGCCGGCGCCTTGCGCCAGCGTCGGCGTTGCCTCCGACGCGGAAGATGATAGCGGCGAGGAAGAGAGCGCTGACATCATCATGGCGTACATCGATGATTTGTGGAGGTTGGAGTTGGCAGCGGGGGGCGGCGGCGATAGCGGTAGCGGCTGCAGCGGTGGTAGTAGCTCGAGTTCGTCGAACACGAGGTGGGTAGACGAGGAAGAGATGGGGTATGCGGGATGCTCGATAGTGGAGGGTCGGAATGGGCACACTTTGACCTGGTGTGGCGACACGCTGGTATTGTTCGGGGGCTTCGTGGGCGATGGCTTCGATGCCGGCCTGCACATTGCCAAGCCGCCGCGGCCACCGACGTCGCTTGAATGATGCCTCTCGTTTCATATTTTTGCGCCGTAGGAGCGACAGGGCGTCGTTGCGGTGGGCCGGCGCTTTTTTTCTCCCTAGTGGCGTGAGAAAACCACGTTATAGTACCGGATTAGCCTGGAACGAGGCAAATGGGCTGAACCGCCAACCTTTTGTATTCCTCCTTTTGTGGGTTTGTGGGTGCGTACCGTTTACGTACAGGCACCGTTTCAAAAGTACCATAAACAAAATTATTGTGTTCTCGGGGAGTTTGGTGCACAAGAGCGAGCGACCTCACCACCCAGGCCACGATGAAGCTGAAAATTCTCCGCTGGGACTCCGGACCGCTTGGAGTATACATACGGCAACAAGCTGCAGAATTTCGCGTCTGGTGATGACGCTTTTTCCCTGCCGTTGATTCGCTTTTTTTCTTGGTCTCTGCGGCCTGTTGTACTCGAAACCGTGCCGTTTCCCTGTGTTTTCTTAACCCTCTCGAAAATGTCACACGCTGCGAAAACGCCTTCTCGAGGCAAATGGATGCGTGGCTTGACGATCTAGCTTTGACTCATCAAGGGCTTTTTAGAGCTAATACGACGCGTGTTATTATTCGATGGGAGCATCGCTTTCGCCTAAGAATGCCCCCTGGCTGATGGAGCGTGAGAAAATGTTTGTTTCATGCTTTGAGCTTCGAGAGGCTTATGCGACTTCTCCCCCTTTTTCTGCTGTCTGGTGTTCTCTCACCCTCTGCACGATTTTTTTTGTGATATTATGGCACGCTGCTACTCTGTACGCGAGCACGTTGAAAAGATATGCCGGTACTGATTGTTGTACCTGGTATATTCTATCACTCGTAAAAAATATAAATAATCGTACCGTGCGAGATAAAAACGTTCATGATTGTGTTACTTACGTGTGTACTCGCAGGAGGAATGATATGGTGTGTTTGTATACCAGGTACACGTAATGTACGTAAGTACGTACGTACTCAACACTTCGCAAAATAGCGAGAAACGACGCTTTACTTGCTTTTTCTGCGTCATCCATTCACTCCGTATAAATACGACATGTTGTGATGGGACATGGATAATAGATGGGGAGAAGAGAGTTGGGTACGCGTATACCAGGTATGTTTGATGAATAAATATTCATACAAGTAGTATTAATAGTATTAATAGGGATGATAACTGGTATAAGCAGTGCAGGTATGGGCCCCTGATGGACTATGTCCCGGGGTTGCCCGGGGCGAGTTTTGCTTTCTATCCCACTACACACCAAGCATACAAATACCATAATTTTCTGTTACATTTTTCAGCCCGTCGCCGAAGTAATCTTCCACTCCAGAGTTACATATTGAAGGCTGTCCTGCGGCCACACGGACTGCATTGTCGTGGCGATCAGAACAACAGCACCTCGCCGTGTGGTGCTTTAATTTCGGGCGATCCGGAAAAATATCTTCAGTTTTATTAATACTGCTGTAGTTGACTTTATTTACGTGACCGACCGTGATATACCTGGTATATATATGCATAACTTTCATTATAATGAAAGTGGGTGCTACATATATATATACACACGACTCTTATTTTATACTCGTAGTATATTGCGCTTTTTCATGCATGCATGTGGCTCCAGGCTCGAGGCACGCCGCAGGCGATCTTTTTTTTAGATTCTTCTGGCAAAATCCAGACATTGTCAAAATTAAATGTAGTGTGTCAAATGCCTGAATCCTGAGGCGAGCCTGAAACCATATATAATCCAGTACTAATTTCAAGTGTTTTTTGTTTCAAGGGATATAATGCCTTAAAAAAAAAGCCTTACACACACAGTACGAGAGTACTGTGATGGTAAGAAGTACGGTATATTAATAGTAGTAATCGCCCGAAGGCAGAACATGTACACACACGTAGTTCAGGCATTCTTTCATGCACGCACAGCAGACTCTACGTGTATATCCTCATTCCCTGATTTTGGGAATTTCGGACTAAAAAAACGGTTACGGTATTTTTTTGTGTCTGTCCCTTTTTCTTTAGGCGTGCCTGACGCGTGCCTGTGGGGAAAGATACAGGAATGCTATTTGTAGGAACGAAAACAGTGGCCCAGGGGCGCCTACTTCAGGAAAAGTACAGTCTCTGCAATTTTCAGGCATGCCTGAAGGGCTATACATGACCGACCTCAGCATTGTCTTCTGTTTTCAGTACTTTTTTTGTCCTGTTGTTGCTGTTGTGGTGTTTCTTCTTGTCTTTTTTTTTTTGGCGGGCAAGCGTGCAAGGTGCAAGATATCCTCGCCCCCGTAGCTCCGGATATAAAATGCCTTAAAACTCTTGCAACACCCTTTTTTTATTCTGGTTTCGGGTTTGATGACGAGAGGAGATATCACATCACATGCCTGCGAGGATCAGATCGGACCCACCTGCAATGTTACAGCGCGCAAGCAGGAAGGAGAACTAGACGGGGGCCACGTTCTCGAGGATGCGCCTATTGCTTTAGAGGGTCCAGGTGCAGGACGCAAGTATTCATCACTGCTTCCGCAGGAGTAAGCTTTGAAACTCTTTCCGCTACCTTATACATACAGCTGGTGATATAGCTGGTTACGCGGGGTGACGCAACAAGCAAAGGGCAGTTGTTTCATCACGGGAGGGAGCAGGGCACTGACCGGTGAGCTATATATAGCATGGCCTTTGTTCGCCAAACCCAGTCCCCGAAGTACGAGAGCCAGGCGACCGCGGCGGCCGCGATGATATTCCCGCTTGCGATGGCGTGGGCGTACCTCGTTGCCCTCGGAGAGAAGTTGCACGACAGCTTGTACGGTAATTCGAAGACATCGTCGTTTGCAACTACTACCGATTCTCCCGGCAAAACCAGCAGCAACAACAGCAGCATCAGCTTCAGGGAAGGCAGCAGCTTATTTTGCAAGAGCAGCAGCAGCGGCGGCAGAAATCAGCATGGCAAGTCGGAAGATGCCAAGGATGGCCAAAGCGTAGACGCGGGCTACCCCCAGCGGGACCTCCATCACCACCACCTCCACCTGCCGCCGCCGCAGAAGCAACAGGGGCAGCAGGAGAGGCAATATCACAACATGAAGCAAAATCCCAACCGACTCGAATTTTCGCTGGGCGACTTCCTCCGGTCAAAGCTTTACGATCCGTTCATCTCGACCTCCGGCTCTGCCCTCCGGACACAGAACCAAAGTCGCAGCTCGGTCGCGAGCAGGCCTTCCATGCGTTCCGCTCCCTCCGCGGTGGACCAAACCAACACGCCGATGCCGACGGTAGAGACGGTTCCCTCTCCCTCCTCCCGAAGGCCCTGGTATCTTCGCCTTCGCGCGCGCAGCAGCAAGCATCACCAACAGCAACAACAACCGCAGCAGCAGGAGCAGCAGCAGCAGCAGCAGCAGCAGCAGCAGCAGCAGCAGCAGCAGCAGCAGCAACAGCAGCAGGAGCAGGAGCAGCAGCGGCAGAAGCACCTGCTGCCTCCAGTAGCCACGTCCTCTCGGCCGAGGGCCACGGACAAGACCCTCGTGCTCGACCTGGACGAGACCCTGATCCACGCGCGAGAGCACCTAACCGGGGACGACAGGTTCGACTTCATGGTGGTCCTTCCTCCGCGTCGGCGCGAGCCAACGCCGCCCCCACATCCTATTCAGAATCAGGTGGAGGTGCTCTCGTCCTGCCAAGGGGAAACAAGCCCCCAAACGGGCCCCGCTAGAAACAACGACAGCAGCAACATCAACGACGCCACGAACAGGGGCAGCAGCAGCAGCAGCAGCAACAACAGCAGCAATGGCAGTGGCAGCACCAACGGCAGCGCCAGCGTCGCGGACAGAGACACTACCGGGGTCCTTGCCAGCCCCGCCGGGGGGGGTGGGGGGGGAAGTCGCCGCATCTACGTTCGGAAGCGCCCGCATCTTCGGGAGTTTCTAGAGGAAGTCTCCAAGCAGTTCGAGGTGGTTCTCTTCACCGCGGCGAGGGCAGAGTTTGCGCGGGCGGTGCTCGAGGAGATAGACCCTGCGGGGGAGCTTGTGGATCACGTTTTGTCCAGGGAGAGCTGCACGCGGTTGAAGCTACAGGGCAGCCGCAGCAGCAGCAGCAGCAGCAGCAGCAGCGGCGGCGGCGGCGGCGGCGACGGCGGCGATAGCGGTGGGGGAAGGGGGGGGGGAGGGGGCAGGAGTAGGAGCAAGAAAAACAGGCTGGTCTGCTTCCGAGAGAGGAAGAGCCAAGCGAAGAAGGGCAGCAGCAGTAGCAGCAGGAACAAGAGCCGAGGAGCCAGGACGACAGTGGTGAAGGATTTGGGGATCATCGGCCGACATCTTTCGAAGGTACGTTTATCTTGTGTCATACGTACGCGTCAGGTATATTTGTACTCGAACCCAATGCGATTACTCGTACCACGTACCGGTAATTCTTTCGAACTGCACCCACGTTTTGGGGGACAAATTACTTGGAATTAGTATAGGATACTTGTTTTGTGCTGTGGCGGCGGTACTTACTTGCCGTACCACCAGATGCCGTACCACCAGATAACCTCGCTATTATTAACAATAATAATATTTATAGTACGGTGGTGTACAACAGCAGTAACACTCTGGACGCAAATGTAAGGACCGTATATACACCAAAACCAATATAAAATGGTCATTATATTTCCTCCCTGAGAGTGGTATTGCAGAATGAGAGGGACAGGCGGTGACATACTTGCTGTACATGCCATTGCATACCGGTCTGTCTGTTTGCACGTTTGAACCAGTGGGAGTACAGCAGTACCTGCTGCTGTCTACAGCAGTTATTCGTACGTGTAGGATTGAAGAATCGGCGCGGACACTGGTTGTATTGCTGCTGTCTGGTATTGGGTCACAGAGTTCCCCTGCGTGGGTTATTTCGTGTCCTTGTTGATGGAGCAAGACTGCTGGCCCAAGCATGATTCGCCGTTATCAAATAAAATAAACACGATGAAAGAGCATTTACATCATCAACCAGCCGGCGTACAGCAGTCGATTGCTGCTGCAACTGGAAGGTGTTGAGCCGCTCTGGTGTTCGGTATGATTTCATACCTTGTGCACGTGACAGACATGCTGCATGCAGTTGCCCGTATACGAAGTACATGTGTCGTATGTATATACACCGTGCCAGACACATTGGTACAGCAATACCAGTACCATTATTAAGACAGAAAAAAAACTGAAAAACACTCCAAAACACCGGCAAGTACCGAAATTTCGGGAAAAAATATTGAAAAAAAAAACTACCGGTAGAAAACAGTCCTCATCAAGATCGACCCTAATACTTCTCTAATATTCCTAAGCTACGTACGGCGTCTAGGGAGTGGATTCTGTGGATGATGTGTTTTGTTTCCTCGCGACAGCATAATCGAATTATGATCTCGTCTCGAGGAACCGGATCGTCCACAGCACCAACTGAGTTCAGCACGAGCCGGGTGTGCAGCGATACTGGCTGGCTCCGAGCTTGTGCTTTGAGGTTAGGGGTGAAGTATGTGGCGCTGTGGATGGTTCGTTCCCTCGAGACGACATTCTCACCAGGCCTGCATTTGGTACATAACCTGGTACATCCCAGGTACCCGCTGTGTATGCGTGAGACAAAGGTGCGTGGTCGAGAGATTACGGGTAGGTTGCTACAGACTACTGCTGCTGTATGTACCAGCACAGCAGTGTACCTGCTGGTGACATATAGTTTTGAGTGAGTCGAGTTCTGGCGGCATCTCTTCGGGCATACGAAGTATATACACAGCAGTAGTAGCAGTAACAGTAGCAATAGCAGCAGTAGTAGTGGTGGTGGTGGTGCGGCATCATCACTATTAGTAGTGCAGCTTACAGTAAGCAGTACAGCGTGCCCGTACTGCCGGTATGCTGCTGTGTACGAAAGCAGCATCACAATACGTATTATAGCACATTTACCCTTCTAGGGCAAACTGCAGTCCCGTCTACGGGACAAACCATTCAAATTCTAAGTAGTTTGTCCCGAAAGCGGGACTGCAATATCACTATTAATAAAAGGGTTATACGTATAACTCGCTGCAACACAACCGCCGGATAATGTATACCAGGGTACCAGGTACTTGGTATAGTATGACGCAGCAGCAATCGCTTTACAATAGTTTACACTGAATGGTAACGGGTGAGTATTGTGTAGAAACAAGCATATCGACAGCCGTCGACGTATTGTCAACCTGTACGAGCACGTATTACGGGGGACCATATTAATAGTAAACAGGACCAAATGTTGTCAGTAAAAATAGGTAAATATACAAGTTTTTGTGTGTACCGTAGGTCCTATTGACTTTGGTCGTTAACCCTTTTAGCACCGCAGTCCCGATTTGGGGACAAACTATCCAAATTCCAAGTGATTTGCCCCCAAAATGGGACTGGGGTCCTAAAAGGGTTAATAGGAAGTCAAGTTTTTTTTTTTTTTTGCGCCCCGGAGAACGAGAGAAAACCCCTGACCACACTTATTTATCAAGTTTTCGTGTGTACCGGTTGGAACCCGGTTAGTTCGTTTCTCCCACCTTGGTCGGGCCTGTCTCTGACCGCCATCAAAGTGTGGTCTACTCCGAGGATGTAGGTTTTATTTTGTACTATTGTCAATACTACGAAATATGTGAGGAGACACCATTTTCACATTTTCACCCCTTGACAGACAGCAATTTTGGCTTGACATGCCTTGACTGACACCAAACTACTACAGTAGGTTTTAGTGTGGAACATTCGGCCCTACACCCTTGGCATCGCGCGTTTTTTGCTTGCTTGACATGTATCCTGACATCTTCGATTGGTACCACGGATTATTCGGGCTTTATTATTGCATTTGTCCGCAAGCGTGACACTGCCGGTGCTGCTGTTAAAACAGCAGCAGTCTTTACTTTACCTATATAGTATTATTAATTATTCATATTAATATTAATAGTGAATTTTTATCGTAGAACCCCGATACGGCATGTCGCCAATACGAAAGGAAAGGAAAGTAAAGTCCCCGGCAAAAAATAAAACATCGGATCAGAGATCAGAGGATCGGCAAGAAAACAACATCCAACCACGGGAGACGTACGTATACCGTATTTTTCCGGTAACACCTACCAGGTACCAGGTAACAGGATAGAACACGCCTTGGGATGGTTTCTTGAGCCGACTTCCTCCAAAACCAGAGCGTGCCTCACACGACGAAAGGGCCGGCTTTGGAAACATCTACAGCACTAATGATCCCTCTATATATAGTGCCGGTATATATTCACCAGGCAACAACAGCGGCACTATAGCGGCAACCGGCACTACTCCGCACACAGCCACACTTCTTATTACGGGGGACCATAGTTAATAGGACCTGTGGTGTACACAAAAACCTACCAGGTATATGTTTAACCATTTCTACCAACAATATTTGGTCCTATTAACTATGGTCCCCCGTAAAATAGTACCCTCCTCTGTGCCAATTGCCAAGCGATTTCACAGGCACTATGGCGGGCAGCCGACACTACTCAACCGGCACTATAGAGGGACCACTACGTGCTACTGCTCTACCGTAGTCGAGATTTTTCCGTAGCACGCGTCGCTCGGCGTGTGTACGTGTATTCTCCACGTCGTCTGGTAGATCAGGTTTTTTTTTTGTTTTTTTTTTTCCATCCCATTCATTATCTTCGCACATCTTCTTCTCTCTCTCCTTCCAACTCGTAACTCAGATCCGGGGTCACATAGCAGGCTCTTCTCCCCCCTTCCCGCTACGGTACGTGCCTTCATTTTTATCGCGAGAAGATTTCAGCCTTTTCTTCCCTCGTCGACTCGCATCGAATTGTGCCTACCCACGCTGCAAGGCGCTCTCAACAATTGAATCCCTTTTTTTATTTTTGCAAATAAAGTCAAAGCCCGACCCTCCTAGGGCTCGAACCCAGGACTCAAACAAGTAGAATTCGAGGTTAACCACTTGAACCACCGGGGCGGTTTGGAATTCATTCGAAGGGGTTGTTTTCTCGCGTGTTGTTATACCAGGTATATGTGTGTGTTCTTCACGTTAAACCGTTCTTTCTACCCGTCGACATCCAGCACAACCAGTGTCCGTGCCGATTCTTCAATCCTAGAAGAGATACACAAGTTCTGTGGTCACAAAGCTACGCCACATACTACGTTGCCACGTATGCAGTGTGCACAGCAGCAGTCCAGTGGGCAATGCAAGGCCATGTCATTATACTGGATACGACAGGCACGACATACACATTATATGAAATAGAGAAACGAGGGAAACAAACAAGGAGAAAACAAAATTAATACGTACCAGTATACTCGTACCAGGTACGTGTGTCCGTTCTTTCTACTTTTTTATACGTGTTGACATCCCGCACAACGAGTTCTCGTGCCAATTCTCGCAATCCTACTTCGTATATGTAAATAGAGAGATACTGCTGCTGTCTGTCGTACATACAAGGTCTGAGGTCACAAAACTATTACCAGGTATTATTAATAATACGACACAGCAGTATAGATACTACATACCAGGTAGCAGTTAGCAGAGTAGACAGCAGTGCAATGCCACGTCGTCGTACTGAATACGACAGGCACGACATATGATATACATCCTACCAGGTATAAAATAGAGACAACTGTAAAATCGGAATAAACAAAAAGAAAAACAATCCACCCCCCCCTCCCCCCCCTCCCGAAAAAGTGTAGGACGTCTATTAATAGTGGAATTGCTATACACACCTGTTTGCACGTACTGCTGTACGTATTTATGCTACTCTGTAGAAAAATACATCGCGACTGGGGCCAGCTGTTCTTTTTTTTTTCGTGACAGGTCACACGTCACGCACTTTGTAGAGCTGAGTGCTTGTGCTCTTCACATCAAACCGTTCTTTCTACCCGTCGACATCCAGCACAAGCAGTGTCCTTGCCGATTCTTCAATCCTAGGTAACGAGATACAAGTCACAGAACTACGCCACAGGGATACTACCTGGTACCTGGTACATTGTTATGCCGTAACCAGAGTAGGCAATGCAATGCCATGTCATCGTACCGGGTACGACAGGGACGACATGCACATTCTATGAAGGAAATAAGACAAAACAAACAGAACGGACAAATCGAAAGAAAGAAGAAGAAAGTGTCGTGCCCTCCCCTAGGGGATGTGGCAGACAAAATACAGAACCAACTTCACCCTTTTAGCACCGCAGTCCCATATGTGGGGACAAAGCACTCAATCTATAAGGGGTTTGTCCCCAAAACGGGGCTGGGGTCCTAAAAGGGTTAAGAAACAATACCACTACATATAGCCAGAGTAAGACTAAGAACCAAGGGAAATAACAACCGAAGCACATAAAAAAACGCACCCTCCAGGCAGCCGCAGCAGTTTGTCGTACGAGTAGCATGGACCCAGGTTCTACCTACTAGTCGGTTTGGTTGGTACCTTGCTACCCTCGGTGTGCCGTCTCCGTCCTGCTTTCGTCAACTTTGTCCCACCCCCGGGGAGGATGCATCAGATAGAACGAAACAAACAAAACAGGCTCGTCATCCACCCACGCCGCAAGACTCCTGTCATAAGGACAAGCAAGAAGAAGTATTGAAAGTAACACGAAAGGATCGCGGAGAATCGAAGCGCAAAAAAACAAAACAATAAATCAAAGGAAGATCACGTTCGAACCAGCCGCAGCAGTTGGCGGCACCAGTAGCATAGGTATGTTCCACTTACTTGTCGGCGAGGTGCCTTCCTACCCTGTCTGCCGTCTCCTTCTAACTTTCGTCCACCGCGGTTTCTCTTGTACTCCTCCTGTTGCCCCCCTTCCCTTGGGCACCGCCCACGACGGATACGCGGCGCTGCCTACTCAGCTGTGCCTCATCCTCGTGTCACTCCACCATGAAGCGTTCGGCTGCTTCAAGGACCCCCCGCTCCCACTTCCACGCTTGTTTTGCTGCAGTGGACCACAGCGCGGTCTCAACTCCAGACACCGAGGGGGGGGGTGTATTCCGTTGATCCTTCGGTGGCTCGGAACTCCCTAAGGCCTTCGACTATGCATCTATGCCAAGTTTTAAACTGTCCGCCAGGTGTCGGGTTCTCCCCACGAGCCATCGTCCCGAACATTACCCGACTGGGTAATCGATCTTAGTTTTGCCGTGCCAAGGCCCCCGCGAAAATCACCGCCGTTTACGGATGGTCGTTTCGATGCTCCCGCGTTGTATCATCTTGAGGGGCTTTGCGCACGAGAGGGTGACCTGATCGGTACGAATTCGGCGCTGGAAGCCGATAACTCTCAAGAGGACTTGGTGAGCCGTTCGAAGAAGCATTGCCTCTGTTTCCTTTTCCGATACCGTGAGGCCTGTTTCTTCGAAGACACAGTAGTCACGATGGCGGTCATTATTTCAGGGAGTCCTTCAGCCAACTTCGAGGCATTTCCTGCGTCATCGGCTTACAACATGCACGTTACAGCCCTTCGCACGCATGACAACGGTTCCTGCTCCTCTGTTCCGACTGCTCAAGCGTCATTGAGATGAGTTGAACCAAATCCCTTACGATGGCTTCGTCTTCGCTGAAACGTACCAATACGACGTGTAACGAACCACGAAGAACACGTTGAGCAGTCACGGCGATAGCACGCAGCCTTGCCGCAGCCCCTGTGTGTGTTCTTCACATTAAACCGTTCTTTTTACCCGTCGACATCCAGTGTGACATCGAATCGTTCCGAGTACTCGCCGTCATCCGTGCGCGCGCGAGCCCGCATGCCTTCGTGGAAACTGCGGAGAATTGTAAGCATCTTGGTTGGTACGACAAAGCGTGTGAACACCTCCCACAGCAGCTCTCGGTCGACAGAGTCGTACGCTTTCTGCAGATCCAATTAAGCACACGTACAGGGGGGTTTTCCCCTGTCGTCCGAGCTCTTGCAACCGACTCTCGACGAACAGCATATCGATCGTTGATGGTGCAGGGCATTCGATGCGAGTCGACGAGGGAAGAAAATGCTGAAATCTTCTCGCGATAAAAATGAAGGCACGTACCGTAGCGGAAAGGGGGTAGAAGAGCCTGCTATGTGACCCCGGATCTGAGTTACGAGTTGGAAGGAGAGAGAGAAGAAGATGTGCGAAGATAATGAATGGGATGAGAAAAAAAAAAAAAAAAAAAAAAAAAAAAAAAAAGGGCGGAAGCCGCACTGTTCTACAGGGGATATTATTCCCTCGGTCTCGCAGTAGTTGCTACAGTAGGGCTGGACGCGACTATTGTCAAATACCCTTTGCCTGTGTGGGCAAAAAGCGAAATCCCTCTGTAATTGTTGCAATCAGTTCCGTCCTTAGTTTTGTGAAGGGCCTTGATGATCGCATCTTTCAATTGCTCGGAGACTTATACTGTCACCCAAACGTTGACAAGGATGTTGTGAAAGCACTGGGCGAATGCGGGGTGGTCGATTTTCAGGAGTTGGGTCGGAAGGCCATCTGGCCCAACAAAATATTACATGGCCTTGAGTGCTCCCGTCATCTCGTCCATGGATGGTTGGGTATCAACCACTGAATCGGCCGAACTCACAGCTGATAACTGAAGCATTCGTACACTACTACTGCTGTGTTGATGAGATTGTAGGAGTTCTGACGTCTCACCAGGCGATTACAGACGAATATCTTGTGATCAGATGGATTGGCGAGACCTGCATGTTTGGGAGATCCTTACGATGATCTCCCGATACGTGCGGGTTGGACGCGACATGGGTCCCACCTCCCACATAAAAAACAATACCAGGTATTTATAAAGTATCCGATATCTCGCACAGATCACGATCTATCTATCTGCTGTAGATCCCCCCCTGCCGTTATGATATTTTGTGTAGGATCCGTGTACCGCACAGATCCGACACAGGAAACTTGTATGGTCACGGGGGAACATGGTAATCAGGACCAACTATTCCTGGTAACAAATACTGGAAAATATAGTTTTTTTCATGCAGTATATGATGGGTCGTGATTACGATGGTCCCCTAACCCGTCATGGATCATTCAGGTGTTATGGCTCCCACCTGTCAACATGAGCTACAAGTAGATCATACCGGTACAGATCAGGAATATATCTTCCCTGAAAGATCTCGATAATGAAGATAGGAATCTTATCATCCGTCCGAGGTAGGAGACATTGTCGCCGGCAATTTGGGTAGCTGCTACGGTACCTGGTATGTCTTATCATGTGTCACATCCTGCTCGATCTTCACAGGGGGCCCAGCGGCAGGCTTTGGGGGGCCATGAGATTCACGGCGGGACTCGGAATGCCGAGAAGTCCAGGACTCGGAACGATTTGGCGGAGTATTCCGAGAACGACGCGACGAGCGCCCGTCGAAAAGTGTTCATCTATTGCTTCAACAACAAACGAAAGCTTCACCCATTGGACAGATAGATCACGACCTACGTAGATCGTCTGCAGCAGTAGGTCCTAACCTGCCGTTATGAGATGCTGTACAAGATTTGTAGACGAGTACGCGTGTATCACAGATCACAACCCAGCGCGCTGAGTTGTTGTTGCTGCTGTTGTTGTCTTCACATGAAACCGTTCAATCGACCCAGAGAAATCAGTACGCCCAGCGTCCGTCCTGACTTTTTTAACAGGAGAGACACAAGCCATCAAATTATACGGACACAGACTTGCAAATCCAGAGAAAACCAGAATAATCGCAAACGAATCACGATAAGCAAATGAGGTGCCAAGGTTATGCTGTTGAGGTACAGCAGTAGTATTCGCACTATAAATAATACTTTTACGTAATCGGGTTCAGTCCGTTGGCAGTCAGTCCTTATACACGCAGACTCCCGATAAATTTATCAGAACTTTCCCATAGGCGGTCGGGGTTATGAGCGTGTTCGCGTATTCAACAGCAGCACTCTGCAAGTGCCTCTTTTAAGTTTTCAAGGGGTTTAGAATGCAGCAGCTGTGTAGCTGCCCCGCCGATAGATGATCGATTCCCACAGTTCATGATCTAGACCTTTCAGGACAGATATATATATAGATCACTGATCTGTATGATCTGTATGATCTACAGCTCACGTTTCTATTAATAGTTGGGAGCCATATAAGCTGCAAGATCTACTGTAGGACATGTTTCCTGGGCTGGATCTGCACTACAGTATATAGATCCTGCACAGCACCTCAGATCGGCAGTATATGATCTACAGGTAGATGATCTAGATGATGTATCTGATCTATATGTAGATGATCCATCTGATATATCTGTAGAGGATTTATCTGATTTGTCTGTGGATGATCTATCTGTTTATCTATCAGTAGATCTATCTGTCCGACGTGTGTAACGTACGTTTGCGTGTACCACTCTGTCCCTGAATGTAATGGCCTGTTTGCATTCTAGTATTCAATACAAACGGTCCCAATAGTTAGGGACAAAGGGGTAGCTCCTTTTCTACTCCAAAAACGATCGTAGTCTAATTCCAAATATTTTGTCCCCGAAACGAGGGCGAAGTTCTGGACTGGCAATTACAAGTTATAGGCCATCTCTTACACGTAACAACTGTCAGTGGGATTGTTTTTTCCTGGCTCTGGAAATTGAGCTTTCAGCATATTCGCAGGCATGTTTGACCGGGGGAGCAGGTGAATCGGGCCCGCTTTCTTGGCAATTCCGCAATGTTGGGGCCTGAAAACTCCGTGACATAGGCCAATCACACACACTAAAACCAACCAAATTGTGACACTATTCGTACGCTGATTGGATGATGACTTGATGACATAGCTTGCTAATTCCGCCGCCGATCGCAGTAAGGCACAGCGCTTGCAGCAGAAGCGCCTCACGGCAAATAGAAAGCTCTCGAAGGAGGAAGCGTCTGACGACCGCGCAGCGAGCAGCTAGCTGCTGCGACAAGCAGCAAGCACGCCGCCCAATCGTGTGATGCCACTGGACAACCCCGAGACTGGAGATACAGATGACCGCAGCAGTATAGGGAGAAGAGTGCGATGTCAAGCTTGTGACAAGCGGTTGCGAGCGAGAACAAAAAAATATCCAAAAAGTATACCTTGGTAAGCTACTGTAGAGGCAGAGCCACCTCGACACACCGGCAGCAAGCATACGCATATGTTGGAGCTCGTACGATCACAGGGACTAGCTATGTCGTTGCTGCTGTTATTGCAGCGTGTGTGCTGTTATTGTCGTGAAGAGCGAGCGCCTACTCCCCCAAATCGGGACGGCGATTGGCGAGAAGAGACGGGGCAGCGTGGCGAAATTGTAACGACCGTTGGGGCATAAATATGAAGACCAAACGGTCGTTACATTATCGCCCAGAATGGCACGTACGATTCATTCGGCGTCGTGGATGGCTGGGGCCTTTCATAAATATCCCACATGCTCCAACGATTCGAGGTGATTTGAATACCGTTGATGTGCTGTAGCTCTGGACGATATCTTTCGAATGTGGCTATTTTCACGGCGAGGTTCCAACTATAGCGCTCGTAGTGGCGTCGCAGCAGAGAGCACATGGCACCGGCAACAATGAAACAGAACTCGAAAAATTCAGCGACCCGTATCGAGAATGCCTGCGCAAGCCTTGGAAAAATTTCACTCTCTTCTTTTCTCGCCGCTTCCCAGGCCCCACTTCTAAAATGTTGCCGCTTTCTTTCTCGAATTATCACCAGCCGTTTCGCGAGAGGCACCCAATCAATCCCCTACGTATGAGTTGCAGTTTGAAAATATCAACCTGACCGCCAACCAAAGGCACACTTGAATCTGTTGTGGCCATCTAAATGTACCTTAACCCTTTTAGGACTGCAGTCTCTTTTTGGGGACAATTGGGGACAAATTACTTGGGATTTGAGTGCCTTGTCCCCAAAACGGGACTGGAGTTCGAAAGGGGTTGATACGGTCAGACTGGTATGCCGATACACTCCAGCTTCCTCTATTTCACGATTTTTTTGCCCGAAAGTTACAACACTGCTGTATGGAGAAGGAAGAACGGGCCATGGATAACTCTCACCAAATGGTTCTACTGCAGCAGTACTGCTGCCAGTGACGAGAGCGAGCCTGATTCGGTCGCGCTCAAGGTCTAAATAAAAACACGCCGAGCCACGTGAAAAAAAAAATAGAGAAGATTGACGAGAGATCTAGGAACCGTTTCGAGAATAATCAGGGTTTTTTGTTTGCTGTTTGCAACTAATTAGAGCACTTGGTTCATACCCTTTGGCAGAACAGCCCTCTTTGATAGCAGCATCGTACATGACTTTGTTTGTTTGATTGATTGATTGCGTGAGAGCGGGGATACCAAGTGGAGACAGCACGGAAGGGTCCTGGGCAGAATGGTAGAACGCACGAACAGACAGCGCCGCTGCTTGTACCTGGCCAGCCGTCGCTAGGTCGCTACGAGGCGAGGTATCTCGTGACTCATATGCCGATACACTCCGCTACGAGAGTGCAACAGCGAAGATTCGGGCCGATTGTTCGGGTTTTGAAAGTCCTCCTGTGCTGAGCGATGGCGTTTTTGATATTGTGTTACCCGTAACCCGTAATTATTCACGTAACGGCGAATCGGTTGTGTGCCGTGGGGTCCTGAGCTGTGTCGGGCTTTGTTTTGCTGTGTTGCGCCACAATCTTGAGGGAGAGCGGGAAAAGTGCACGCACGAGGCAGACGATCGATTGCAAGGGCCCTATGCGCGACAAAAAATAAAGGCACGTACCGGGGGGGAGAAGGGACGACACCTATGACCACGGCTTGTCCAGAAGATCGCCGAGGGTACAATTTTGTACGAGTTAGGGTCATTCTTATCGGAGAGCTATTTTCCCAAAAATTTCGACATTTTTTTCGCGCAATTTTTCAATCTTCCATATTTTCCTGTTTTTTTTTCCAAATATTGGAATGTTAACGAACTTGAAAATTTTGGTTCAGGAGAATTTCACGAATAGTGACAGAACGCCTCCGTATATTGATACATTATTTCCAAACTTTGTAAATTATGGAAAAAACGCTCTCCGACAAGAATCAACCTTAGGCTGGGAAGTAAAGGTGTCGATTAAAAAGAAGAAGAAAAAATGGTATACATAAAAACCTGTAAATTTATCCAATTTTGCTACTGTAACAATATTTGGTCCTTATTGACTAGGGTCCCCCGTAACAAGAGAAGGTGTCCCGTACTGGTTGAATGTTGTTCCGATCCCTGCATACGCACTTCGATCTTTATTATTAAAATAATCGTTCGCAGTACGAAAAGGCCAAAACAAAATACCAAAAGTCGCTGTTGATAGTCTCACCGGGAAGCAAAAGAAGCAGCAAGCAGTGATTCGTTCATCCATTTAGGGCTGCACCTCCTCTCGAGGGTGGGGAATCAGAGGCAGGTTTAGGGTGTATGTATCATGCCGAGTACACAGCTAGCTGTCTTAGGCTAAAAGGGTCATGAGGCAAGTTGGTCGACTTTTGGCCTGAAAGTTTTGACGGGGGGCTTTCCTCGCTTCTTGGGGTCTTGATGATCAAAAAGGTCAAAAAAAAAGAAGAAAAAAAAAAGCAGCAAACCGTGAACATACACGAGTATACAGAGTATCGTGGTGTCGTGCGAGTGAAACACGCACGCACGCGCACGCACGTAACTCCGACGATTTTTCGGTCTGTTTTTTTTCGGCAGCGGAGGGAGAGAGCCTCAATACTCAATATTAATAGTACGAGAATGGTGTATTGTCTCGCGCGTTATACTATTAATATATAGATCAGGTATACCCCGTATATACAGCAGTTTTATGATTTCTGTGCAGCAACGCTATCTGTATATATTCCCCAGGTACATACAGCACAGCAGTATATACGATGTACTCTACCTGGTCCCTCCGGTAGTGTTGGCGTAAGTATCAATAGCAGCTGTTCAAAAGTACCGCCGCTGTGAATATTATCATACCGTAGAAACACGCATTATTGTACTGATGATAGAACACACCCCGTCACGTTTTCAGTGGGTAGGGTGCAAACAAACGTGGAGCGATGCGATATGGTATGTATTTTTTCCCATTTTTTTCATTTATTACGGGGGACCATAGTAGTTAATAGGACCTGTGGTGTACATAAAAACCTACTTCGAAGTACATATTTAACAATTTTTACTAACAATATTTGGTCCTATTAACTATGGTCCCCCGTAATAGTAGTTGGTTTAGTATACCCTTTAGTATACCCTTTCCCTGTCAGGGTCTCAAAAATGGATACTCATGGTGGGGTGTCGTTCAATGTATTTTTTCGCGTATATACACGCCTGGTAGAGTAGTAAAAGGGTGCACGCGTGCACACATCTGAACGCATCGGGTGGACATGATCTTGATATCTCGAGGCAATTTAGAGGCAACTATTGATATATGCATACAATACCACTCTGTTCCCAATCATAGGGACCGCTTTGGTTAATTTTAGTATGTGCACATTCCTTATATTTATTGATTTATTGATTTAGATTTTCTGCGTGACCTATCAATAGAGTATAAGTTCGCCCTTGTGGGGATCTCTTCTTGTTTGACACGGCTCTTTTGCGCACGCGCTTTCGCCTGGTGGGATCTGTAGATTTGGTCATGTCATAGTGGCAACTGCCGTCGGCTTTTAGATGATCTGCAGGTCTACAGGTAGATCATGATCTGTCAGATGCGTGAAGAGAAGGGTACCCGGGTGTCATACGGGTATATAGCCGCCGTTAGACGGGTATACACCCGGGTACCCGCCCCCAAATGGCCGTAAATACTCGCGAGTACCCGGGAATTTTTTTCTCCCACAGTTGGTGGGTACCCGTTGGGTACCCGGCAGTTGGTGGGTACCCGTTGGTTACTCGCTTCCAAATGGCCGTAAATACTCGCGGGGTATTTTTTCCCCCCAAAAGTTGGCGGGTACGGGTACCCGTTTAAGACGGGTACTCGTCGGGTGACACCTGCAATCCTGCAATACAGGCGGCGAGTGGTGATCTGTCTGATGTATGAAGAGGAGGGGATATATGTATTTATGTGATAGTTGAGTATTACCGCTATTAATAGTAAGAGCGTTGGGTTCGCTTAGGAGTGCGATCGATTTTCACTGCTCGATTTTTCTGTAGAACGGGAAGGAAGGTTGCCAACCAACACCGAACAGGAAACAAAGGTGTGTCTTACGGAAATACTTGGTCGAGAAAGAGAGACCCTTCTTCCGCGAATATAATATTGTGCGTGTTGTCTTGACATTAAATCATTAATTTTATGTACCCAGCTTCGTCAGTACACCCGTCCTGACTTTTTATCCTGAGAGCTACTGCTATTACAAGGGACAATAGTAAATAGGACCAAATGTTGTGAGTATAAACAGGTAAATATAAAGTTTTTTTTTGTTACCATCGGTCCTATTTACTATGGCCCCCCGTAGTCGTAAATCTGTGGTCATGGGCTGTGAGACATAAAAAGACCAAAAATAAAAACAACCGCAAATTCATGGGTCAAGCGAGCGAAATGCCAGCGTACCAGGTACGAGAACACAACATCACAAGCACGACCAGAAAATAAAAGCGAAAAGGTTTATATAACAAGCTTATTTCCTGAAATGTTGTTCGACTATATTAGGAACCTTATTTATCATTCCCGTTGTAAAGGGAACACGACCGCTAAAAAAATGAAAATAATGGCACCCCCCCCCCCCCCCCCTCCCCTGGGCGAAGTTTCAACGGTCTTCAACGGTAAAATCCCTCTCAGAACCACGTTTTGGTGGGAGACTATACCTGATATACCGTAATAATGCGAGTACACCCCTCCCCCCCCCCCCACGGACTGACTTTTCCGAGCTCGACGTCTCCACAGCAAGAAAAACGTCAGCGCCGAAAAGGGTGTGGCGTTGGAGAGATCATCGTCAAGGGCTGTCCGAAACCATGTCGTTTGGTAAAATATTGACATCTTCTTTGTCCAGGAGTTATCGATCTCGAAAAGTCGGTCCGGGGGGGGGGGCTACTCGATAGGAGAGATGTACTCGATCTCATGCATGGCCGTAGTCGTATGACCATAGACCCTCGCATCCCTACAATGCCGGGACGGAGCATGTCGGGTTTTTACCGACCAGGCAGTCCGGGGTGGGGGGGGGGGGGAGGGGGGCGTTTATTCGCATTTTTACGGTACTTGGAGTGAGAGTCAGCAGGGTGAACAAATAACTCCTTTCGCTAGTATCTAACTGCCTTTAGGGACGCCATTTGCCTGCAGTTGCTACGAAGTGACCTACGCCGCAGGGT